>SNVD02009834.1:0-408161 GCA_013180625.2 Boswellia sacra
AATCATATGCTTTTTTTAAGTCCACCTTCATTGTACACTTACCCTTCCCCTGTTACCTATTGTAGAGAGAGAGAGAGGTAGAAACGAATGTAGAAAAAATATTTTTATGTGTATTCATTGTAAATAGGTGTACATATATATAGTACAATAAGGAGAAATAAAATAGAAAAGAGAGAATCAAATATGTATCTAATAGGAACACAATCTTAAATTCCTATACAGAGATTTAACACTCCCCCTCAAGTTGGAGTATAAATATTCTCGATGCCCAACTTGGAACATAGATGAAGAAAAATTCTTTTATGAATTGTCTTGGTAAAAAGATCTCCAATTTGGTCTTCAGACTTAACATAAGGAGTGATAATCTCTCCACTCATTACAGCCACACGAATAAAGTGACAATCTACTTCGATGTGTTTAGTTCTTTCATGAAAAACTGGATTGCTAGCAATATATGTTGCAGCCATATTATCACAAAACATTTTTTATGGCTTTTTTAAATCAATTCCAATCTCAGTTAAGAATTTCTTGACCCACATAATCTCACATATTGTATGAGCCATAGCACGATACTCTGCCTCTGCATTAGATCTCGCAACTACATTTTGTTTCTTACTTCTCTAAGTTACTAGATTGCCTCCCAAGAAGGTACAATATCCACTTGTGGACTTCCTATCAGTTTTGGATCTAGCCCAATCAGCATCAGAATACCCAACAATGTCCAACTCTTTACCTTTCTTGTAAAGAATTCCTTTACCAACAGACTGTTTTAGATATCGTAAAATTCTATATACCGCCTCCCAATGGATCTTCTTCGGATTTTGCATATACTGACTAACTGCTCCCACTGCAAAAGTAATATCAGGTCTAGTGACAGTAAGATAAATCAACTTTCCCACAAGACTTCTATATCTTTTCTTATCTTCAAAATCTGGACTGCTGTCACCATCCAATATTACATTAAGATCCATAAGAGTCTCTATTGGCTTAGATCCTAACATACCTGTCTCATCAAGTAAGTCTTGCACATACTTTCTCTGAGACAAAATGATACCTTCTTTACTCTGATAGACCTCCCATTAGATTCACATATGCTAGGCGACATAGCAGACAGTAAAGCATGGAAGAAACAGGGGAAATTGGTGAAGCTGGGTAGTTAGCAAGGAATGATGACTTCCTTTTATTTTCTGTTATGTTTTTTTTGTTATTTTTGTGCTGAGCTGTTAAGCTGAGCTGGAGAAGTTAGTTAGAGTATAAATAAGAAAAGAAAGAGAGAGAAGAGGGAGAGAAGATTCCTAACAAACTTTTGAAAGAGAGAAAATCTCTTGGAGAGAGGCAGGGCTCTCGAAACACTGCCAAACAGCTATACGTTCAACCTAATTCTCCTAAATCTACATACTCATAGTTCTAATTTTCATTTCTAAATTTTCAAATTCTGTCAAGATTTTGTGTGTGTTTTAGTGAAAAATCAGAATCATACCAATTTGGTATCAGAGCATCAAGATCTTGAGATGGCTAAGAAGGGAGAAGCAAGAATGGACGTGATTGAGGAAAAACTTACACAGTTTCAGGGAGATATTGGAGTTGTCATGGAACGGATGACTAAGGTTCAATTGCTTGAACAAAATCTGGCGACGGTGTTAGAGAAGCTGGAATCGATGGCGGAGAAGTTTGACGGTAAGCCGGAAAGGACCTCTGAAATGAAAGGCAGGAGTGCGAGGCTCGCGTCGAGAAGTGTTGGCGAGGGATCATCGACTCCTCCTCCAGGATCTGGTGGTTTTAACGGCGGCGAAAATCACAGAGGAGATTTCCGACCACCGCGCAGGCTGGAGATGCCAATATTTGACGGCGCGGATCCCGATGGATGGATTTTTAGAGCCGAGAGGTACTTTGCGCTGAATCATCTGAGTCCGATCGAGAAGATAGAAGCAGCGGCGGTGTGTTTCGAAGGAGAGGCACTGTCGTGGTTCCAGTGGGAAGACCGCCGCCGACCGATGAGGAGTTGGGAAGAGATGAAAGGTTTGATGCTGGATCGGTTCGGGTCTTCACAGGAGGGATCGGGCTGAGAAGCTTCTGGCGTTGAGACAGGTCGGTACTGTCCGAGAGTACCGACGCCAGTTTGAAGCTTTGGCGTTGACTCTGCACGACGTCTCTGACAACGTCCTGGAGGGAGGCTATATCAATGGACTCAAGCCTGAAATACGGGCCGAGCTGATGGAATTGGCCCAGAGAGTGGAGGACAAAAATCTAATGCTGAGTAAATCCAGAACTGGAATGGGCAATGTATCAGGAAAAGGAACGTATACACCTTCTGTCACCAGTATGAAGACACAGAATAATTTACCACCAGCATCAAGCTGGGCAGTGACCAAGAAACCAATTCCTAATCCTGGAGCTTCATTCAAGAGGTTCATAGATGCAGAATTGCAAGAGAGGAGGGACAAAGGCCTATGTTACAGGTGTGATGAGAAATTTTCTCCAGGACACAGATATCGGTTTAGAGAACTTCAGGTATTAGTGATCCAAGAAGTGGAGGATCATCAGCTTGAAGCAGAGGTCGTTGCTGCTGAGGATAATCGGGAGAATCCAGTAGAAAAGGAAGTGGTGGAGCTCTCCATGAATTCTGTGGTGGGAATCACTACCCCTAAAACAATTAAATTGAAGGGGACAATTGGAGATGAAGAAGTTATTGTGCTGATTGATCCTGGAGCTACTCACAATTTTATTTCACAGGCCTTGGTGAGTAAATTGAATTTACCAGTTGATGATACAGAAAAATGTGGAGTTCTTTTGGGGACAGGGGACCCTATCAAGGGGGCTGGTGTTTGTAAAGGGATAAGTCTGTCAGTGCAGGGAGTAGAAATAGTAGAGGACTTCTTACCCTTGAGCCTGGGGGGGTCTGACGTGGTGTTGGGGATGATGTGGCTACAAAATTTGGGAGTTATAAAATTCAATTGTAGGGAATTGACCATGGAGTTTAAGATTAATGGTACGACAGTGGTTCTTCAAAGGGATCCTAGTCTTAGTCGAACTCAGGTGAAATATAAGAATATTATGAAAGTAGTACAAAATGGTGGGCAGGGAATATTGCTGGAACTGAGTGCTCTATCAGTGACACAAGACATTGTCTCCAGTGCAGTTCCTAAGGCAGTGGAGAATATTCTCAATGAATTTCAAGAGGTTTTTTCAATGCCTCCTGGCCTACCCCCTCCTAGAGGAAAGGAACATGCTATTGTCCTTAGAGAGGGATGCAAATCGATTAGTGTCCGACCCTATAGATATCCACAGATACAGAAAAATGAGATTGAAAAATTGGTACAAGAAATGCTGGTAGCAGGGATAATTAGAGCCAGCAGTAGCCCTTTTTCTAGCCCGGTATTACTTGTTAAGAAAAAGGATGGTAGCTGGAGGTTCTGTGTGGACTATAGAGCACTAAATCAAGCCACTGTCCCAGACAAATATCCAATTCCTATGATTGACGAACTCCTGGATGAATTACATGGGGCTTGTGTATTCTCTAAACTGGATTTCAAGTCAGGATATCATCAAATTCGGGTTAAGCCTAAAGATGTCTACAAAACAGCATTTAGAACACATGATGGGCACTACGAATTTCTCGTGATGCCCTTTGGTCTCACAAATGCTCCTTCGACATTTCAGGCATTGATGAATGATATATTTCGGAAGTACCTACGGAAATTTGTTCTAGTTTTCTTTGATGATATTTTGGTATACAGCAGTAACATGCAGGATCACCTGCAGCATTTGTCGGCTGTTTTAAAAATTCTAGTTGATCAGCAGTTGTTTGCAAATCAAAAGAAATGTTTGTTTGCTCAAAGCAGCTTTGAATATCTTGGCCATGTGATTTCCAAAGATAGGGTTGCTGTTGATGATTCTAAAATTAAAGTAATGGTGCAGTGGCCTATCCCTAAAAATTTGAAAGAATTGCAGGGCTTCTTGGGGTTGACTGGGCACTACAGGAAGTTTGTGTCAGGGTATGGAACTTTGGCTGCTCCGTTAACAGAACAACTCAGGAAGGATGGTTTTAATTGGAATGAAAAGGCCAATGAAGCTTTTAACAAGCTGAAATTGGCAATGACTACAGTTCCTGTGCTAGGTTTACCAAATTTTTCAGAACCTTTTTGTATTGAATCTGATGCTTCTGGAGTAGGAATTGGTGCAGTATTGACTCAACAAAACAGACCAGTAGCTTATTTTAGCCACAAACTTCCTCCAAGTGAGAGGCTCAAATCAGTCTATGAAAGAGAACTGATTGCAATTGTATTGGCAGTCCAAAAGTGGCGGCCCTACCTCCTAAGCAGAAGATTTGTGGTTCGAACTTATCAAAGAAGTTTAAAATACCTCTTGGAACAGCGGCTGGTTAGTGTGGAACATCAAAAATGGCTGACCAAACTATTGGGATTCGACTTTGAAATTTAGTACAAACCGGGCTTGGAAAATAAGGTAGTAGATGCCTTGTCCAGGCATCCTGAATTTGCTACCCTGTCGTTTTCCCCAGCCTTAAACTTTGATGAAGTGGACAAGGAACTCGAAGAGGATGCAGAATTGAGGGATTTGAGGGCTGCCTTACTAGCTGGAACCACTAACCAGGAGGGATATGCAGTGGTTCAAGGGAGATTACTATATAAAGGGAGGATTGTTTTAAGTAAGAAATCTTCTATGATTCCTAAACTACTCAAAGAATTCCATGACAGCCCTGTAGGAGGACATGCGGGGTTGCTTAAGACTACTCAGCGGCTGTCCAGGGAATTCTATTGGACAGGCATGAAGAGGGAAATCAAGGCCTATGTGGAATCATGCAGTGTGTGTCAACAAAATAAATATTTAGCTCTCTCATCAGCAGGTCTCCTCTAACCCCTACCAATTCCCAATCAAGTTTGGGAAGATATCTCAATGGACTTCATTGAAGGTTTACCAAAATCGGACGGATATGATACTATACTGGTTGTGGTGGACAGGTTGAGTAAATATGGGCATTTCTTGCCCTTAAGACATCCCTTCACTGCCCAAACTATAGCTGACCTATTCACTAAACAAATTGTTAAACTCCATGGCATCCCACGTTCCATTATTATGGATAGAGATCGAATCTTCCTCAGCTTATTTTGGACTGAAATATTCAAGTTGCAGGATACTCAGCTGAAACGAAGAATAGCCTACCACCCTCAAACCGATGGACAATCGGAGGTGGTGAACCATTACTTAGAAACATAGCTAAGATGCTTTGTTGTTGGGAAACCTAAGCAATAGGCTAAATGGCTACATTGGGCTGAATATTGGTATAATACTACTTACCATACCTCAACCAAAACCTCTCCTTTTAAGATCCTCTATGGAAGAGATCCTCCCCCATTGGTTCGATATGGGCAGTCCTCTACTTCAGTTGCATCAGTAGAGCATTTATTGGAAGAAATGGATGCTGTCCTGGATGAGTTAAAGGAAAATTTACAAGCAGCTCAAAACAGAATGAAAGAGTTAGCGGATGGAAAGCGACGTGATGTACAATTCCAAGAAGAGGATCTAGTTTATCTTAAACTACAACCCTATAGACAACAATCCCTGGCTAAAAGAAGAAATGAGAAGCTGAGTTCAAGGTACTATAAACCTTTTTCAGTAGAGAAAAGGATTGGACAGGTGGCTTATAAACTACAATTACCAGAAGGATCAGCTGTGCATCATGTTTTCCATGTATCTCAACTTAAGAAGATGATGGGAAATGCTCTTGTCTCATCTCTACTTCCCAACCAATTGAGTTCTACCATGGAATTGGTGCTGGAACTTGAGGAAGTTCTGAATATACGCCACAAATCAGATAGCTCTGGAGCTATTAGTGAAGTTCTTATTAAATGGAAGGATCTCCCTGACTTTGAGGCAACTTGGGAGCAGTTTGAGTTAGTTTGACAGCAATTTCCTCACTTTCACCTTGAGGACAAGGTGCATGCTTGGGTGGGGGGTAATGATAGACCTCCCATTAGATTCACATATGCTAGACGACATAGCAGACAGTAAAGCATGGAAGAAACAGGGGAAATTGGTGAAGCTGGGTAGTTAGCAAGGAATGATGACTTCCTTTTATTTTCTGTTATGTTTTTTTTTGTTATTTTTGTGCTGAGCTGGAGAAGTTAGTTAGAGTATAAATAAGAAAAGAAAGAGAGAAAAGAGGAAGAGAAGATTCCTAACAAACTTTTGAAAGAGAGAAAAATCTCTTGGAGAGAGGCAGGGCTCTCGAAACACTGCCAAACAGCTATACGTTCAACCTAATTCTCTTAAATCTACATACTCATAGTTCTAATTTTCATTTCTAAATTTTCGAATTCTGTCAAGATTTTGTGTGTGTGTTAGTGAAAAATCAGAATCATACCATACTCCTTAAAACTTCAATTCCAAGAAAGTATCTGAGTTGCCCTAAGTCTTTTGTTTGAAAATACGTCTTTAGATGTCTTTTCACTTCTTCTATGCCATTAGAATCACTCTCAGTCACAATGATATCATCTACATACACCACAAGTATAACCATACCTAATCTCGTATGTTTAACAAATACTGAGTGATCAGATTGACAACGGGAGAAGTTGATCGAAGCCAAAACGCCACTCAATTTTTCAAACCAGGCCCTAGGTGACTACGTCAGACCATAAATAGCCTTCTGTAACTTACAAACAGAGTTGGTTAACTCCCCTTGAGCAACAAATCCAGGTGGTTGCTCCATATAAACCTCCTCGTGTAAATCACCATACAAGAAGGCATTTTTGACATCTAGCTGGAAGAGGGGCCAGGCAAAAAACACAGCAAGGGAAATGAGAATTCAAACTGAATTGAGTCTGGCAACAGGAGAAAAAATCTCACCATAGTCTACACCATAAGTTTGAGTGTACATTTAGTAACAAGACAAGCTTTTAATTGTTCAATAGTACCATCAAGATGATCTTTGATAACAAAGACCCAACGACAACTAACCACTTCTTTACCGTCTGGTAATTTTTGTAACTCCCATGTACCACGATCACATAAAACTTATATCTCATCTTCCATAGCTTTCCTTCAGCCAGGATAAGCCAAAGCTTCCTGGTAATTTTTAGGAATAGAAACCACAAACAAACACAAAGCAAAGAAGCGAGCAGACCTTGATAAGGCATTAAAGGAGACAAACTGAGAGATAGGATACCTCTGAGAATTTCTAATACCTTTGCGAAGAGCAATAGGGAGATCAAGATCGGAATACTCATTTGTAGGAGGAGTCGGATCTGGAGTAGAAGCAGAAGCTTGAGTGACGGGCAGATCAGGGAGTGGTAAATCATCTTGTGTAGCACGCGATTGATGTGGTTTTTGCCTAGAATAAACTAGGAGTGGTAGAGTTGAGCGACACGATAGAACTGACACCGGTATTGGAGGATCAACTAGACCAGTTTCAAGTCTAAAACCACTCGATGAATAATATGGTGTGGACTCAAAAAAGGTGACATCTGCACTGACAAAAGTTTTTCCCGAGCAAGGGTCAAGACATTTGTAAGCTTTCTGAGTTCTAGAATACCCAAGAAAAATACATTTGGTGGATCGAGGAGACAGTTTATCAGAAACCCTCTGAAGATGGACAAAACAAACACAACAAAAAATATGAGGAGGAAGAGGAAAAACAGGTTGATTAGGAAATAAGATGGAGTATGGATACTGAAAATTAAGGACAGCAGAAGGAACCCGATTAATGAGGTAACAGGCGGTAAGTAAAGCTTCTCCTCAATATTTTGATGGGACTTTCATATGAAATAACAGAGTTCGAACCACATCTAACAAATGTCTATTTTTTCGCTCAGCAACTCCATTCTGCTGAGGGGTGTAAGCATATGATGTTTGATGTAAGATCCCATTAGTGCTACAAAAAGTAAATAACGAGGAAGAAGTATATTCTAAAGCATTATCAGAACGTAAAACTTTAATAGAAATACCAAACTGAGTCTTTATTTCATTGTAAAACATTTGAAACATACTAGGGACCTCAGATTGATCTTTTAACAAATACAACCAAGTAACTCTAGAATGATCATCCACAAAGGATACAAAATATTTAAACCCATGACTGTTGGTAACTCGACAAGGACCCCATACATCTGAGTAAACCAAATCAAACGGTTGGTCACTAATTTTATTGACTCGACTACGAAATGAAAAATGAGAATATTTACCTAACTGACAAGACTCACATTCAATTTGAGTTGGACTAGAAAAACCCATATGCTGAAGCAATTTATTTGAAGGGTGACCTAAACGATAATGCCATTGTTCTGGAGAGACAGACGAAGCAAGAGCTGTATGAGAGGACGAAAGTGCTTCAAACAAGTGATAAACACCATTCTTTTTATGCCCACCACCAATCATCTTTTTCATACCAAGATCCTGAAAAATACAATAGGATGGAAAAAAAGTGACTGAGCAATTTAAATTCTTGGTTAACTGGCTAACGGATAAAAGATTAACAGGAAATCTAGGAACATGTAACACCAAAGATAAATGAAAACTAGATGTACGAATGGTTCCAGACCCTTGTACTTGGGTTTTAGAACCATCAGCAAGAACGACTGATGACTGTTTGTTAGAAGGGATAAATGAACTAAAAAGAGAATCATTACTAGTCATGTGAGAAGAAGCTCCAGAGTCTATAAACCAATGATGTGGGTTCGAAGAAGAAAATAAGGCAGTGGACCTACCTGTTTGGACTAAGGAAGCGGACGGCTCATCGACTAGTTGACTTTCAGATTTCTGAGCAGACTTCGCAGAAGGTGGAGCATGAGAGTTAGATGAATTACCAACGGAAAGACGCTCCTCAGAGCTTTGATTTGCCCATTCAGGTTTTCCAAACTTATCCCAACACTTTTCTAAAGGATGATTAAGTCTACCACAATGGGAACAAGGAGCTCTTCCACCTCGACCTCTAACACGCCCTCTACTCTATCAAGAAAAGGATCCTCTGCCTCGACTACCAGACACAACTAAGGCATAGGCTTCCTGATTATGTTAAGAGGTGGGTAACCGTCGGAGTCGAGCATATTCAGTTTTAAGACTTGGGAGATCTTTCTCAGTCAAGATACTATTCTTAGCACTTTCATAGATAGGATTTAAGCTAGACAGGAACTTAACAACAAATAATTCTTCTCGTTGTTTACGTAATGTCTCAACATCAGTAGTAACAGGATGATAAGAGTTAAGCTCACCCATTAATCCTTCGATTTCTCCTAAATATTCACTTAACGTTCTAGCACCTTGCTGACAAGAAAATAAGGTAGAGTAAACATCAAAAATGTTATAGACATTTTGAGAGCCGCCAAACCTGTCTTGAAGTGAATTCCACAACTTTTTTGTAGTGTCAACCCACATCACAGTTGCTGCAAGTGATAGCTCCATACTATTCTACAACCATATAGTAATCAAATTGTCTTCCTGAATTCATTTAGGATACTCCTTTGAATCAGACGATGGAGGATCTTGTGTAAGATAATTATGTTTCCCTTGGCCAATCAAATATTTGGTTACTGCTTTTGCCCATAACTTGTAATTGGAGTCATTCAATTTTATGGTTGTGATGGAACCACCAACTCCGGGAGGATTAGAGGACAGTTGAGAAGCCATGGAAACCTCAAACACAATTTTTCAATCAGATTCAGGTGAGACTGCAGTTTTTCGACGATCGAAAAATTTTTCCGGTAACCCAAAAAATATTTTGGCAGACCTTTTTTTTTTAACACAGACAGATAGGTTTTGTTCACCATTGACTGGTGACTTTAATAGAGTGATTTCCGGCCATATTTGAACTAAACAGCAGATTTTTCGGTGATCAAAAAATATTTTCGGTGAAATTTTTCGGCGGAGGCAGGGGGCTTTTGGTCGCCGACGATTGGCAATCTCAGACGTGCAGGCGGTGATTGTCACCGCTGATCGAAGGTGGCTGATTTGGCTTAGGCAGAAACGTTAGGGTTGATGAACAGTAAAGTGACGAACGATCTTTTTGGCGATTTGAAGGGTTTTCGGTGAGATTCTGGTGACGGTGATGAAGGGAAGAATGATGGGGACGGCTCGATCTACAAGTTGATGTATTCGGTGATGGGTGATGTGTTGGTGGCCGGTGATGAACAGTGACGCCGGTGAGAAACAATAATGAACAGTAACTGTGTTTGGGGTTTATGAAATTTATGATGAATTTGGTGGAACGATGTTAGGCTCTGATACCATGTTGAGAGAGAGAGGTAGAAACAAATGTAGGAGAAATATTTTTATGTGTATTCCATTGTAAATAGGCGTACATATATATAGTACAATAAGGGGAAATAAAATAGGAAAGAGAGAATCAAATATGTATCTAATAGGAACATAATCCTAAATTCCTATATAGAGATTTAACATCTATGATAATTCCTCACTAGCTCATGTGCTAACAAGATATTTTCTCCAATCTTCCTACCTGGAATGAAAGCACTCTGGTTCCTGTGAATTATATTCCCCAAACATTTACTAAGTCTACTAGCTAAAACCTTCGTAATACACTTATAAATTGTATTACAAAAAGAAATTGGCCAATAATCACCTAGACCTTCAGGATTTTAACATTTAGGAATGATGGTAATAGTTGTAACATTAATCTGTTTAAGCAATAAATCAGTCTCAAAAAATTCCTGCACTGCCTGCCAAACGTCGTTCACTATATCCCAACATGCCTTAAAAAAAACTACCTCCAAACCCATCCGGCCTGGAGCATGATCATTTCCTATACTAGCCATGGCATTCTTTACCTCCTTAAAAGACACAGGGGCTAATAACATCTCACCCTCCTCAAAACTAATCAATTTTCCCCTTTGCATAATACCATGATCAACAGATCTCCTATTTTGATTGCTATCTTAAAAAAGGTTTTTATAAAATTGCACCAGGCCATCATTAATGGACTTCTGATCAGTCACAATTCTGCCATCATCAAGCTTTAAGTTCTTAATTTTATTGTGTGCCCTCTGTTGCTGTATGGATCTATGAAAAAATTTAGTATTGGAATCCCCAAGTGAAATCCACCTCGCTCTAGATTTTTGCTTCATAAAACTTTCCTCTTTTTGCAGCCAATATCTAAGTTGCTGGTATGTAACCCTCTCTTTGGCCAATAAATCTGGGCTACAAGGATTCGCTTGAAGATCATCTTGAATCACTAACAAATCACTTCTTACTGAACTTTTCCTGATAAATCAGAAAAATTTCCTTTATTAAACTCCCTCAGCTTCCTCTTTAGCATCTTTAATATCTGGACAGTTCGATACATGGTAGTCCCTTGCATTGGCTCATTCCAAACACTACTACCAACTTGTTTGAACTCTGGATGCTCAATCCAAACATCAAAAAAATGAAAAGGTTTTTTAATATTGCCCCCTCCTGAAAAATCACCCAATGAAACAATTAGAGGAGAGTGATCAGAAATTCTAGACGCTGTAACCTCCATATCATAGTTCTGAAACTTGTCACCCCAACATTCATTGTAAAAAACCCAATCAAGCTTTCTCTATATTCTGTTGTCACCAGCCTGATTATTTGTCCAAGTAAACACGTAACCTCTCCTTTGTGGTTCCATTAGATCAGCAGAAAACAGACAATTCTTAAAGCTGCTCACCATGGTTTCAGTAATTAGAAGCCCCCTAATCCCATCACCTATATTAACGACAGCATTAAAATCAACCTTGAAGCAACCAAGGCTCATTACACTGCCTCACAAAACTCATAATTTCCTGCCAAAGGTCTTCTCTCTCCTCCTAAGAATTTAATCCATACACACAAGACCAGAAAAAAGAACACCCTGCCATAGAAACATGACAATGAACTATTTGAACACAAATTTTTACAACAACTAAAGAAACCTACATAGGATTAAAAACAATCCAAATTCTTCCTGAACCGGTACAGTGGTAATTATGAATAAGCTTCTAAAGATAATTAGGGAAAAGAAAATGTATTAACTTTATTTCTGAATGAATTTCCAGTACAAGGAACAAGGAAATTTATAGGAGAAAATCTCCCATAAATAAGGAAAGAAAATAATAATCCCTTTGATCAATGGATATATAATAAAGACAGCTAATCAACCAGATTTAGTCATTGACTAAATCTATTTATTTCAGCTAATTAATTCCTGAAAATCAGAAAATTAATTCCTAAAAATCAGAACATTAATTCCTAAAAATCATAACATTAATTCCTAAAAATCAGAACACTGATTCCTAAAAATCATATCATTAAATGTAGAATTTCTACACTCCCCCTCAAGCTGGGGAGTAAATGTCAATCATTCCCAACTTGGATATCAGTAGTTCGAATTTAATTCTTGGAAGGCCTTTTGTAAGAACATCAGCTATTTGAAGATTGGTTGGAGTATGGCTGAGACTAAGTATGCCACCCTCAATCTTCTCCTTGATAAAATGTCGATCCAGCTCCACATGCTTAGTTCTGTCGTGATGGACTGGATTTTTAGCAATACTTATTGCAGCCATGTTATCACAAAATACCTTCATTGAAGTGTTTGTAACTCAATTCTTTAAGTATTCTCTTCAGCCACATTCCTTCGCAGATTCCTTGTGCTAAGGCTCGAAATTCTGCTTCAGCACTACTTCTTGCTACCACTGTCTGTTTTTTACTCCTCCATGTGACTAAATTTCCCCAAACGTAGGTACAATAGCCAGTTGTAGATCTTCTATCAGTTATGCTTCCAGTCCAATCAGCATCAGTGAAAACCTCAATCTTTTTGGTGGTATTTTTCTTAAAAAACAACCCTTTTCCCGGTGACATTTTGAGATACCTAAGAATTCTATTTACTGCCTCTTGGTGAACTTCTTTCGGATCATTCATAAACTAACTTACAAAGCTAACGGCAAACCCAATGTCAGGTCTAGTATGGGAGAGGTAAATGAGTTTCCCCACGAGGCGTTGGTACCCTCCTTTGTCAATGGGTGGACTCTCTTCTTCTAAGCATGCTTTGTAACCAGGTTCCATAGGCGTGTCAGCTGGCCTACACCCTAACATACATGTCTCCTTGAGTAGGTCCAAGATATACTTTCGTTGAGAAACAACAATCCCTGCTTTTGATCTAGCGACCTCCATTCCTAGAAAATATTTGAGATATCCTAGGTCTTTAATTTCAAATTCTTTAGCGAGTCCCTTCTTTAGATTCTCAATTTCTTCGGGAAAATCTCCGGTGATAATTATATCATCCACATACACAATAAGAATAGAAATCCTCCCATTTGTCGAGTGTTTGACAAACATAGTATGATTGGCTTGCGTCTGTATGTACCCATGTTGCTTGACTGCTCTTGTGAATCTGTCAAACCAAGCCCTTGGTGATTGTTTAAGTCCATAAAGTGATTTTTGAAGTTTGCACACTTTGTGGACGTTGTTCTTGGTCTCAAATCCAGGTGGAATCTCCATATATACTTCTTCCTCTAGCTCTCCATTTAAAAATGCATTCTTGACATCCATTTGATGCAAGGGCCAGTCAAGATTAGCAGCTAGTGAGAGTAGAACACGAACGATATTTAACTTAGCAACCGGGGAGAAGGTTTCTTGGTAGTCAATACCGTAAGTTTGAGTAAATCCTTTTGCCACCAATCTGGCTTTATACCGATCTATACTTCCATCTGGTTTGTATTTGACGTTGAAGACCCATTTACATCCTACTGGTCATTTTCCTTGTGGTAATTCAGAGAGTTCCCATGTGCCATTCTTCATAAGGGCTCTAATCTCTTCTTCAATAGCTGCCCTCCACTCAAGCTTACCTAGAGCTTCTTGAACATTTCTAGGTATTTCAACAGTAGACATATTAGTAACAAAGCCATGATATTGAAAGGACAATCCCTTATATGAAACAAACCGATGTATAGGATGTTGAGTGCAGGATCTTACTCCTTTCCTTAATGCAATAGGGATGCCTAAGTCATTATCAGTGTGAAAGTTATGAGTTGTGTTACCTGGAAGTTCTGAACTTGGATTAGTCGGATTGGACTCTTGAGTTTGCTTAGAAAATGTTGGGAACTCCTCTTCTAGGACCTTTTCCCTCCTTGAATAAACACGTAACTCTTTGTTGGTAGTATTGTGGATTTCTGGAGTGGGTGTATTGGGAAACATTTCTAAATTTCTGATGTGAGAATAGGCAGGGTAGGCTTAGATGAAGGAGACTTAGTTTCCAACTCATTTTGTAGGCTCGGATTAACCGTTAGAACATTAGTGGCAGGAGTAAAGGCAGACTCGGGTATTGTGACATTAGGTATCCAAAAACCACATTCATTTGTGTTTGAGTTCTCCCCCTGAATGTGGGTTTTATGATAATAGGGTTGATTCTCAAAAAAAGTTACATCCATAGTGATATAAGTTTTCTTGGTAACAGGAGAGTAACATTTATACCCTTTTTGAGTGGAGGAATTGATAGGTGTCTATTTATGTATTACTTTTATATCAATTCGTCCATGTTTCTTTGCTATATTCCGTGGTATTTTTATGTTTTTGTGTGTTTTGATGTTTGTAGGAGTTTTGGAGCAACTTGCACAAAAATGGAGTAAAACCCTTAATTTTCACCTCTGCTAGTCAGTGATCTTCTCGGATTTAATTGTATTGATATACAATGAACCCGATGACATATTATATACCGTTGGAAAGCTCTCGAAGTCTATTTTCTGGAGAAATTTACGGTTTATAAATCCATTCAGTGTACCAAAAGTTGTAATCAAAACAGTGTGAGAAGTATAGAAATGTAATTCCACAAATCACTGTAGCATGTATAATACGGGACACTGTAGCAAGTTACTGTAGCAGAGTATTTAAACACATTTTAGGGTTTTATTTTCATAACTTGAAGAGGGGAGAACGTGGTGGAGGCTGCAGCTCTGGAATTCTTTCATCTCTTGGAGTTCTTGAAGGAGAAAGGAAGCTTGGAAAGAGGAAGAACTACAATCCAAAGAGAATTACATCAAATTTGCTAAGTTTTTCCCTTCCCTTTCATTTTCTGGAATGTCTCCATGTTGTATTGTATTTACCACGTTCTTAAACATGTGTAACTGAATCTGAATTGGTTGAGGGTGATTTCAAAGCCCCTGATATGGTTTTTGTAAGTTGATTGTGTAAGGAATTGTTATCCAATTCTCTAATTGAAGTTGCTTGTATTCTCCCATATTTAATGCTTATGATTGCTTGCTGATTGTATTTGAGTGGCCAACTGAATATAATCTGGTTGTGATTTATTGCTAGACTAGAAATCTTGATCCGTAATTGTCTTGAATTTCTAATCATTAGTAGCAAAATTGTGATCAGAGATTACAATTGGAGAATATAACCTAAGTTAAATAATCCGAGCTTGTGTGTTTATTGCTTAGATCAACCTATCTTTCTTATCATAATGCATCCATTGAATTAAACTCAGAGAGCTTGTTCTAGGTTGTTTAATGGATAGAGATTAAATAAAGAGCTTGTTTTATTTAACAACAAAGTAAGGAAAGATTGGGGTAATAGAGCTTGTTATTATCTACGGTTGATAACTTCAATGCTGTAATTAGATGACAATTCTACAATTAATTCGCAAATCCATATCTTGTGGTAGAGAAGGATCCCTTAACCAGCTTTCTCCCATTGATTTTTCATTCAAATTTACTTTCTGTTTTGTTATTCTTTACTTGCATTCTTATTTCATTTAGTAAATCATTCAACAAAAATCCCCCCTGTTTAGTTTATTGTTGCTGGAAATAACAAATTCAATTAGAATCAATCCTCGTGGGAACGATATCTTACTTATCACTTTATTACTTGTGCGACTAGTATACTTGCTAGTTTCGAACGCATCAAGTTTTTGGCGCCGTTGCCGGGGATTGATTTTCTAATCGATTTGTTATTTTGTTTTCATTGTTGATTCCTATTTTCTTTGTTTTTCTTTTCTGATTGTTTGTGTTTAGGCGACATGGCATCAAACTTCTATCAATTCAGTAGTGGATTTGAGCCACAACTACCATGGAGAGTAAATGAGGTAAGCACTCCGAACATTGAACAACAACTTTCTGAGCTTACCTCTCTTGTAAAAAAAATGGCTGTAGGACATATGCATCAATCTTATGTATGTGGAGTATATTCTACCACGGAGCATCCAACCGACATGTGTCCAACTTTGCAAGAAGGAGATACGGAACAAGCCAACGCCATGGGTGGATTTCTAGGACAACCAAGCCAAAGTTATAGTAATCATCAACCAATCACTCAAATGCCATACCAAATCAGCCACCAGGTTTCAATCAATCAAGAGTGCAGCAATCATTTCAAATGGAACCACAACCAGCACCACAACTAGCTCCACAAAACTCAGGTATGGATCTCCAGGACATTGTTAAAGTACTTACTACTAACACAATGCAATTTCAGCAGGAAACTAGGGCAAGTATCCAAAACCTGGAAAATCAAATGGGACAATTGGCTACTAACATGAGCAAATTCGAGAGCAAGAGCTTAGAAAAATTACCTTCTCAGACAGTGATCAATCCAAGAGAGAATGCTAGTGCAATCACTTTGAGAAGTGGAAAGCAATTACAAGTTCCACAAAAAAGGTCATAAACTAATGAAGGGGATGACACCACTTCCACATGAACAAAAACATCATCTTCTAAGGTAGACCTTAAAACTCAAATTCCTTCATATGTTACTCCTCCACCTTTCCTAGCAGATTCGCAAAATCAAAGACCGGAGGAACAAGACAGGTAAAAATCCTGGAAACTTTTCCAGATCGAGGTAAAATAACACTTCTGGATGCTATTAAGCAAGTACCTCGTTATGCAAAATTTCTCAAGGAGTTATGCAACAACAAGAGAAAGTTGAAGGGAAATGAGAAAGTAAGCGTGGGGGAAAATGTTTCAGCTGTACTACAAAGAAAAATTCCTCCGAAATGCAAAGATCCAGGTACGTTCACCCTTCCATGCACCATTGGTAGAACCAAGTTTGAAAGAGCTATGTTAGATTTAGGAGCATCTATTAATATCATGCCATATTCTATTTATGTTTCTTTAAATCTGGGACCTCTTGCGGAAACTGGTATTACCATTCAACTTGCTGATCGTTCTAAGGCATATCCCAAGGGAGTTGTGGAAGATGTGCTTGTGCAGGTAAATCAATTGGTTTTCCCAGCAGACTTCTATGTTCTTGAAATAGAGGATGAGACATCTCCTAATCTAACACCAATTCTTTTGGGGGGACCATTCTTGAAAACTGCTCGAACTAAGATTGATGTTCATGATGGCACTCTCACCATGGAATTCGATGGCAAGGTGATTCGTTTCAATATTTTTGAGACAATGAGGTATCCTAGTGACTTGCATTCTGTTTTTGCAGTTGATGTTATCGATTCTTTGCCACAACAACATTTTGAGTTAACTCACAAGGATGGATTGGAAGTGGTTTTTAGTGAGCACATAGGGACAAAAAATTACAAGGAATCAAGAAGGTTGATACAAGTGTCCAAAGATATGAAGCTGTGGCAAGCTTAGATGAGACCATAGCTATAACCACAAATAGGTATGATGTTTTGTGCATTCAATTTCCTTTATGTAATGTGAAACTTCTGCCTTCTATGATGAAAGCCCCTACCTTGGAGCTTAAGCCTCTTCCAGATCATTTGAAGCATGGATTCTTGGATAAGAATGATCCTTTGCCAGTTAAAATAGAAATGGGCCTTGCACCACTACAAGAAGAGAAACTCGTCCGAATACTTACAGATCACAAAAAAGCTATTGGGTGGACGATTGCTAACATCCAAGGCCCAGCCATATGCATGCACCAATTCTTGTTGGAAAAAGGATCCAAGCCCACTAGAGAAGCACAGCGGAGATTGGACCCTGCCATGATGGAACCAACGTCGGGCTGAGGACGTTAAACCAAGCGCTTATTGGGAGGCAACCCAATGTTTTTGAAAAATAAATAAAAAAAGAAAAGAAAAATAAAATAAGGTAATAATGATCGATTTTTATGTCTCAAGGAGATTCCTTTCGTAGGCCATCAAATTGATCAGGTTTTATCTCTCTTTGCCATCTGTCTTATTTGTTTTTATATTTCTTTTACTTGTTTTTGACTTTTGTTTGCTATTGTGTTGTTATCTCTTTTATGTGTCTTTAGTTTCGTTTCTGCTCTTTTCTTTTCCTTCTTTTTGTTTAATTTGATTATTCTATGCTTTGAGCTCATTTGTGCAACAGATTGAGGAAACATCCAAACGGGAGATTGAAGTCATTTGCTCGGAAGGTTTGAAACGTGCATACTTGGAGAAAAAAAAAATCTCGCATTATCGGTAATAGCTCTCCTTTTCTCCTCTTCAATGGATGCCGATATCTTTTGTCGAACCTTCGTAAATATTTTCCTTCACTTCCTCAAAATGCTGTGTTTAAAATTTATAAAGTACGGATGACTAGACTTGGGCGTTGATGCTCCTAAATGTGCCTGCTGATATCCGATGGCTTATCGAAGCCAAGGTAAGATTGTCCGATGACCGGACATAATCCGCAAAAATACATGCGGTCTAGGAAAGAGCTACTACGCCAAGAGGCGAAGAGCGAAAAGGTTACAAGTATGTTATAAATGTGTAGATGGAATTGTAACCAGACTTGTCGTTCATTAGGTTTTGTGTCCAGGAATAGAGAAGATAAACTTCATTTATTAAGAATGGTCTGAGTAATGAGTCGCTGGATAATTTTTGTTAACTCTTGAGTCACATTCTTGTGGACTTGTTCAGCGTGAATTGCTTAATCTATGGACACAATTTCGTGATGAATTGCAGTGTTATAGTCTAGGGAATCTGACTAAAAACGACCCTGTTTGCCAGTTTATAAGAAAACTGGATGGGAAGCAAATCCCCGACTCATAGAAGGCGTTTCAGCCGTTACTGGACGTAAAACCAGAGGAAGATGTGAGCCACAATCACAACTACTTGTATATTTGAATGTGTGTTGTTGTTGTCGAATTTTATTTCTTTCTTGTTTCGTTTGATCTGATTATCAATGTTGTTTTTGTGTTGTTGTTGTTTGTTGATTTTGTTTGTTTTAATTTCAAGTTTTCTTTTTGACAAACCAGATGACTACCTCATGATATAAGCGCACGTGGAAGACAAGTGTGGAGGTTTTGTCAACCTCCACCAAAAGTATATCTCTAATTGTCATGCTTCACGTGGGAGACAAGTGTGGCGGTTTTTTCAAACCCCACCGAAAGTTTATCTCCACTTTTCATGCACACGTGGGCGACAAGTGTGGAGGTTTTGTCAAACCCCACCGAAAGCATATCTATTTTTTCAAATCTCGGGGCGATAAATCTGCATCGAGCAACCCCCACCGAAATTATGTCCCCATGTGTCAAATTTGAGAGTTTTACGTGTGTATATATCCATGCTGCATATTTTGAAATGTCATTTATAACCTGTCTTGCACTTGAATGCATAATACCTAACGTGCATCATTGTCTTACACAAGGTTAGAGCACTTGTAGAAATGAGAAAACACCAATTCGGCGATTCCAAAATATATGCGTATTTTGTGGATCGCAATTTGGTAAAGATGGAGAGTTTACAACAGCAGCTCTTGATCTTGGTAGGACATTAGCTGCGAGGGGTATTCATTTGATTTATGGAGGGGGTAGTCTTGGGTTAATGGGGTGTGTGTCAACAGCTGCATCTCTAGGAGGGAGCAAAGTTCTCGGCATTATCCCTAAACCATTAGCTGTACGAGATATCATAGGCAACACAATCGGGGGAAGAGTTACAGGTCTCTAGCATGCATGAGCGTATTGCACATATGGTTGTTAAGTCTGATGCATTTATAGCTTTGCTGGTGGTTATGGTACATTAGAGGAGATATTTCAAATCACCTCTTGGGCACAGCTAAACATCCATCGGAAAACCCATTGGTTTGTTAAATGTCAATAATTTTTTTGATGGTTTGTTGTCTTTTCTTGATCAAGCTGTAGAAAAAAACTTCATCTCACCGTCGGCGAGGCAAATCCTGGTTACAGCTTCAACTGCAGGGGAGTTAATTGATAAACTCCAAGAATTCGTCTATTCGCTGATCCAACAACGGCTCAGATAGATTGGTTTGGAGAAGGCAATAAAAGGCGTAGACTGGATTTAACGCTCCATCTGTAATCTCTATCTATTGGTTTGCTTCGCTTTTGTTTACTTTCTTTTTAGTGTGTTTATTTGAGATTTTTCATGTCATTTCTTTTGAGTTTTTTTCAGGTTATTTCTTTCGCCCCAGGTAATATTTTCTAATCATGGCTTTTAGAGTGGTGGCTTAAAAAGTTTAATTCTCTTGAAACGCATTCTGGATCTCTTCAATCCATAATGGCTGAATAAGGAGGCTAACTTCTAAACTTTTTAGACCCATTCTAACTGACTTGTTTTTGTTTGCTGGCTTGTTGGACTTTGTTATTTTATGAGCAAGTTTAGTTTTATGTAATTTAGAGTTGTTGTGTGTTTTTGTCTTTATCAGTTTTGATTCGAAAACAAAAAAAAAACATTGTGGAAAAACCTGAGAATGGCAGAATATGGGGTTTTCTTAACTCTTGAAACGCATTCTCTCTCAATAAATCTGTAGTTTGTTTATTTCATGTTGTTTGAAGTGTCTTGTTTCTTGTTTTGTTCTTTCATAATAAAGGTATATAGGCTGGAAACCTTAAGTCTGCGGGCTACTGGTCCTAAGGATTGTTGAAATATACAATCTTGACTCAGGTGTAACAATGCCACGTACCTCTTTTCTTGCATTTTATGGGCCATGATAAGGCAATGATTGAATTGAGAATAACTCTTGGAAAATGATAAATGATGCATAGATCTGTGTGCTTGAAATGTTAATTAGCTTTTGCTTTACCTTTGATTCCTTGCACAAAATTGAGCACCGAGCCATTATCACTGAGTTATTTGTTTACTTAGAGAAAGTTTATGTAATTTAAGTGTTTCTTCAGATTTTAATGAATTCTAGAACTTGTTTGATGGTCACTCGAGGCGAAATCCTAGACTGTGCAACATTAGGGAAATGATTTAGGCCATCTTTGGATCGTTTGAGCCTTAAGAGCCAACCTTGACTAAAATTGATCCCTAGTTACCCCTTTGAGCCTCTGTAAACCTTTTTCTTTGTTAACTCACTAAAAGATTTCCTAATCTCAATTGAATTTGTTCCAAACAGTTTATCCCTTACCTATGAGCATGTAAATCATTCGCAATTACATTTTGAGCTATGTTCTGGTTTTGGGAAGTTAGAGGAGGTTGGATTGTGCCATGAGCAATGCAAGTGAGTTTTATTATGTTTGTAAAAAAAAAAAAAGAGAAAAAAATCTGTACTTATCTTCCACGTACTTAAACATTGAGGACAATGTATTGTTTAAGTGTGGGGGAGTGGAATTGCAGTAAAAAAAAAAAGAAAAGAAAAAGAAAAGAAAAAGAGTTCTATACCCTTGGTTGTTCTTAAAAAGAATGAAACAACAAAGTGTGGGGGTGTAGTTTCTTTTGTTTTCTACAAAAAAAAGAAGAAGAAGAGAAGAGAAAAAAAAGAAGATTGAGTGTTCTAAATAAGTTTGGGGGAGTAACCTGGTGAATTAAAATAAAGTTGTGTTATAGGGGTGAGCTCTACATAATCTTGAATGATTTATGTGTTTGTGGGTGATTTGAGCCAAATTATTATCCTTGATCATACCTTCACCCAAGCCAAACGTTACAAGCTTAATAAAGTCCTACTTGATCCTTGGTGTTGTACATGTCTACATTAGTGGAGAGTGACTTGAAAAGCAGACCTATGGAGTTTATTTATACATACATCTTCACTATTAAATATGATTCATTTTTAAGCATAAACTCATCCGGGTTACAAGTGATTAGTTGAGAATGACTCTACACACACACACTTGAGGAATTGAAGTGAAGCGAAACTAATCTTTGAGATAAAATTCTTGATCAAGTGCATTATTTTGAAGTTTTCCTTGGGTTATAATTAAGTACAATCTTTGAGGCCTATTTGCAAGTTGAAGCATTTGTGTGTTTTAATTTTTCTTTGATTCTGTTTCGGTTTAGTTTTGTTTCGTATCATTTTAGTTGCTCGAGGACTAGCAAAGTCTAAGTGTGGGGGAATTTGATAGGTGTCTATTTATGTATTACTTTTATATCAATTCGTCCATGTTTCTTTGCTATATTCCTTGGTATTTTTATGTTTTTGTGTGGTTTTGATGTTTGTAGGAGTTTTGGAGCAACTTGCACAAAAATGGAGTAAAACCCTTAATTTTCACCTCTGCTAGTCAGTGATCTTCTCGGATTTAATTGTATTGATATACAATGAACCCGATGACATGTTATATACCGTTGGAAAGCTCTCGAAGTCTATTTTCTGGAGAAATTTACGGTTTATAAATCCATTCAGTGTACCAAAAGTTGTAATCAAAACAGTGTGAGATGTATAGAAATATAATTCCACAAGTCACTGTAGCATGTATAATACGGGGCACTGTAGCAAGTTCACTGTAGCAGAGTATTTAAACACATTTTAGGGTTTTATTTTGATAACTTGAAGAGGGGAGAACGTGGTGGAGGCTGCAGCTCTGGAATTCTTTCATCTCTTGGAGTTCTTGAAGGAGAAAGGAAGCTTGGAAAGAGGAAGAACTACAATCCAAAGAGAATTACATCAAATTTGCTAAGTTTTTCCCTTCCCTTTCATTTTCTGGAATGTCTCCATGTTGTATTGTATTTACCACGTTCTTAAACATGTGTAACTGAATCTGAATTGGTTGAGGGTGATTTCAAAGCCCCTGATATGGTTTTTGTAAGTTGATTGTGTAAGGAATTGTTATCCAATTCTCTAATTGAAGTTGCTTGTATTCTCCCATATTTAATGCTTATGATTGCTTGCTGATTGTATTTGAGTGGCCAACTGAATATAATCTGGTTGTGATTTATTGCTAGACTAGAAATCTTGATCCGTAATTGTCTTGAATTTCTAATCATTAGTAGCAAAATTGTGATCAGAGATTACAATTGGAGAATATAACCTAAGTTAAATAATCCGAGCTTGTGTGTTTATTGCTTAGATCAACCTATCTTTCTTATCATAATGCATCCATTGAATTAAACTCAGAGAGCTTGTTCTAGGTTGTTTAATGGATAGAGATTAAATAAAGAGCTTGTTTTATTTAACAACAAAGTAAGGAAAGATTGGGGTAATAGAGCTTGTTATTATCTACGGTTGATAACTTCAATGCTGTAATTAGATGACAATTCTACAATTAATTCGCAAATCCATATCTTGTGGTAGAGAAGGATCCCTTAACCAGCTTTCTCCCATTGATTTTTCATTCAAATTTACTTTCTGTTTTGTTATTCTTTACTTGCATTCTTATTTCATTTAGTAAATCATTCAACAAAAATCCCCCCTGTTTAGTTTATTGTTGCTGGAAATAACAAATTCAATTAGAATCAATCCTCGTGGGAACGATATCTTACTTATCACTTTATTACTTGTGCGACTAGTATACTTGCTAGTTTCGAACGCATCAGGAATATCCTAGAAACAAACATTTTATGGCTCTAGGATCAAGTTTGCTAGGGTTAGGTTGGTGGTTGTGGACAAAAGCAATGCACCCGAATATTTTTAGTGGAAGGAAGGAGAATATTCGAAGCTGAGGATAGGATTGGTAAAGTGTTTGCCATGGTGTTTGAAAACGAATAACTCTAGATGACATTCTATTGATGAGATATGTAGCTGTGAGGACGGCCTCCCCCCAAAAATAACTTGGGACATTCATGGTGTACATAATGGATCGGGCCACCTCCAAGAGGTGTCCGTTCTTTCGTTCTATAACCCCATTTTGTTGGGGTGTATTCACGCAAGAACTCTGGTGGATTATTCCGTGGGTTGAAAAATAATCTTTCAGGATTGAATTGAAATAATCTGTGGCATTGTCAGTCCTAAGGATATTGATTTTAGCTTGAAACTGATTTTGGACCATACTAAAGAAATTTTTCAAGATGACACCTGCATCTGATTTTTGTCTCATTAAATACACCCATGTCACTCTTGTATGATCATCAATGAAAGAGATAAACCACTTAAATCCAGAAATGTTATTAACCCAAGAAGGTCCCCAAATATCACTATGAATGATTGAAAAAGGATGAGATGTTTTATAACCTGGGATTGGATAATTGTTTCTCACATGTTTTGAAATTTGACATGCCTCACATTGAAAATGTTTGATGGTTTTATCATTGAATAAACTGGGAAACAACTTTTTTAGATAAATAAAATTAGGATGTCCTAATCTATAATGCCACAACATAATAGCATTTTCGTTATTGGACAAACCAGGAAATGACACACTACTAGTAGATAGAGTTTGTTCATCAGGATTACTATAAGTCTTGAGAAGATAGAGTCCACCACACTCCTCAGCATTGCCAATCGTCCTCCCCAATTCCAAGTCCTGAAATTCACAATGAGTAGAGAAAAATTTAGTAACACAGTTCATATCCTTTGTAAGTTTACTAATAGACAATAGGTTGTAAGATAATTTGGGAACCAACAAGACAGATTTTAGGGTTAGATTATCGGAAATGACCACTGAACCCATTCCTTCCACCTTGGATAGAGACCCATCAGCTATTCTCACCATAAAGTCTCCTGAATAGGGTTTGTATGTATGGAAAAGTGAAGCATTACCAGTCATGTGATCCGACGCACCAGAGTCTATTATCCAAGAAGTTGAGGTTTCCATATGTGATTTAAAAGCTACTACAGGATTACCTCTTTGCGCCACCAAACTTGTGCTCGCAATAGGATCATGTTGAGAGGACTGTGTTGCTATTGAAGAGGAACTGAACATTTTTTTAAGCAGTTCTAACTATTCTTTGCTAAACAGATTTGTCTCAGGCATCGGTTGTGGCGTTTCTCCGACCGAGGTAAAACCACGACTTTCTGCTGCTTCCTTTGGCTTCCAATCTGGAGGTTTGCCATGGAGTTTCCAACACTTCTCACGGGTATGACCAGGTCGATTGCAGTGATCACACCAAGGTCGTTCACCTCGCTTGTTCATGCGTGGATCATGATTGGATTTCCCATTCAAAGTAAAATTCTTGGACACCAAGGCAGATCCTTCTAAGTTAGAGGTGAGAAGAGAAGGATCATCAGATAACATCACCTTACGACGTCCCTCTTCACTTCGTACTTCAGCAAATGCCTCCTCTATTGAAGGAAAAGGATCTCGAGCTACCACACGACCACGAATTTCATCAAGATTCCGATTTAGCCCGGCCAGAAAATCAAACACCCGTTCATTTTCAAGCTTGCGCCGTTGTTTAACAATACACTCAGCACAACATGAGTCATCATCATTGAATAGGTCAAGTTCTTGCCATAAATCTTGGAGATCAGAAAAGTACTGAGTAACTAAACTTGTACCTTACTTTAAAGCTTTTAGTTTTAACCGGAGTTCAAATATTTGGGAAGCATTGCCAAGATCTGAATACATTCTGCGGCTTCATGGAGTTGATAAGCCATGCGAGAACAATAGAATTTTCAGCCATCCAAGCATTGTAGATGGGACTATTTGGGGAGGGAGCAGCAAGCTCACCTGTGATGTAACCAAGTTTGCCCCGACCGCAGATAACAATTTAGACAAATTGTGCCCATTGTAGATAGTTTTTTCCATCCAACTTGTGGGCTGTGATATGAAGAGAAGAAAGATCACCACCAGAAAGAGTGGTGGAGAAAGAGTGAGGTGTCTCATGGGACTGGCCGGAAGTTGGAGATTCAGGATTATCTCCTGTCATGGCAGCCCCATATTTCACCATTTTTGGGAGAAGAAATCAGATTTCCCGCTCTGATACCATAAAGATAATTAGGGAAAAGAAAATGTATTAACTTTATTTCTGAATGAATTTTCAGTACAAGGAACAAGGAAATTTATAGGAGAAAATCTCCCATAAATAAGGAAAGAAAATAATAATCCCTTTGATCAAGGGATATATAATAAAGACAGCTAATCAACCAGATTTAGTCATTGACTAAATCTGTTTATTTCAGCTAATTAATTCCTGAAAATCAGAAAATTAATTCCTAAAAATCAGAACATTAATTCCTAAAAAGCATAACATTGATTCCTAAAAATCAGAACACTAATTCCTA
The DNA here is from genome assembly GCA_013180625.2 of Boswellia sacra. Lineage (NCBI taxonomy): Eukaryota > Viridiplantae > Streptophyta > Magnoliopsida > Sapindales > Burseraceae > Boswellia > Boswellia sacra. Next base: position 26,205 of record SNVD02009834.1, read on the forward strand.
AAAATCAGATCATTAAATGTAGAATTTCTACAGCTTCTATGCCCCCAAACCAAGCCCCTGCCAAACTCCTTCTCTATTGACTTCCCGAACTCTAGTTTCCAAAACTCCACGGATGCGCAACTTCTTCCTAACAATCAATTGTGGACCTCTGATTGTTTTATGGGGTCATTTAAACCCCTAATATTCCAAGAGCCAATCATTTTCCCCTATCAGGGGGCTTCAAAACATTCCGAGGCCTTAATACGACATTCCTATCACCCACAATTCTACTAAAACTCTCCTCAACAATCGCAATCTGATCATTTAATCTGCCAGAGATACCATCATTTATCATATTCAAATTCGAAGAACGAGCCTCAATTTTTTGTCCATGATCATACTGGTCATCCAAGAACACATCTACATTCGTTGTCACTGCACTTGCATTAACTGCAGCCTGCATACTACCTTTCTGTTTCTCATCAACAAGCTTCTCATCAGTAGACACAACACTAGACTTCATTTTAGATTCTTCTGCATCAAGTTTCTGCTCATGCCCTATCTTCACCTTCCAAACTTGTTGTTTCTCAACATTTGTTCCACTCCGACACAACTTCGATTCATGTCCAAATTGATGACATATTGAACACTTCCCTGGTTTCCATTCATAAACGACAGACTGGTAAAACTGATCAACCTTATCATTTTCAAGTAAGATAGATGAAGGAAAATCCATTGTTACCTCCATTTCAACAAGAACTCTAGCATAACTAAGTCTAGACTTATGCAGAGTGCATTGATCCATAAACAATGGTTTTCCTAAAGTACTAGCAATTTTACTTAACATGTCAGTCGACCAAAATTCACATGGCAAACCTGGTAGTTTAACCCAAATTGGAATTTTCCTAATGGCTTCCACAGACATTGCCATACGAGGTTTCCATTCCCGAACAATTAAAGGTCTATTATCAAACATTAAGGGCCCATCAACCAAAGCTGCTAATTTCCCCTCATTATCAAAATTAAACAAAACCAAATTCCTATTCACCAAATGAACCTTCTGTAATCCTAATTTCTTCCATCTATTCAGTAAAAAATTCTCCAGTTTAGGAAATCTAGGTTCATGCCCATACACACATCCAACCAGCGCATTACGCCACCTATTAACCTCCACTTGAATATCAGCATCAGAATATTTCACACACATTACACCCTTAGAAATAACAAGGAACACATATCTTAGATCACATCCTCTAACACGCTCCCCATTATGCACAAACAAATAACTCCACAGTATTTTTCCTTCCTCCGGTTTATGTCCAGTATCCAAATTCCGGTGACAATCAACTTGAACTTCTACACCCATAGCCTCTTCAATCACTTTATCACTCGGTAAAGTAACACAATCCTCTTCAATCACCTTATCACGTAATCTCATATCATCACTCTTCTTAGCAATAGCAACTCCATCGCTCTTCGAAAACACCGCACCATTACTCTCTTGAGCCAAACAACCACCATCACAACCCAGCCTTTTTCAAAGGCAAGCAATGATCATCGTTTGAACCAGGAGAAGCGAAAGAGCTTGGCAAAACAGGACCATGAAGCTTCACATATGGCGACCCACGCGAAATCGGCTAAAAATAGCATCAGGCTATTGTGTGCCGAGAGAAAAAAAAAAAACACGTGACTCACATTCTCAATATTTTTCTCTGTTTTGCTCCTGCATTTACATTTTATATATATATATATATAGGAACTCGGAATCGAGCTGGCAGCTGTCCATTGGATCAGCTCGACACACTGTACAATACAATAAACGCACCAAAGATTTAATTATATATATATATATATATGTATGTATGTATGAAGGGACTCCCATCCGGACTCCCGTAGGTTATACGATATTGGGATGTGAAATCTTGTTCGTTCTATAAATCTAATGGTTATTGTCCTTAGACGTCTTAAAAGCTGCAGGCAGCTTTTTACTCCCAATAAGTACGTTGGCTGCATTAATTACTGTGGTACAACACAATCACTATTATATTATTATTTTACTAAATTAACAAGTGCTCAAAGATAACTACAATCGGTAAAAGAAAAATATTAATAATTTAGTTCTCATTTACGAAAGAACCACTGACTGAAAACTTTTTTTTACATATCATTAAACAAGTAGAGTCAATTGTATTTTAGGACAACTTCATATTACGAAGCATCACAAATTGGAAGACTTCTAGCAGTACAGAGCACTTTCAACTTTTCCAAAGAACACCCACACGAATTATTGAAACATTAAGGTAATTTTTTTATTACTTTTTACTTATTTATTTACCATTCATTAATTTCTAATTAAAACAATTTTTAATTTGAAATAATTGCACTTAATTTTTATTGCTATCAAATAATTAATTTTTTGAATTTTGTTCAGCATAAATATTATTAAATTATTATTTTACTAAATTAACACTTTTATATATTACATAAACAAACGTAATCATTTAATCCTAGAGGACAACTTTCATGAAGAAAAAACTATGCTATTAATTCAATTTGCTTGAAATGATTTATAAATTTATTATTAATTAACAAAATAATTAAATTCATACCCTATAAAACGTCACTCTTATAGAAACTTTTTCTTTTTCAATTTCTCTCTATTATTTAAGAGACTATATAATCACTAGACTCAAATAAAAATAAGAGTAATACATTTTTATGGCAACATGTTTAGTCAACTAAGTCGGCGAATTATTGCAAGAGACTACTGCAAAATTAACAATTGATGTATTTACAAATGTTTACAACAAGAAGTTGCCCTAAAACAGTATTGACTATACTTGTTTAATGATATGTAAAATAAAGTTTCCAGTTTGTGGTTCTTACGTAGAATGAGAATTAAATTAAAAATATTTTTCTTTTATTGTTTGAAGTTGTCTTCGAGCACTTGTTAATTTAGTAAAATAATAATATAATAGTTATTGTGCTACAACAATTAATGCAACGAGTGTAATTATTGTAGACAAAAAGTTGCCCGTAGCTTTTAAGATGCCAAAGGACAATAACCATCGGATTTATGCAACGAAAAATATTTCACATATCGGAAAAACTAGAGTGCAATGGCTGAATGGATGCAACTGCTCATATGTGAAGAGTCCGATTATAGTGCAGCCGCGTATGCATACGCCGGCTACTTTTACTATTTTTATTGGGGTTGAAAAGTTGTGTTTACAACTTTTCCACGCCCCCTTTCCCTAAAAGCAGCGGCTGCATCTATACAGCCGCTGCACTCTAGTTTTTCATGACTCACGAGAGACCGGATGGAAGTCCCAGTGTGTGTATATCTATATATATATATATCGACTTTGGAGAGTGTATATTCACTCATTTCAGTGGTCCTGTTTGTTGTTTTACAATGCTTTATGTTGCCTCTGACTCTATTGGAGAAGGGCATGCTCTTCCCAAATGGAAAGCCAGCCTTCAAAATTAGAGCCGTTCATTTCTGCCTTTGTGGACTTTTTAATCATGTGAATGCAACAAATCCTACCCACTTCAGTGGCATGTTAAGTCCATTGTAGTTGGTCTGAAATCTCTTGCAATCATAATTCTTAGAATTAATCTCATTAGTGCAAGTTTAAAAGGTACGCTTCATCAACTATCCTTGTTATTTCCCAATCTTCCTATACTTGATCTGAGAAGGAATGAACTCTTTGGCACCATTCCCTCTCAATTGGGTCACCTCTCTCAGGTACCTTGATTTGTCAGCTAATTAGCTGTCTGGGAAAATTACATCATATCGGCCTCCTAAGACATCTAGAGTTCCTCCACCTGGTTGAGAATCAGTTGAATGGCTTAATTCCACAAGAAGTAAGTCAATTATGTTCGCTGATTGAGCTTACCTTGTACAATAACCATTGGAACAGTTCAGTCCTTGCTTCTTTGGGTAACTTGAACAACTTGGCTCGATTTTATCTTTTCAATAACTTACGTTCAGGCGTAATTCCTCCCTCCACTGGTAATACGAGTGATTTGAAACATTTCGACCCCCATAATAACTACCTATATAGTTCAATTCCTAGGGAGGTAGGAAAATTAAAGTCTTTTACTTATCTATCTTTAAGCCAAAATCCATTCACTGATTCCATTTCTTCTGGGGAAGAATCTAGGTAACTTAAAAGGTTTGTACCTCTTGAGATAACAAATTTTCTAGTTCTATTCCTTACGAGATAGGATATTTGTAATTTCTTTCTCATTTGTGGTTGAGCAAAAGTCATCTTAATGATATTATTCCTCCATCCCTTGTAATCTTAACAATAAAAATTTTGCATCTTCGATATAATAAGCTATCTGGTCATATTACCCCAAGATAGGCAAGTTACGATCTATTTCTATTCTTGGATTGAGCTTAAATAAACTTAATGGTCATATTCCTCTTTCTTTTGGAAATTTAAGCAACTTAAAAGAGTTGTTTCTTCGTGGGAACAACCTTTCTGGTTCCATTCCCCAAGAAATCAGAAATTTCAATAAGTTGACCAAACTTTTATTGTTTGACAACCATTTCACTTGTTACTTAACCCAAAATATTTGCAAAAGTGGACACTAGAGTTCTTCTCTATGCGTAACAACAATTTTGTTGATCCAATTCTCAAAACCTTAAGAAATTGCACAACTCCTGCAGATAGAGTTCACCTTGAACATAATCAGCTCAATGATAATATATTAGAGGATTTTGGCATTTATCCAAAATTGGAGTTGTAAGATCTCAGCCACAATAATTTTTTCGGTGACATCTCATCCAAGTGGGCCAAGTGCCCAAGATTAGGCACCCTAAGAGTTTCAGCTAACGATATTATTGGGAGCATACCCCGTGAGATTGGAAACTCTTTTCAACTACATGAACTTGATCTTTCTTCAAATCATTTAGCAGGGGAGATTCCAATGGAACTTGGAAAGTTAAGTTCTTTGACCTATTTGAATCTGAATGGGAATCAACTTTCTGGTGGCATTCCTCTGGAACTTGGTTCACTCACTTAACTTGAGCACCTTGACTTGTCTACCAATAAATTGAGCAAATCAATCCCTAAAAATCCAGCGTACTTATTGAAATTGTATTACTTGAATTCGAGAAGCAATCAGTTTAGCCAAGATATTCTTGGACATTGGGGTATTTGGCTCATCTATCAGAGCTTGATTTGAGTTATAACTTGCTCAAGGAGAGATACAACCTCAATTGTACGATTGAAAGAGCATGGAGAAGCTGAATCTCTCCCATAATAACCTCTTTGGTTTCATCCCTAGCTGTTTTGCTGGAATGCGTGGCTTGTCACTATGCACTCTCTACCTAGTGGTGAAATACTAGATCGAAATGGGTTCTCGAGATAAATAATGGCATTAACAAATGATGCAATTGTGACTCAAGCCACTGTATCTCAACCAACAACATGCCGCTGTTTTTTCTACTATCTGTCTGCTGTTATATTTGCTATTTATTCCTATTTTTCTACTTTCTGTCTGCTACTGTTTTTGTTGCCTGTCTAAAACTATCTTGCTGTTTGTTTGCTGTTTGCTGTTGTTTTCTATGTTTTCCCCCTGCGGTCACCCACTTAGGAATGCTATTAATATTGATGTCTAGTAAATGTAGAAAGAGCAGGTCACGTAAGTTGTATGTAAACTTAGTAAGAAAAACACAGTGTTTTGGAAGCTAAAATAGAGATGTTAGAGTGGTTCTAAGCTAAGAGTGCAATGAGGAGAGTGTGTAATCTGAATTTCTCTAGTGCATTCATTAGCTATCCCTCTCATGGAGTAGATCATGGATCGAATCACATTAATCCTGTTGTGTTCTTCTTAAAATTCTGCACTTAAATTTTCAGTTTATATGCTTGTAAGTTAGCTCCAGAAATTTCAGTTTGTTTGCTAAAAAACTAGTCCATTTATGCCACAAATCTTATCTCCAATTTTTTTCATAGCTAGTATCAGAGCTGAGTGTTAAAAATCTGAAGGTGTTTTGCTTCAAACAAGTAGGATTTTTTTTTTTTTTTGTTAGGTGAGAAGATTTTAAGGTTACAATGGTAAACCAGAAAATGGAGAGAGAAAAATTTGATGGCAAGACAGATCTTGGATAATGGAAAATGAAGATTCAAGCATTGCTTTGAAACTTGGGCCTTGATAAAGCTCTAGAAACTGAAGAAAAAGTGTCTGAAGATTCAACACTAGAAAAATGGGCTAAAGTTCAAAAGAAAGCTAAGAACACAATCATTCTTAGCTTGGGAGACCAAATTCTTAGGAAGGTGTCTAAAGAAATAACTGCTACATTAATTTGGAAGAAGTTTGAAGAAATCTATATGGTAAAGTCTTTACCTAATATAATTTATTTAAAGCAAAAATTCTATGGATTTATGATGGATGAAGCTAAATCAGTAGATGAAAATATAGATGAATTTACCAATATAAGTTTAAATCTTGAGAATGCGGGAGTGAAAGTAGAAGATGAAGATCAAGTTGTCATTTTATTAAACTCACTATCTAAAACAGATGACCAGCTTAGAGATACTTTGAAGTTTAGCAAAGATACTCAAACTTTAGAAGAGTAGTTGCTGCAATTCATTCCAAGGAATTAGATCCCAAGATTGAAGGAAAAAGTTCTAATTCTAGAAAAGGCCTCACTGCTAGAGGAAGAGATGAAAAAAGAAACTTTAATGCTAAAGGCAACGATGGTAGATCAAAATCCAAATCTAGAGGTAAACTTAAATGCTTCCATTGTCACAAAGATAGACATATTAGAAGAAATTGTCTTGATAGGAAAAGTAGAAAGAAAAATGATATAGAAAAAGATGAAGAGAGTGGTGATGCAGCTATAGCTTCACAAGGATTTGATAATGCAGAGGTGTTAATGGTGACAAATTTAAAGCAAAAAGGTGATTGGGTTTTAGACAATGGTTACACCTTTCACATGTGCCTAAATAAGTCATGGTTTTCCACCTACAAACCATTGAATGAAGGGAATGTTCTCATGGGAAACAATAAGGCTTGCAATGTGCCTGGTATTAGAGAAATAAAATTGAAGCTCCATGATGCGATAATTAGGACACTAGCAAATGTAAGAAATGTTCCTAGCTTGAAAAGGAATCTAATATCAGTTGACATGTTAGATTCTAATGGTGAAATAATTTCTACAGCAGCTGTAATAGCATCAAAATTAGAGGTGAATGCAGCTGATTTATGGCACATGCATCTTGGACATGTTAGCAAGAAAAGATTAAAGATTTTTGAAAAGCAAGGTGTCGTTCAAAAGCACAAATTACCAAAGCTGAAACTTTGTGAACACTGCGATTTTGGAAAGAAAATTAGAGTGAAGTTTGTCGTAGCAAAACACAACACCAAAGGCATCCTATAATATGTCCATTTAGACCTATGAGGACCAGCTAAAACCAAGTCAGTAAGTGGTGCCAGGTATTTTCTCACTTTTCTTGATGATTTCAGTAGGAAAGTATGGATTTACATGCTGAAATCTAAGGATGAAACAATAGAAAAATTTAAACATTAGAAGCTAATGGTAGAAAATTTAAGTGGGAAGAAACTAAAATCTCTTAGGATTGATAATGGTTTTGAGTTTGCAGGGAAGAATTTACGAAATATTGTTAAGAACATGGTGTGGTTAGACATAGCATGGTAAAAGGTACTCCTTAACAAAACGGGTGAGTTGAAAGGATGAATAGAATCATTCTAGAGAGGGTTAGATGCATGCTGTTTAATGCTAAATTGCCTGCAAGATTTTGGGCAGAGGCTGCTACTACTACTTATTATCTAATTAATAGGTGTCCTTCAATAGCAATAAAGCTGAAGACTCTTCAAGAAGTGTGCACTGGTAGAGTACCAAGTCTTATTCACTTGAGAGTATTTAGAGTAGTTGCCTATACACACATTAGGCAAGAGAACCTTCAACTAAAAGCACTCAAATGTTTATTTCTTAGCTATCCTTCTAGAGTGAAATGTTTTAAGTTGTGGTGTCCTAAACTTGGAAAAGCAATAATCAGCAGAGATGTGCTTTTCAAGGAAGAAGAGATTTTGGGATTAGATGGAAGTTCATGTCACAAGAGTAAGGTCTATGATAAATCTCAACTTGTTGAATTTGTGTTTGAGATAAAGTCTCAAGATTTTGAGCAGAAAAATTCAAAAAACTGAAGATGAGACATATGATGATGATGTGGAGCATGGTGAAGCACAACAAGATATGTAAGAAACTCAAATTAATCAAGAGACACTTGATCAAGATGAAAATTCTGAAATTGGTATAGAAGATTTGCATGATTATTTGCTTAGCAGAGATAGAGCTAGAAGAGAAATAAAAGCTCCTAAGAGGTATGCTCAAGCTGATATTGTTGCCTACACTTTACAAGTAGGAGAAGAACTGAGAAGTGTGATGTATATGGCTTTGAAGTGTTAGCATTGGAAATGATCATAGGGAAGCATTCGGGGGATTTTCTTTCATTACTTTCAGCTTTACCTCCAAACACGGACATAGAGCTTAGTGATATGCTAGACTTTAGGCTTCCATCACCCTCACTTGAAGTTCAAGAGAAACTGATATGCATCTTGGAGGTGGCCTTTATGTGCTCAGATGCGAATCCAGAGTTTAGACCAATCATGCAAATTTTGTGTAAGCATTACATATATTAGCTTCTAGTAGACATCTAGAAGGTCGTTTACTTTTCTGTGGTAAGGTAAGGCTGTTAAATACACTCAATCTCTGTAAATTTGGAAGTGTTGGTACATTTTCACGTAACAGCATTGTAGCTCCAAAGCGATTGCCAATAAAATTCATTCCTTTGTTAATATCAAAACACATAGTTGTCAGCTCAGTGTTCGTTATTCTAGTTGTATATACATAAAATGTTCTTGTTGTATACACATAATGTCAATCCCCAAAATCTCTTATATGGAGACTTTAGGTGTGATTAAAAAATATATAAATAGAAAAGGTGTCGATTTTTTTTCATTGGCTAAGACTAAAATTCATTAACATCTGAGTACATATCATTCAGGATCATTTTCTAACATACACATATATTTTTTTATACATTTCACATGTGTCAGTACAAACATCTAGCTATCTATTCAAGATAGACTTTTACATATGTCAATATCTAAACTTTAGCACATGGTTTGCTATCTATATAACAAAATTGCCTATCATAGTCTAGGCTACGACAACACGTTTTCCTAAAACCATAGCAAGTATGCAAACATCTAGACTCTCTAAGAAAGCTTTGGAACATCACTAGCACGAACATCTTTTTGAGTATGTGTGGAGGAAGGAGTGAGCATACACAACCTAGTAGGAATTTCTTAATCTCATATCCAAATACAAGCATTCATGCTTACATGCAATTCATACACATTTGACATCTAAACACATACAACACATACATCCATTACCATATACGAATGAACTATCCCAAATCATCAGCCACCCTCAACAATGCACAATGTATAACTAACACAACATAATTGTGCAAAATACTAATATCAATTAATATCACATATCTAATTTAAAAGCTCTTGGATTGTATACACACAATTTCCATTTCCAAACATGATTCAAGTTTAAACATATGTAATTTTATCATACTGGTCCTTGGGTTGGCGCTTCCTAGCCTCACCAATTCCAATTCCGTATCCATTAAATTCATCCCTTAGGTTGGCGCTTTCCAGCCTCACCAATTCCAACTCAATATACAGTAAGTTTTGTCCCTTAAGTTGGCGCTTCCTAGCCTTACCAATCCCAGGTTTACTTATGTTTTATGTAAACAAATAAAATTTTAGCACACTGCTATCCACTTGAAAAATACTCAGAAATCACATCAAACTCCAATTTGAGTGAAACCATCAGGAATTGAAAACTTGCTATGTGTGGAATATGATCAAAATTCTGAAATTGCAATACATCTTTCCAATTAACACAATTTTAAAAAAATATCCAAATTAGTCAATGAAGAACGATATAAATTTTCAGGATTATATAGTAAACTTTGGAAAATTCTTAAAAATTGTACAAAAATGCAATTAAGGTGATTCCACTTGGAAAAAAAAGATAATTGAATATATTTAAAGTAAAAATATTGGATTCCCAAGAAAACACCTCAATAAATACCAGTTTTAAAAAATGAGTAGCTTATTTTGATGAAAAATGAAAATTTCAAGTTTAGATAAGCAACTTCGAAAATTCACCAAAATTTCATTTTAAAGCCAAATTTGATCAAACTAATGGCATTTCAAATCTATTTTTCATATATATGAGAAATCTCTAAAAAAAATTCTTGAATGGTACATTTTTCAGAAATATTTCTGTCAACTTGGATGAATAGAGAAGAGTTTTAATACAGAACAAGTTCATTGAAAAATTCACTTTCATTTCTCAACCAATTCAATCAAATCCAGTGGTTGCAGAGTCCTTGACATATCTATTTTCGTGAACAAAAAAGAAATTACTTAGATCGGATCTCAGCAAATACAGTTTCAAAAAATTGTCCAGGTTTGTCAGCTAAAACAGGGTAGTTTTCAGCTTTCTACAAACATTTTCAAAATTTCATCAAAAATTCATTTTAAATCCAATTCAAATAAGACCAGTGGCAAATTAAAGCTTTATATGTCTACTTTCAAAAATAAAAGAAAAATATGCATGATTAGAACTGAATCAATTGTAGATGATCGGAACAATACATGTAGTCACACAATCAAGATTTTTTTAGCAAATACAACATCTTTCTTTCCATCTCCTAATCAGCCAATATTGTTGCTCATTTTAAGACAAAAACCTCCTCAATATAAATCTAACCTAAATATTATACAAATCAGTCATTATTTAGCATAGAATTAAAATTTTGCTTAATTTAGACATGAAATGAAGAAAACGCCTACCTTATTTCCAAAAAAAAACTCCTAATCTTCCTTTCTTTCTCCTCTTCTCTCCTCCTTCTTCTCTTCTCCTCCTTTTCCTTTCTTCCTGTAACTCACCCTTCTTTCCCCCAAAATGATATAATTCACATTTTAAAATCGCTAATTATTTTTATATATGCATGTAAAATTTTCTTCAATCCCAAACATCGAGGCTAATATCCTATACCTCCTTATTATGTTATATATTCTTATAGACACTCCCTGCACATAATTTACATAACACCATATATATATATATATATATATATATATATATATATATCCAATACATTATAAGATATAAGTATTTAAAATTTTCAGGATATTACACGTAAACTAGAATTAATCTGTGAATTATGACTACATCTTTGGCTTCAGTCTATTTAGATTGAGAAACTCTTTAGGTAGTTGAAATTTGAAAATTTAACAAGAATTGACAAATGATCGACTTGGCATCCTCCTACTTTGCCTTGGATTAAAGTTAATATTGATGGTCTTTCTAAGAGGAATCGAGGTCTTGTAGCATGTGCAACAATTTATAGAAATTATAAAAGGGAGTATCTTGGGGGCTTTACTATGGCTATTGGTTTTCATACTTCCTTTTATGCTGAGATGTTAGCAATCATTGTACATAGCTATGAGTAGGCTGGGCCGAGCTACAGCCTAGCCTAGATTTTTGAAAAAATTTCATAAGTTTCCTAAAAGACCCTAAATTTTATGTTATATTTACTGAAGGATAATAGAAAATTTGCAAAATTGCCACTGCCAACTTTACTTTTAATTTTCATTTCTTTCCAAACATAGACATTAGGGGTGAGAATTCAGGTTCGTGGGTTGTGTTCACGTCGTGTCAAGCTGTGACACGATAAAGGTTGGTCCAACCCGAACACAACCCATTTATTATTCGTGTCAAGGAGATCCAACACGAACACAACTTGATTATTAAACGGGTGACATGACACGACACACGAACACAAATAATAAATGATTATGACACACTTAAATATTTGAAACGTTTATAACATATTTTATAAACACGATAACGATATGTTTAAATGATTAACACGATTATAACACGATTATTCATTACAATTTATAACCTATTTTAGTATTTTTAATTAAAAAGTTAATAATAAGAAAATATTCAAAATTCATCCACAACACAAAAAAAAGTCCACTAAATATTTGTAATTGTGTCACTTTAAAAATAATCATGTCAATCGTGTTATCGTTTTTTATTCATGTTATAAACGGATTCGTGTTACTTGCAGGTGCAATCCCTCAACCCGAACACGACATGATTATTAAACAGGTTGAAAATTTTAACCCGAACACGATCAAAACACGATTAAGACAAACTCAAACCCGTTAATTTTCGTGTTGTGTCGTGTCAGGTTCACGGGTTGTGTCGAAAATTTTCACCCTTAGTAAACATTCTTCATTTTCTTTTGTAGTTGTTTTGTCATTCCCAAACTTTATTTGATGGGTTTTCTTATTTTTAAAATAATTATTTGGAAATTGAGCTTCTATTTAATATTATAATAAATTTTATTTTTGTTTATTTTTTAATTCTCCCTTATAATTTTTAAATTGTTTAATGCTGCTTTCTGTTTATAATATATTCATGTTAGTTGTAGTTTTTGTTAAATAATTATTGTGTTTTAAAAATATAAAAATAAGATATAAATGAATTATAGGCTTAAATGCTTCATTGGGGTTCCAATTTTGTCGGGTTATATATTAGAAAAAATTTCATAAAGATTAGGCACTCTTGCAAGTTTTTTTTTTTTTTTTTTTTTTGTAACCGAGGTGTCCGGGCCAGCTTACGCGCACCACGACTAATCCTCGGAGGAGACTAGCGCAACCACAACCCACTGTCACGGTCTCCCACTTAAATCATGAAGGAGGCCATTGTGGAGACTCGAACCCAGGACTTCACCATTGGTGCTGTACCAACTCCATCCTGGCCCGCTTCACCACTTGAACCAACCCATTGTGGGTCACTCTTGCAAGTTAAAGGTATTTAAATTTTTTCCCTTAATCTCTTCTTTATTCTCAATGCATAATTTTTTACAATTTTGAGATTGCGCTTTGTTGATTAAGAAAAAATAGATTGGGATGCTTAAATCAACCACAATGGGTTGGTTCAAGTGGTGAAGCAGGCCAGGATGGAGTTGGTATAGCACCAATGGTGAAGTCCTGGGTTCGAGTCTCCACAATGGCCTCCTCCATAATTTAAGTGAGAGACCATGACAGTGGGTTGTAGTTGCACTAGTCTCCTCCGAGAATTAGTCGTGGTGCGCGTAAGCTGGCCCGGACACCTCAGTTACAAAAAAAAATGTTTAAATCGTCTTGATAATTTAATGCTTGCTGCATGCCTTTTAAACCTTAGTGAAATCATAGAAAAAATTGAAGGGTTGGTTTATTTTGTTGTATATGTTTTTAATTTTTTTGTTTCTTGTATGATTGGAGTTGGTTTGAATGGTTTTCGTAAAGTATTAAAATTTCAAAGACATTAATATTAGACCCATTTAATTATTAAAGCAAATAACAAATAAAAGTTTAGCACATTTAAAATATTTATTTTTGAATATATTTTAAGGGATAAGATTTTTTATGTAACCATCTTTCTCTTACTAGTTGCAATTACTTTTTTTCTATTTAATAAAATTTTGACATTTTCTTAGAATAATTTGAATTAAAATATTTAGTAATTAACTTCTTCAATTTCTTAAACAAAAAATCTACGTTACAAAAATTTAATCGAGCCTGGCCAGGAAAAAATTCCTAACTAAGCCCCTGATTGTAGCTATTACTACAGCTCACTCTAGAGGTTGGAATTATTTATGCGTGGAGAGCGATTCCTTATCTGCGATTATCTGTCTCCTACACTCATCTTATCATCCCCTTGGAACTTGCATGTTAAATGGTTTTAACTAGAGAATCAGGCGGGTGTTTCCCCTGCAAAATTGCTATCTAACACAAATTTAAAAACCCAGAAATAAATGATATTATGGCAATGGTAAGATATTATATATATTGATTTTTTTAAACGTGTATGATATATAAGTCAACCAAACTAGTAATGAAACTCTATAAATATGGATTATGCAACGGCTAATTAAAAAATGAGTACGTAAAAATGACGAAAGGAACCCACTTAGTGTGTAGCTGATGTCTATGAATTTGAATAACAAATTATGACCAGTTAATATTTTAGAAAAGCCTGATCCTTTTATAGTTATTATTATTTGTTTTTAATTTTTACTCTGTGTCAAGCAAAATTACCAAGTCCGAAGTTCAATTTCATGGACTCTTCTATACGATGACTTTGACTAGGAGGTAGGAGTTATGTATATTTTGGAAACTCCTCCTTTTCTCTCTCTTTTATTTTTTCGTCAATTAATTTACTTTGTCTTGAACAGAATTTTCCACGGCAAAACTATCAATTTCTTGAACTGTTCTGTACGATGACTTTTATTGGAAAATAAGATTCATATTTCGGAAAAAGCCACGTAAGAATTATGATCAGTTCATACCTTGGAAAAGTCAAGTTTCTCTATTAATTTTCTTTATTTATCGTTTTGGATACGTTTCCCTGATAAATATTACTTTTTTATAAGATAAAAGATACTTATTCCTTGTATATAAAATAAAAAAATAAAAGAAAGTTATAATATGACAAAAGTTTAAAACTATTTTTCATAAAATTATTTTATAAGTGTCGTATAGTTTTTAACTTTTAAATATTATTCTTATTATTTTAGAAAAATACGTATAAAACAAGCAAGATATTAATTAAATATCATACGTAATTATATTATCATCATGAACAAAATATTTGAGGAGAATTGTTATCCACCATAAAAATTAACTGATATTATACTTACTTATTTTAATATAAATTTGAATAAAATTATTAAATAATTATTATATTATTTATATTAATTAATATAATTAATATTAAAATTTTATTTTTTTAAATAAATAATAATATATTAATTTATAAGAATAATGTTACCCTGCAAATTTCACTAACATAAGCAAGCCACTCACGTAGGAGCCCAAGTTCCTTAAAATGTGAAAAGCGAGACACAGAACTTGACGAGAACGTCAAACAGTTGTTGTAGGCCAAGTTTGATCAATTCCAATTTCTACATACAAATTGAAATTAATATATATTTCTGTATGACGTTGACAGCTAAAAGATTTGATGATCTAATAACGACATAATAATGCAATATGAAAAAGAAGACACACCTAACATAAGAAACTTGAGATATTATATACTTGGAAGTTAGAAAAGTCCTAAAGGCCTAAAAAATTTATTAACTTCTGTGAAGCAAATATAATATAAAATATTGAGAACAGCTATAAAAACCTAAATCGTTGGAATTCAATCCGTAACCAAGCATCGAACCTTTAATCTACATTGTCATCTCAAAGCACACACTCAACTCCTGAAAGATATATCTTTTCTTCTGTTCTTCTCCTACCTCTACATCTCTCGTCACTCACATAAAATGTTTTTCGCTTCATATTACATTTCTCACTTTATGTGCCCCTGATTCTATCGGAGAAGGGCATGCTCTTCTCAAATGAAAAGCCAGCCTTCAAAATCAGAGCCGTTCATTTCTGCCCTCGTGGACTTTTAATCCTGTGAACGCAACAAATTCTTACCACTTCAGTGGCATGTTGAGTCCATGTAGTTGGTCTGGAATCTCTTGCAATCACTTCATGAACAATCCTTCTCGTTATTTCCCAATCTTGCTATACTTGATCTGAGAAGGAATGAACTCTTTGGTACCATTCCCCCTCAATTGGGTCACCTCTCCAGACTCAAGTACCTCGATTTATCAGGTAATCAGCTGTCTGGGAAAATTCCATGAGAAATTGGCCTCCTAAGACATTTAGAGTTCCTCCACCTGGCTGAGAATCAGTTAAATGGCTCAATTCCACAAGAAGTAGGCCAATTAAATTCGCTAATTGAGCTTACCTCGTACGATAACCATTTGAAAGGTTCAGTTCCTGCCTCTTTGGGTAACTTGAACAACTTGGCTCAATTGTATCTCTCCAATAACTTACTTTCAGGGGTAATTCCTTCCTCCATTGGTAATATGAGTAATTTGAAACATTTGTACCTCCACAATAACTCCCTTCGTGGTTCAATTCCTAGGGAGCTTGGAAAATTAAAGTCGCTTACTAATCTATCATTGAGCCAAAATCAATTCACTGAATCCATTCCTTCTTTTTTGGGAAATCTAAGTAACCTAAAAGGTTTGTACCTCCGCAATAACAAATTCTCCGGTTCTATTCCTTTTGAGATAGGAAATTTGAATTTTCTTTCTCATCTATGGTTGAGCAAAAATCAACTTGATGGTATTATTCCTTGTTAGGAGATCGAACACTCCCACCGCAGCTCAAATAAAAGACAAGAAACAAATTGTTATATTAGAAATAACAATTTGGGTGGACT
Organism: Boswellia sacra; assembly: GCA_013180625.2. Classification (NCBI taxonomy): domain Eukaryota; kingdom Viridiplantae; phylum Streptophyta; class Magnoliopsida; order Sapindales; family Burseraceae; genus Boswellia; species Boswellia sacra. Next base: position 42,595 of record SNVD02009834.1, read on the forward strand.
CAACCTTACCACAGTAAATAAATTAAAGGCAATAAAGAAAATAAAGACACAAATATTTAACGTGGTAAAACCCTCAATTTGAGAGAAACCTCCACGGGACAAGACTGAAAATATTTTACTATGAAGAAAAATGTTACAATCTCTCTCACAATTAGAATGGAGGAGATTACAAGGGAGGAAGAAGAGAAAAACTTAATACATAAACTTGGTACAAGTGTAAGGGAATGAGGAGGCTTTATTATATAGCCTAGCCTCCCCACTTTGATTTTGTTTCCCACCGATGTGGGATTATGTGAAGGCAGTGTGAAAGGCAAAATGCCTTCACACCTTACACTTCACATTCCTCCATCCCTTGGTAATCTTAGCAACATAAAAATTTTGCATCTTCGAAATAATAAGCTTTCTGGTCAAATTCCCGGCGAGATGGGAAAGTTGAAATCTATTTCTGCTCTTGGACTAAGCTTAAATAAACTTAGAGGTCCTATTCCTCTTTCTTTTCAAAATTTAAGCCACGTAAAAGAGTTGTTTCTTCGTGGGAACAACCTTTCTGGTTCCATTCCTCGTGAAATCGGAAATTTCAATAAGCTCACCAAACTTTTATTGTTTGACAACCATTTCACAGGTTATTTACCCCAAAATATTTGCAAAAGTGGAACACTAGAGTTCTTCTTTATACGTAACAACAATTTTGTAGGTCCAATTCCCAAAACCTTAAGAAATTGCACAAGTCTAGTCAGAGTTCGCTTTGAACATAATCAGCTAAATGGTAATATATCAGAGGATTTTGGCATTTATCCAAAATTGAAGTTGTTAGATCTCAGCCACAATAATTTTTTTGGTGAAATCTCATCCAAGTGGGCAAAGTGCCCAAGATTAGGCACCCTAAAAATTGCAGCGAATAATATTACTGGAAGCATACCTCGTGAGATTGGAAACTCTTCTCAATTACATGAACTTGATCTTTCTTCAAATCATTTAGCTGGGGAGATTCCAATGGAACTTGGAAAGTTGATTTCTTTGACCTATTTGAATTTGAATGGGAATCAACTTTCTGGTGGCATTCCTCTGGAACTTGGTTCACTCAGTGAACTCGAGTACCTTGACTTGTCTACCAATAAATTGAGCAAATTAATCCCTAAAAATCTGGGGTACTTGTTGAAATTGTATCACTTGAATTTGGGAACCAATCGGTTTAGTCAAGATATTCCTGGACAGTTGGGGAATTTGGCTCATCTATCAGACCTTGATTTGAGTCATAACTTGCTCAAAGGAGAGATACCACCTCAATTTTGCAATTTAGAGAGCTTGGAGAAGTTGAATCTCTCCCACAATAACCTCTTTGGTTTCATCCCTAGCTGTTTTGCCGACATGCGTGGCTTGTCACTCATCAACATATCATTTAATCAGTTGCAGGGCCCAATTCCAAAAGGCAAAGCAGTTCAAGATGCTCCTGTAGAAGCATTACAAGGGAATAAAGCTTTGTGTGGTGATATTACCGGGCTAAAACCTTGCAAAGCTGTTAATTCATATAAACATGTCTTAGGAAAAGGTCACATGATCTTTTTGGTCATTGGAATTCCTCTCCTAGGAATTCTCGTTCTTTCAGTTGTGGTAATTGCAATTTTTTTCAAGATTCAAAGAGGGAAGATGGACTCACTAAAACAGAGCCCGGACAAGAACAAATTATCTCCAATATTAACTTCTGAAGGAATAGATTATGAAGAAATTATAAAAGCAACAAAGGATTGTGATGACATGAATTGCATTGGGAGGGGTGCAAATGGAAGTGTCTACAAAGCAGAGCTACCGTCGGGGAATATTAGAGCGGTAAAGAAAATCCACACTCTGCCTTGTGGAGAAATATTAGATCGAAAAGGGTTCTTGAGAGAAATAATGGCATTAACAAATATACACATCGAAATATTGCCAGATTTTATGGTTTTCATTCCAATGCTCGACAGTCCATTTTGGTAAACGAGTACATTGAAAGAGGTAGCTTGGCCACAATCTTGAGTCGTAGAGCAGCAATAGAACTGGACTGGAGGAAGAGAATAAATGTTATAAAAGGAGTTGCTCATGCACTGTCTTACATGCACCATGATTGCAATCCAACAATTGTCCATCGAGACATATCAAGCAAGAATGTGTTGTTGGATCAAGAATACGAAGCTCATGTTGCAGACTTTGGCACTGCAAAGTTCCTCGAACCAGAGTCATCAAATTGGACTGCAGTTGAAGGCACATACGGATATATTGCACCAGGTATATCGTTACCTCATTGTAACCTTTATTAGGTGATAGAGCAAATGGATAATATTTAATGACATATTTCTTTCATTTTGCAGAGCTTGCTTACACAGTGAAGGTTACTGAGAAGTGTGATGTATATAGCTTTGGCGTGTTAGCATTGGAGGTGATCAAAGGGAAGCATCCGGGGGATTTTCTTTCCCTATTTTCATCTTTACCTGGAAGCATGGACATAGAGCTTAGTGATATGCTCGACTCTAGGCTTCCATCACCCTAGAGGAACTGAAATGCGTCTTGGAGGTGGCCTTTTTGTGCTTAAACGCGAATCCAGAAATTAGACCAACCATGCAAATTTTGTGTGAGCATTATATATGAGCTTCTAGTAGACATCTAAAAGGTCGTTTACTTTTCTGTTGAAAGTTAAGGCTGTTAAATGCACTTAGTCTCTGTAAATTTGGAAGTATTGGTACGTTTTCGTATAACAGTATTGTAGCTCCGAAGCAATTGCTAATAAAATTCGTCCGTTTGTTGATGTTAAAGAACACAGTTGTCATCTCAGTGTTCGCTGTTCTAGTTGTATATACATAAACTAGAATTAGTCTGTGAATTGAGACTACAACTTTGGCTTCAATCTATTTAGATGCAGAAACTCTTCGGATAGTTGAAATTCTACGAATTGACAGATGATCGACTTGGCCGCTTTCATTATTATATATGCTATAGAATGAGACGGGTATTTCCCCTATAAATTTGCCATCTAACACAAATTTAAAAACTTAGAAATAAATGATATTTATTGCAAAGATAAGATATTACACACACACACACACACATATATATATATATTCATTTTTTTTCATCCTGTGTGGTATACGTCAATCAAACTAGTAATATGACTATATAAATATGGATCCGACAAAATAATCAAGCGATGCAACGGATAATTAAATAATGAGTATGTAAAAAAGACGAACGGAACCCAATTAGTGTATAACTGCTGTCAAAAGAATAGGGGTGACAATTTTTAACACGACCCACGAACACGACACAAACACGACACGAACACGTTACACGATTAATAAATGGGTCAGGTTAGTGTTGAAGGTGTTCAACACGCCAACCCATTTAATGACACAAATAGTTAAATATATTTTGTACATTCTTAATATGTAAATTCATTCAATGATATAAATTATTACCTACTTACAATATATATATTATAAAATTGAAATATTTATACTATAAAATAAATTAATTTATAAAATAATAAATTATGATGATTTTAATAATATTTTATACTAACAATGGTTTATATTCTAAAAATAATTTTAATTGATTTAAATATAGAGAATATAATATATTATGTATAACTAAGTTAAACAATTAAGTAAATTATGCGAATTAAATATGACACGATTACGACACGTTGGTAACACGTTTGATAATCGGGTGAGTTTGGGTTTCATGTTTTGACACGAATAATTAAATGGGTCGACACAACACGACACGAATGCCACCCCTACAAAAGAACAACATCAAATTATGACCAGTTCAAATTTTGGAATAGCCTGATCTTTTTTTGTTTTTTTAAATTTTTACTGTGTGGAGCAAAATTAGTCAGTCCCCAATATATCAGTTTTACGGACTGTTCTGTACGATGACTTTGACTGGAAGATAACAGTTATGCGCATTTTGGAAGCTCCTCGCTCTCTCTCTCTCTCTCTCTCTCTCTCTCTCTCTCTCTCTCTCTCTCTCTCTCTCTCTCTCTATACATATCAATTAATTTTCTTTGCCCGGAACAGAATTTGCCATTGCAGATATCTTGAACAGTTCTGTACGATGACTTTGGTTGGAAAATAAGATCAGTTCATATTTCGGAAAAGCCAGATAAGAATTATGATCTGTTCATATTTTCGAGAGGCCTCGTTTAAAAGAAGAAGATGAAGAAGAAGAATTACGTCGTGCTAACGGACTCATGTAAATTTTGAAATTCTAACCCAATAAATTGAAACTGATTAGATTCAAATTACACTGAGAAATTCGATTAATTAGTGTGATGGGTTGGATTGAATTAATATTTTTAGAAATAAATTCAATCGACTCAATTGACGGATTTTCTTGCAAAGTCAAAGGTTAAACCTAAACTTAACTCATTCATATATTGAAACAAAGAAAGTTTAATTGATTTAGATTGGACTGAATTTTTATATCTCAAAAACCTAGTTAAGTAAACGACATTCTAGTATCTAACAATCCAATGATACTCTTTCTAAAGAGGAATCCAAATTTTGATACTATAATTACTAAAAGAACTGATGTAATAATATAGCGGTATATCAAATTTTAGTGATGAATATTGTAGTGAACATAGTCTTACCACATTCTTTGGGATCCCATTTAAAGAGAGTATAGTAAATTTCTATCTAATGATTGGTCTCAACTCGAGAAAAAGAACTGGTAATCGATATAAAACTATCCACTCAGGTCTTATATTTGTTTGAAGTCCAATACAAGAGTTCGAGTCAAAATATAATTTCAAAAACATAATTTTACATGTATTATTATTATTATTATTATATTATTATTATTATTATTATTATTATTATTACTACTACATAATGATTTTATTATTGTTTTCCGCAACAGCGAAAACAAATTACAAAGGTAGAGAAAGAGATTATTTTGTAAGATGTTAATTGTATATATGAAATTTTAATTCAAATACTATTTTTTATTAACTCGTATTTAGGGGTGACAATTCATGTCATGCGTGTCAATCTATTTAATTATTAGTATCAAGATATGAAACACGGATCTGACATAGTTATTAAACGTATCATTCATGTGTTATAAACGTATTATATTTAATTCATATAATTTACTTAATTGTCTAATCTACAAATATAATATATCTTATTCTACATATTTATATCGATTAAAATTATTTTTAGAATATAAACAATTGTTAGTACAAAAAATTATTAAAATCATCATAATTTACTATTATATAAATTAATTTACTTTATAATATAAAATTGATAATTTTATAAGATATATATTATAAGTAGGTAACAATTTATATCGTTAAATAAGCTTACTTGTTAAGAATTGATAAAATATGTTTAACTATTCATATCATTAAACGAGTTAGCCAATTGGATACCCTCAATAAGAATCTGACCTATTTATTAATAGTATATTGTTGCATAAAATCACAAGTATACGATATCGTGTACAAGTAATAAAATGAGAGTATAAGTATCGTCCCACAAGGACTGTTGCTACTAAATACCGAAATTCTGGATAGAAGAAATTTATAATTAAAGATTTAGAGATCCGATTTCACCAAATTAATCAATTTAACTTCTCTAATTTAATTAACCAATATTTATTCCTATTGTTGCCAATCAATTTCACTAATTTGATTATTATTATTTCTCAAGCAATAATAATGTATATCAATAGGTTAGAATTAAATTACATCTCTGTCTCATCTAACTCACTATTAATACCCATTAAGCGCAAGAAATCATATCAAATTGCACAAATCACATTCATATCTCTATCTCACATGATTTATGGCAAGATAATTACGGACTAATGTGAACATCACTTCTCAGTCTCAATCCACATCTCAATTCATGCAACAATTGGCCAAAAAATCACAAGCATTAAGCATGTAAGTAAATTTCTCAACAATATTGGAATAAACATCAATCAACCAAAATCAAAAGAAATTAAACATCATAGTACGGCTACATCTTCACCCTAGAAAATGGAAATTAATTCATATTACACATTACAAACAACACAAATCTAAACATATTTTTAAACATAAGTGAAAATAGGGATAGAAAAGAGACTAGCTATGGAGAGTTGAATCTTTGATGATGAAGATGGTGGCTGTCTGGTTTTTGCCTCTCCTTTATAAGCAATTTCTCTTCAAGTTTGAATCTCCCCCCAAAGATCTGCCTTTGCTCACTCTCTATTTCTCTCAGTCCGAATCCCCCTTCTTTCTTCCCTTCTCTTCCTTTTTCTCCTCCATTTCCAATCCCCATCGACAAGAGAGGAAATATCTTAATTGCAAAGCTATTGGATTCCACCCAAAAGTATTTTTTTCTTTTTCTTTTTTCAAATATGCATGTGGACTAGCTTTAATTGATTCCCCCCAAGTGCTTAGCGGACAACATAATAAAAAGAAAAGGACATAATGCCCCACCAGAAGTTCAATAATCAAAAATTAGTAAGCAACCCTAAAACTTAAACAAACTTCGACAAAATTCGTCAATCAAACACAAAAAGAGGGAAACAAACAAAAAAAGACTTAAGATAAAAGATGAAAATAATGTATAAAAATTGGACTTATCATATATTATATTTGTATCGTATCAAATCGTACTATATTTCTTTCAAAAAAATTAAAAAGAATTGATCATACCATTTTTAATTAGAAATTAGAATTAATTCATGATGAGAACGTATAGTAAAGAATTGAGTATATGTGAAAGCTGATTCACGAAAAATTATTATGAGGCCCCACCAGTAAATATTCCCTATATATACAAGACAAAGACCTTGATTAGAGGTTGAGAGAGATGCTTAAGTCAAGTCCCTAATAATTTTCTTGGTGGAAGGATACGTACGTATGAAGCGGGCCAAGAATTAAAGAGTAACTTCTTAAGCAACAAAATGACAATCCTGGACTCAAGTAACAAAGGTCGTGACGCCACTATACATAGAGTTCTACAGGCGCGCAAAAAAACAAATAATAGAAGGGAAATTTTCAGGTTTGGTGTATCTTTAGCCTCCTCGTTAAAATTTTCGGCATACTAGCCACCGACCATCTTAAATTATCTAAATACTCTCATATATAATAACTTCTCTAATTAATATATAATCACCATAACTCTCTCTCTCTCTCTCTCTCTCTTCCAACTCCTAAACCAGCTCAAAATAATTAAAAACAAAAAACAAAAATAGAAACACTGCATATAACAACTTAAACATAAAAAAGGGCAAAAATCGAATGTAAAAAGTTTTGGAAAGATATAACGGTAATGTTCCTCTCTAACTAAGCTCCAAATCCTTCCTTATACTTTTAGCATGATTTGAACATAAAAATCCATCCATATGTGTAGAAATGGACAAATGATGGCTGAAATGGAGTTATTTAGCTAGTTTTGGTAAGTGTCTGAAAATCACATTTTTTGCCATTTTTGTCGAACTTGGGTTTTTCCAATCATCAAATTTGACAATTCGACTGAAATTCAACAATGATAGTTTGATTGTCAAATTGTCAAACCATCATCGAAGTTCAATCAAATTGTCGAATCATCATTGAATTGATACATTGTTGTCAAATTTTCGTGAACTCGTCCATCGAACTATTGACTACATCTTCTAACTATTTAGATAGTTTGATATTTAGATAGTGCGATTGGGAACTATCGAAGTGTCAAATTTTCTGGCAGATTAGCACATTTCGAGCTATTTTGATGCATTTTTTGGCTTTCAATGTATTTTCATTAATTTTTGGGCATGTTTAACAGCATAGATGGAGAATATTGGATTTGCATTGTTCTACTTTAGATATTGGGAGGTGCTAGTAAGGAGCATGTTTACACAGGTGGAGAGGGTTTCCCATTGTGGTTCCCAAGACGGATGTCTTGTCAAGAGTTTTTTCAATTGGTATGTAATACGATTGGGTTAGATGGTCGCACAAAGTTAAGATTCGGTGCTATGTTTAATTATATCATTCTGTAAAGCCTCTTCTAATCCATACTGAGCGTGACTATGGTTTTAAGATTAAAGATAGTTTGAAACATCTACCTGAGTACACAATATGTTGAGGTTGAGTAGCATGTAAGGCAAACATTGAGACTGGAAAATGTTGTTGTAACTGAGGACATTGAAACTTTAAAACGGAAAGCATTTGAGGAACCACAACAACCTATCGACAATAATATGAACACCTTGAATGTTGAAGGTGATGTGATGGTTTGTTTGGACGTAAGGGTAATCTTGGAGATGGTTCGTTAAGACATGATGGTAACATTGGAGTTGATGGTGATGGTAATGTTGGAGGACATTTTCAAGGTGTTGGTGTTCTTGGCTATCGTGTAAGTAGACTAACAAATGATGATGTTCACCAACTTGACAGTATCAAAGAAGACGAGGATGCGTAAAGAGTAAAAGACAATTACAGGAATATAATGTCAACGATGACGATGCAAATAAGGCTACACATGTTGATTGGTGGGTAGAAGTGATGGTGATCACTATAATGAGGCGGATTTGCATTTGGACCAAGATGAACAAATTTAACATAACTATATTGTGGTTGATTCGATATTAAGGATTTGTTTAGGTTCATGCCTCCAATACCATATTCAAGGACACATGTTTTGGCCAACGTGCATGAACTTGACAATGGTGAAGTTTAGTTGAGTCACATAATTTTAGACAAGACACAACTAAGACATAAGGTGGCGAACTTGGCATTATAACACAACTTTGAGTTCAAGGTAACTAGATCAATTAAAACTTAGTTTGAAGTGGATTGTCGGGAGGAAACTTATAAATGGCATTTGAGAGCAACAAAGGTTAAAGATGTCGAATTCTTCCAAGCAAGGGTTTTTAACAATACACACACATATAAAGGTGTTGGCTTACATTCTAACCACAAGCAAGGAAGTGCAGAACTAATTAGGGCTCACATTAAAGAGAAGTTTGATAATACCTCTAGCATATGTCAACCTATCAAAATAATTAAGGATGTTTAAAAGGACTTGGACATTACAATTAGTTATTAGAAAGCATGGAGGGCAAAAGATGTTACTTTAAACCAACTTCATAGAACTACCGAGGAGTCATTTGCTCTTTTACCCTTTTATGCCTACATGGTTAAATCAACAAATTTGGGTACAGTGACTACACTTGAGGTTGATAATGATAATCACTACAAATATTTCTTCATGGCTTTGGAGGCATCGATTTATGAGTTTGACTAGACATGTTATTGTTGTTAATGACACCTTCTTGGCAAAACAATACCAAGGCACAATTTTCATGGCACAGTGTTTAGATGGCAACAACCAAATATTTCCTCTAACCAGCACATTCGATCATTTTAAGAATGATAAGTCATGGTGTTGATTCATGTCTAAGCTTCACGACATTATTGGAGACATCCTAAATCTTGTAATCATTTTTAATTGCCATAAAAGCATCGAGAAAGTAGTATCTATCATCTTCCCACGTGCTTTTTTTGCGATTTGTATGCATCATCTGGAATGTAATCTAAAGGTGAACTTCAAGGAAAAGTTTCCAGACCCTACTTTCATCAATGCAGCCAAAGCCTATCGAGAAACTGAGTTCAACCAATTTTTTAAACAAGTTAAAGGCATTAAAATTAGGGTTGCCCACTACTTAGAGGAAGCAAATGTTCATAAATGGGCACAATGTCACTTTCCTAGTCATAAGTTCAGCATCCTACCACAAATATTGCTGAATCTATAAGCAACAAAATGAAAAAAGCTAAAAACTTAGGCATTACTCTAATTTGTGAATTCGATCGTCAGGTGAGTTACGTTTCCAAAAGGGCATTCAATAACTCATCTATTGTGTATATGAATTAACGTTGTATTTTTTTGGTTGTCAATAGGTATTACAAGAGTTATTCTATCAGAGAAGGACTATAGCTACCAAATCTACACAACATTGACCAAGTGGGTAAAGGACTTGTTGAAAAGTCAGAAAAGATAAATCGGACAGACTCCAGGTTGCTCCAATCAATAGGCATTTATTCCAGGTTTATTCAAGTAGCAGGGTCGATGTTGTGGACCTGAATGCATAGACATGTTATTGTAAGGTGTTTGACCTGGGTTAGATTCCATGTTCGTATGCCATTGTTGTCTGTTATTATGCCAACCTCAAAATGGTTGCCCTTTATTGTATTCCAATATGCATGAACGAACATTTGATAATTGCATATACCAGTGATTTCAGTATGGATGAGCAGGGATTGGGTGGCATTGGATGAGGCCAGGGCACAAGTTGTTCTCCTGCCGATCACTTGACCACAGGCTGGACACAGACATTCACAGTATATACCTTTTGTCGATGAGATAGTTAGGCAACATACATGCAGTCATTGTGGGGGTAGAGGTCACAATAGGCAAACACATAAGAATCATATACCTCTTCACCCACCATCATTGTAAACGAAGCAAGATCATCCAATGCCTCATGATTTTCTAGTTTGTTAGTTGCGTTGTGTAAAAAATTCACGTTAACTTTATTATTTAGCCTTTTTTGTCGCTAGTATGTTCTTGTGACGAATGTTGCATACGAATGACTATAGAGTTGTTGTTATGTATAAATTACTTGACTATTATAATCTCTATTAAGTTCCATATATTTATTTAATTGCTATGAATTGAAGCATTCTAATTATTAAACTAGTACTTTAATGTGTTTTTTTTTCTTGAAGTTTTTGATCAAGTTTATTACTTTAATACATGATATCAAAGTGATGTAACTTTATTACAATAAAGACCTTATGTTAATATGAGCAAGTTTTTCATCCTACTCCAAGTGCTTGCAACCCCCGTACCGTTTTTCTGAACTTCTTTCAAATGGCTTAGAAAGCCATACAAGTCAAGTCATAGAGACAAGACTCGAAGAACTAAAGAGTCACCACTCCGGGTAATTAACCATGGAAAAAAATGGAAGATGACAGTCAATCCCTTGCTTCTGTGGACCTGACTACCCATTACCCCTTCAGAGCTGAGTTCGGAAAGTAAGGTACAAGTTGCACCAGCGTAAATGTCAATCTGGCCTCTACTAGGGTCTACTGAGTTCTAAGTTCTAGGTTACTAATGCTTTCCTATCTTGATCCCATGTTTTATTATGCACATAACCTTTTTTTATCTTTTTATTACATACGAAGTGTCAACAGTTTATATATATACATAAAAATAAGGGGAAAATTGATTACATTTTCATCAAACATGGGGAAATGGATTAAGGATTACAACCATTCCACATAATGAATGCAAATAAAATAAATTAAACATTATTATAAACTAAAGGAGTCTTTGACTAACCCTTTATCATCAAATAAAGTCATTAGCAATGACAAGTATGATTAAAATAAACATTAATCTAAACATGACATTTCTACACTAATCATGGTATTATCATCATTAATCAATTACCAAGCATGCATAATTAGCATCTAAACATCATATAATTAGCCAATAATTATCGAATAATTATCTACTAATCATACATAATTAACAATTAATTAACTACTAAACATGCTCAATTAACAACTAATTGACTACTACTAATCCTAAACTAAGCATGACAATTGACTACTAGTTAACTAATCTACTCCTAAACTAGACATGGCATAAGTATCTCTTAATCATACCTAAACATGGCAAACTAAACATGGCAAATATTATACTAAAGAGGAGGCCCTCAGAAAACTTACCAAATTTCGAATTTAATCGGACGCGTAATCTTCCATTAGCGTTGGCGTCCAAGAAAAATCTAAGGGATACCAAGAATACCCAAAAAAACACCGAAAAATATTTATCCTTAAGAGAATTTATGAAGAATATTTAAAATCTCTCAAAAATATTGATTTTAGCCTATTTAAACCCAACATTTTGGTTACCTTGAACTGGGAGCCAGGTGCCCTTAGATAAGCTTCTAGTTCCCCCAAAAATAGGCTTTTTTCCTGATGTGGGATTGTAGCTATAGGCGCGCACTTCTAACTAGAGGTGTCATTAGGGTTTCTAGATCTTTCTAAGGCGTGAGCCCTAGGGTTCGCGCCTGTAACGTTACAGGTGTCATCTCCTTCTTAAAGGCACGCACGTATAAGGTTACAAGTATTACTTCTACCTAAAAGTACGCATGATATGCCTCTAACTAAAGGCGCTAGCTCTAGCTTATAAGCACCAACCCTAATTCTAGGTTTTCACACCGATGTTTACCGTTTGGGCCACAGGCAACACCCCAAGGAGGGGGATCTCCTAGAAGGTCAATCTACATATGCATCAAATAAACATAATTCGTACAGTCTCAATTACTCCCCATCAGCACCACGTCGATCCTAAGCCTACTTGGCTTTCTGTCTCATTCTTGGTGTTGACTTTCAGTGTCCTTGCAAGTCTAGAAAGGACTTCTGATTATTGTCTATAACTATCATCATTGGGCCTCAAAACCATAAGTAAAATTTCAATGCTCACAATTAGCCTTGTATTAAAAACTGATCATTTCATAATGATCTAATAAAATCTGTACAAATCAAAATGATGTAATAACATAATGAATTACAAATGAACATGATTATATACTAGGTAAAAACCCTCATCTTGGGGCCACACCTCTAAGGAATACTTCCAGAATGTGTCCATGTAATCCATGCCCCCTATATGCCAAACCCTCATCGCCATTTGCTTTCTCAACCTCTCCTTATCCATATACGCTATTATGTCTACCCAAACTCCATAACTCAGAAGCTTCTTGTATGTCGCATAATAAACGCCACATGCTCTACTTCTTGCAGGCTGTTAAAGGACCTCCTTTCTAGCTCAAAAGATAGCAAATAGGCTAGTCTCATGGGAGACATTAGTGTGGTCAGGGAAGTATTGGGCCTCCTACATGAGTCGTAGTATCAGAACTGCAAGAAGCATGTAGTTATCAATCAACTTGCCCTAGTTTTGTGGGACCGGAGGTATCTAAGAGTTAAATAGAACGACCTTCTCGTCCTTAAATGAAATCTACACAAGTATCCAATGGTTACACTTGACATTGATGGGGGCATAAACATGCAAGAATAAATAAAAAATTCATTAGTTATGATGTAATAATTTTGTGAATCGCTTGCATCTCCTTAGCATGTCTGACGTGCAACTCCTGAACTGTTTTTAGCTGATCAACAAGAGTAGCAGTCCATTATGCACGCTGGACTACAAACTCGATTTTAATGGTATCCAACAAGGTCGTTGGCACAAAAGAATCAGTAGTCTCTTGCAAGAGAGTCAGGAATATTTATAAACCGAATAACAAAAAAATTTAAGTTGTTAGTTGCTACTAGTTGTAATGCTTTGTATGCCAAATCATTATATTATACTAACCTGGGTCTCTATATGCATCGTCTCATACTCTGGTGGATCCTGAGATGGATCAATTTGTATGCAATGCTTATTTCCCCTTCGACTTTTTCTATGATTTATTGGCAACAATGATACTTCATTGGCTTTAGCCCACTTAACAAATGGGCCTCCAAGTCCTAGGATCCAACGTCGTTTTTCAATATAACGATCGTTCAGTTCAGCCGACTCCGCTTGAAGACTAACCTTGATCATTTCTGGTTCAATTCCTCAAGATATAGGAAATTTGAAGTCTCTTCTTAATCTAGCGTTGGATTAAATTCAACTTAGCGGTTTTATATCTCTTTCTATTGGTAATTTGACCAACTTGAAAGTTTTGCACCTTTACCAAAATAACATTTTAGGCTCCATTCCTATTTCCATTGGTAATTTGAGCAAGGTAGAGGTTTTGTATCTCTATAGTAACAACCTTTCTGGTTCAATTCCTCAAGATATAGGAAATTTGAAGTCTCTTTCTAATCTAGAGTTGAATGAAAATCAATTCAATGGTTTTATTCCTCTTTCTATAGGTAATTTCACCAACTTGAAAGTTTTGTATCTTTACCAAAATAACCTTTCTGGCTCTATTCCTATCTCCATTGGTAATTTAAGCAAGTTAGAAGTTTTGTATCTCGGTTATAACAACCTTTCTGGCTCAAGTCCTCAAGAGATACGAAATTTGAAGTCTCTTTCTGGTCTAATGTTAAGTAATAATCAACTCAATAGTTTTTTTCCTATTGGTAATTTGAGCAATATTAGCTATTTATATCTTTTCTATAACAATCTTTTTGGTTCTATTCCTCGCAAAATTTAAAATCTCACAAAGTTAATTGAGCTGCATTTGAGCTAGTTATTTGCCCCAATATGTTTGCTAAAGTGGCTTACTTAGGCGTTTAACCGTGTCTTACAACCATTTACATGGTCGAATCTCTAGAGATTTGAGAAATTGCACCAGCTTGTTCAGAATCCGCTCAGAGCAAAAACAATTTAGTGGAAATATTTCTGAAAATTTTGGCATCTATCCAGAATTGAACTTCTTAGATCTCAGACAGAACAAATTTCATGGTGAAATCTCATCAAATCGGGTGAAGTGGCCACAATTAGGCACTTTGAATATTACAGGGAATAATATCACTGGAAGCATCCCACCAAAGATTAAAAAATTAACCCAATTACATGAACTTGACCTCTCTGCTAATCATTTAGTCGGTGAGATTCCAATGGAATTTGGGAAGCTAACTTCCCTAAACAATCTTATTTTAAATGAAAATCAATTTTCTGGTAGTATACCTCAGGAAATTGGCTTACTCACTAAACTTGAGTACCTTGATCTCTCTGCAAATAGATTGAGCAAGCGAATCTCAGGAGATCCAGGGTACCTAGCGATTTTGCACTACTTGAATTTGAGAAACAATCAATTGAGCCTAGATATTCCAGTGCAATCAGGAAATTTAGCTCAATTGCCAGAGCTAGATTTAAGTCATACTTTATTGAGAGGAGAGATACCGTCTCAAATTTGTAGTCTGAACAGCTTAGAGATTTTGAATATCTCGTACAATAACATTTCTGGTCAAATTCCATGCTATTTTGAGGAGATGTTAGGCTTGTCATCTATTGACATATCCTATAATGACAAGATCCCATTCCCAACAGTAAAGCATTTCAAGATACTCACATGGAAGCATTACGAGGTAATAAAGGATTGTGTGGTAATGCTAGTGGGCTGCAACCTTGCAATGCTCCTATACCACATAAACATGTCTTACGTAAGAAGCTATTAATCTTGTTTGAAATTCTGTTCCCTGTTTAAGGGGCACTTATTCTTTTAGTTGCGGTGATTAGATTTCTTTTTAGCTTCCAACCAAAAACAAGAGACTTACAAGATCAACGAAGCAATGATAACAAAGAAGAGTATTTTTTCATATCAAATTTTGATAGGAAAGCAATACATGAAGAAATCATGAGTGCAACAAATAATTTTGTCGAAATATAATGCATTGGGAGGGGTGGATATGGAAGTGTTTACAGGGCGTAGCTATCATCAGGAAATGTCATAGCAGTAAAGAAATTTCATTCATTGCATCCCCTTCATCAAGTGGCTCAACAAAAAGAGCTTTTGAACGAAATAAGGGCTTTGACAAAGATACAACATCAAAATATTATGAAATTTTATGGTTTTTGCATACATGTTCGACATTCATTTTTAATTTATGAGTAGCTTGGCCACCAATCCGAAGCAATGAAGCTATTGCAAAATAATTGACATGGAGTAAAAGAATAAACATTTTAAAAGGTGTGCCTCATGCCTTGTCTTACATGCACCATGATTGCTTCCCACCAATTATCCATCGTCTCAAGTAAGAATGTGTTGCTTGATTCAGACTATGAAGCTTATGTTTCAGACTTTGGAGCTGCCAAACTTCTCAATCCAGACTTATCTAATTGGACTCAACTTGCAGGTCCATATTGATATAATGCACCAGGTACATATATTAATCCATTTATTATCACCTTCGTTAGTTAGCAAATAGATATAAAACATGCTATTATTTATCTTTCATTTTACTTTTGGAGAGGTTGCTTATACTATGAAGGTAACAGAAAAATGTGATGTGTATAGCTTTGGGGCATTAGTACTAGAAGTGATCGAAGGAAAACAGCATCCAGGTGATGCCATCCCCTCTTTATCCTCACCTCTGACTAGCAAGGATATGTTGCCGAACATTTTGGACCAGCGCCTTCTACTTCCTTCATCAATTGTTCAAGATAAGCTGATATCAATCGTAAATCTTGCAACTTCTCGCTTACATCCAAATCCACAGTCGAGGCCAACTATGAACATGATTTCTCAAATGTTATCAACTCGAGGTACCCTTTCTTACGTCCATTATTAACTATACGCAAATTATCTGTACGCTTCATAGACCCTTGAGATTAATTAGGAGAAGAAAAAAGTTACAAAACCAAACCAATCAACATCTAGATGGTCTGAAAATAACAATTGAATTAACTTTTTTAGAACGTTCAAAAAAAACTTCCATTTTATCTACTTCTTTCTTTGATTGAATCTCAAAAAAAAAAAGATTTATCTCTATTATCTTTGAATGAAAATGAATTAGAAATCCCAGAAATTTAATATTGTTATAATATAATATTATTATATTGATAATTACAATTAAAATTTACATGGATTGTTAAGTTATAAGATTAATTGATAGTTTCATTGCTTATTTTTGGTCTTAGTAACTATGGATTTCATGTTCAATGGAAGTTTCTCATTTAGATTTATTTTAACTAATCATTAACTAATTAATAAGATTTTGCTGGACTGCCACTCCCATTTGCAGGACTTGAAGACTGATCCCAAGATGACTGCCTTGCCCTACTGAGGGCCACAGTTACATATTTAATTCGCCCTGAAAAGTTATTTGAGAAGGTTCTCCGCCTGGCAATTAATAGACGAGGAGCAGATGAAGAAGCCCTCACTAGGGTTGTCACTACGAGGGCTTAGGCTTAGTTATTCATCGTCACCTTCATTAGTTAGCAAATAAATATAGAATGTGTTCTTATTTTTCTTTCACTTTCACTTTTCCAAAGCCTGCTTACACTATGAAGGTAACAGAAAAATCTGATGTGTATAGCTTCGGGGTATTAGTACTAGAAATGATCAAAGGAAAGCATCCAGGTGATGCCATCCCCTCTTTATCCTCACCTCTGATTAGCAAGGATATGTTGCTGAATATTTTGGACCAACGCCTTCCACTTCCTTCGTCAAATGTTCAAGCTAAGCTGATATCAGTTATTGTTGATTTTAGAGAAGAGAAGAAAAGAAAATGATACAGAGAGAAGAGAAGATGATCGGGAGAAAGTTTCTTAGAAACTTTTTCTTTTGTTTTATGAACTGTTATTCTTAATACAATGTACATATTTTTTAGAGTATATATATATACAAACTGAGTTAACTAAATTCCAGCTTAGCTGACAAGTAACTAATTTCTGGAGACTATAACAACTTTGTGTACACATCATCCTGAGCTGGCAGTAACAGAATTCCGGATTCCATAACTAACTTCTTCTTAACATGCCCCCTCAAGTGTAGCAGGATCTATTTGATCTGCACGCTTGCTAACAGAACAAATATTAAGCTTTGCCTGTAACAAGTTAAACCTGGTGTCAGGCAAAGCTTTTGTCATTATATCAGCTATTTGGAATTCTGTAGGCACATGCTTTACAATCAGTTGCTTTTCCAATACTTTCTCACGAATGAAGTGTATGTCTACCTCAATATGCTTTGTCCTTGCATGGAATACTGGATTTGCAGCTAATGATTCAACACCTTTATTGTCACACCATATGACTGGAACTTCATTCAGCTGAAATCCTAACTCTGTGAGAAGACTCTGTAACCAGATTACTTCTGTTGCACCTTGAGACAATGATCTATATTCTGACTCTGTTGATGAACGAGCTACAACCTTCTGTTTTCTTACAGACCAGTAGATTAAGTTGTCACCAAGATATATACAACATCCTGAGGTGGATCTTCTATCATCAATAGAACTAGCCCAATCTGCATCACAATATCCTGTAGAACTAACTTCTGCATAGGCTTGAAAAATAGACCATGATCAGAAGTTTCTTTAATGTATCTCAGCACCCTCTTGCAAGCTTGCCATTGTAAATTGGTTGGTGCTTGCAGAAACTGACTTAACTTATTTACAGCATAAGCTATATCAGGTCGTGTCATAGCTAAGTATTGTAAGCCTCCAATAATACTTCTATAGAATGCAGGATGATCAAATACTTCACTGTCACCTTTTGACAGTTTCAAGTTTGCCACCATTGGTGTTGTTGCCTTCTTGGCTTCTGTTAGATTGCACTTTTTCAACAAATCAAAGGCATATTTTCTCTGAGTTAGTAGCAACCCACCTTCACTTCTCTGCACTTCAAAGCCTAGGAAATAGTTTACACTTCCTAAGGTTTTTAGTGCAAATTGCTCATTCAATCCTTGAATTATCAGCTTAACTAAGGAAGAATTACTTCCTGTAATCAGAATGTCATCAACATACACAAGTAGAAGTATAATGTGTTTGTCTTTCTTATAAATGAACAAACTTGTATCTGCTATAGACATTATGAACCCCCTTTGAAGCAAAGCTTCCTTGAGCTTGTCAAACCAAGCTCTAGGAGCCTGCTTCAGTCCATATAATGACTTAACTTGCAGACAAAATGAGGATGTTCAGTGTTAACAAAACCTTCTGCTGATTCATATAAACATCTTCTTGAAGTTTTCCATGTAAGAAAGCATTGTTGACATCAATTTGCTGAATGTCCCAATGAAATGTAACTGCAAGTGAGAAAAATACCCTGATTGTAGATGGTTTGATAACAGGACTGAAAGTCTCAAAATAGTCTATGCCTGGTTCTTGTTGGAATCCTTTAGCAACAAGTCTTGTTTTATACCTCTGCAGGCTGCCATCTGAATTATATTTAATTCTGAAAACCCATTTACAATCAACTATATGCATATTAGAGTGAGGAGGTACTAAAGACCAAGTAGAGTTAGCAACTAAAGCATCATATTCAGATTGCATGGCTGCTTTCCAATGAGCACAGGACAAAGCCTGAGAGACTGTATATGGTTCAGAATACAGAAAAGAGTCATTAACAGCAGTATGAAATATCTTTGGCTAAAAAACACCAGCTTTTGATCTTGTGATCATAGGATGAACATTCTGATTTGAGAGTCTGAAAATTGAAGAAATAACAGGTATAGATGCACCTGATAATACTTCTTGTTGCATAGAATTTGAAAAAGTTGTTGAGTTGTTTACATCTTGCTGGGAAGTAGCTACATCAGGTACAGAGGAATGTATTGAAGAATCTGATGAGCTGTCTTCATTATGCAGTGGTGATTTATCCTGCATTATGGGAGAATAATGAGATGTAGGAACATGAGTAGGAGACTTTAGTGTAGCAACAGGAATGCAGGAGGTGTTAGACTTGAGCATGGACTTTAGTGTTGCTGCTGGAAAAATCCAGGAATTATTTTGTGATGAATAACAATCAGCTGAGTTTGTGGAGGTAGTAGTGAAAGATCCCTGCTGAAAAGGGAAAACTTCTTCATGAAATGCAACACTTTTGGAGATATATATTCTTCCAGATGAATGCAAGCATAAATAACCTTTGTGATTATTGTTGTATCCCAAGAAAACACACACTGAAGTATGAAAAGAGAATTTGTTTTGCTGATAAGGTTTGAGGTTTGGAAAACATGCACATCCAAACACTCTTAACAGTTTATAATCTGGCTGAATATTATACAACTTTTGATATGGAGATACATGACTCAATGATGGTGTAGGAGGTCTATTCAACAGAAAACATGCAGTGTGAAATGCATGCCACCAAAAATGTAGTGGAAGAGATGCTTGAGCCAGCAGAGTTAACCCCATTTCAACCACAATTCTATGTCTTCTTTCTACATATCCATTCTGCTGATGTATATATGGACATGGATGTCTGAAAATTATGCCCAATTTTTGAAGTAATGACTTGAGAGGTCTAAACTCACCTTCCTAATCTGATTGTAAACACTTCAATTTGCAACTAAACTGTCTTTCAACCAGAGATAGAAATGAAGGAAATACACCAACAAAACTTCTGATTTGGAATGCATTGGATATATCCAAGTGTACTTACTAAAGCCATCTACAAACAGTAAGTAATACATATAACCATCCACAGACTGAACTGGAGAAGGTCCCCAGACATCTGCATAGACAATTTCTAAAGGCTGTGAAGCTGAATTCAATGAAGATGGATAAGATGTATAACATTGTTTTCCAAATCTACAAGATTCACATAACAGTCTTTTATTAACATGACTAGAGAACAGCTTGCAATTAGAAGCAACTTGTGCCATAACAGTTTCATTCAGATGGCCAAGTCTTTGATGCCACCTAATCAAGGATGAACCTGAATTATTAGTACTTGTTACACAAGAAAGTAATGATAATGATTGTATTTTCTTTGATCAGCCTACTGAGTTATTGTATTTCTTCTTGTAACAGAATATGTGCCAATTGCAGGGCTATGTTCAGCAGCTGTGATTTTGTAGAGACCCTCTTCAGGTTTTCCAACCAGTATTATTGAGTTTGTGATCTTGTCCTTGACAAGACAAATATCATAATGAAACTCAATAAATACACCATTATCATGAATTAGTTTAGATGCACTTAACGCATGTTTAGTGACCATAGGTACATGTAAAACCTTTTTAAGTAATAAAGGCTTGCTTTGTGAGAGAGTATTAAGTAAATTGAACAACTATTATCCATCACTATGAAGCAAATTTCAGTGTAGTATGCTCATGTCGTCGAGTAGAAACATCTAGAGCTTTGGTAATATCGGTTGCGTGACAGACGGCCATTGGCTCAAAAGCACCTGCCCGGGTGGCCCTTGGATCCGTAAAAAGAAAGAAAGTTGACGTGGCACAAAAAGAGAAGCCCAATGCATATCCCATCCCGACAGCTACGTCGATTTATGATTATTGTATATTCCATAAACGACGATTCACTTCACTTGTTCCCTTCGCTTTTGGTTTTCGATTCTACACAGAGAAAAAGAGAGAGAATTGAAAGGAAATCAGAGCGACAATGTCTACTCTTACAGTCCCAAACCTAGTTCCCTCTGTATCCGAAGACTGTGAGCAGCTCAGAAAAGCGTTTGCAGGTCGGTCTCTTTTCTTTTATTTATATATCGGAATCCGATCAAACTTTTGTTTTTATGATCGTCCTATTTCAACCATCAGATCATCGATCGTATTAGTTGTACCGTTGGACATGATATTTTATGGATAGAGTTATGTTTTTTTTCAACTATTGGGAAACTATCTGTCAGAAAGATATGCTTTTTACGTTGAAGCGATCGTGATCTTCAAATGGTAGCACTATGACAATGTAAAATATTTGTTTGGAACGTTACACGTCCAATGGGTTTGATCATTGAGGGATCTTTGTTTGATCTTCAATTTTTCTTTTGCCAAGTGAAGTTAAGCCTTTTATCGGGGAGTTTTACGTGTGGTGAATGCTATGTTTCTTTGATTTTTGAAGTTGATTTATTTTTTGTTTGCTTTACTAGACTACGATATTGATTTTTCATTGCATTATATGCTAATATGATTTACTGAATTTTGTGTGATTATAGAATCTCGATCTGCATTAGGGGATTTTGTGTGTGTGTGTTTTTTTGCAATTTTGAACCCATAGTATATGTAGCAAATGGAACTGCTGTTCTGGGTTGTTCTGGGTTTTGAACTGAAGCCTCTAACTGGAATTGGACCAATTCTGTGATTCCAATTTCACGCAAAACAGAGCATAGGTTTAGTTATTAAATTTGGAAATACAGTAAGATTCAAATACATACTACTTATGGCCTTTTACGAGAAACAGAAATTATTATAATTGACCCTTAAAAGATCTTTTTAGTTCGTTAGTTTTGATATTCCAGTGCATCTACTTCTGCATTTGGATGGTCAAATCTCTAGTTCTTTTCATCTTATTGCAGGATGGGGAACAAATGAGGGGCTGATCATATCCATATTGGCCCACAGAAATGCTGCTCAACGCAAGTTGATTCGACAAACTTATGCTGAAACTTATGGAGAAGATCTCCTAAAGGCACTGGACAAGGAACTTTCCAATGACTTTGAGGTTTTTTTTTTTTTTTCCCTCTAATGTCACTTTTATTTTCTTGTTCTAGTGGAGAATATATCACATTGCCTATGTTATATACTAGTTTAAGGATTGGGCATAGAACGGAGGGCAACATAGATCTTAGCTTTCTTTTAGATCAGTTGTATGGTTGATCAATTCAGAACTTCGTCATACTAGTTATGCTGGGGCTAAGCATGGTGTTTTAAGAGGCTAACTTATATGCTTTACTTAATTCCTATCATCAGAGGGTGGTGCTGCTTTGGACTCTAGATCCTGCTGAACGTGATGCATTTTTGGCCAATGAAGCGACGAAGAGGTGGACCTCAAGCAATCAAGTCCTTATGGAAATTGCCTGCTCACGGTCCTCTGAACAGTTGCTTCAGGCAAGGAAGGCATATCATGCTCGTTACAAGAAGTCTCTTGAAGAGGATGTTGCACATCACACTACTGGGGACTTCCGCAAGGTACAGCTTCTGGACTTCATCGCATCAGTGTTTTGAAGGAATATTAATTAATATAATCATGCTGAAAATTTTTGAAAAAAATTAATAATAAATAATATAGTGGTTTCCTCTGCCATAAATCTACAAGCTAATCAGTGCCAATGCTTGATAAAATTAGAAGAAAAATAAATGTAGTGAACAAAATATGCTGGTACTTCTTAAACCCTGTTGCCTGTTACCAGAAGAACCTGGTTGAGACTGGAGGTTAAATAATCTTCTGCTCAAATAAAAACGATTTAGACTCAATTAGATGCAATACTTATATTTTCTAATAAAAAAACAATGATCAACGCTCTGACCTTATGAACATCTCATATGGAATTTGGATATTGTCCACAATTCTTGTTGCTTTTATGCATTGTGATGACTTGATGTTGCTATATATTCTTGAATACCAGCTTTTGCTACCCCTTGTGAGCTCATATCGATATGAGGGGGATGAAGTGAACATGACTCTGGCGAAATCAGAAGCTAAGATACTCCATGAGAAGATCTCAGGTAAGGCATATAATGATGAGGATCTCATCAGGATATTGGCTACAAGGAGTAAAGCACAGATCAATGCAACATTGAATCACTACAAAAATGAATTTGGAAATGATATCAACAAGGTGTGTTAGCTTTCAAGGATATCTTTCTATGCATTTTCATTTTATTCTGTCTTCGTTTTCCACCAGATTTTCTTAAGCTTTATTGATCAAGCAAGATATCTTTACTAATGCCTCAGGGGTCAATCGATCAACTTCACTGATCTTTTTCTGAATTCTTCCTCATAGTTATGATGCTGTCAGTTGTCTTATCCCATCCTAAAGAAGTAAAATAATGTGCTGCTTTTGACAGTCTAATTGATTGTTTCATTGCTTATTTATGGTCTCAGTGGCTATAGATTTCACGTTCATTGGAAGCCTGTTCCTCGTTTAGATTTTTTTTTAACTAATCATACTAATAAGATTTTGCTGAACTGCCACTCCCATTTGCAGGACTTGAAGACTGATCCCAAGGATGAGTACCTTGCTCTACTGAGGGCCACAGTAAAGTGTTTAATCCGGCCTGAAAAGTATTTTGAGAAGGTTCTCCGCCTGGCAATTAATAGACGAGGAACAGACGAAGGAGCACTCACTAGGGTTGTCACCACAAGGGCAGAGGTTGACATGAAGATCATAAAAGAAGAGTACCAGAAAAGAAACAGTGTTCCTCTGGATCGTGCCATTGTCAAGGACACAACCGGGGATTACGAAAAAATGCTTCTGGCTCTGATAGGACATGGAGATGCTTGAGCAACGATTCTCTGTTAATCGAGAGACTAGGAGGCGATATATCTATTCTCTAGGTTTTTTGGTTGGTGTTTTCTATGTGCAATCCTTATTTTCGGGTTTGTCTCATGTTTATGCGTGTGTTGAGAAACTTTTATCTATGGTAACCCAAAATAAAATGGTGGTAGCATTTCCTACGGAGCTATCACTTCTATAAAGTCGTCTTCTGTCTTCTGTCGTAAGGTTGGATAAAACAGTGTGTGGTTGGTTCTATCTATTGCCATTTTTCTGACAATTTGAGGCATCAAATTATTGATAGTTTTATGTGTTCGCTCTTTAGCCTTATGTAAATATAAAGGTGTGGTGGATATTTTGAAAACCTTTCCGGCCTTTTTTACATGCTCTCCATTTATTAAACCGTTACTTTTGAAGTTGGCATTTCATTCTCTCTGCTGTAATCTTACTTTCTGATATGTACACCTTTATGAAATTTCGGGTACGTCCGAGTCCAAGTATATTTCCCTTACATTACTCTAGAAAGCGAAAGAGTACTGCCAACATCGTAATCAGCAAAACAACGTTCCATGGCCCAATACTATGTTTAACAATGATGTACTAATACAACATTGTATATTGTGTAATGACAGCTCGATGATGCAGAGTTTAATATTTTACAAAAAGCATTGTTGTATGTCGTCAAAAGATCATATTGATAAGATTATCATGACAGTTTTAGTAATTCCTAACAAAATCACCATCTCATTTTTTTTATTTTGAAGAAGAGGAAAACTCTATCGTCTTTATATTAATTACAAAGCTGTCATGTTGATATGATTTCACTCACAGGCCATATTTGAAGTAAATCAACTTCAGAAGTACGGAAGAAACAAAGTGCAGCATCAAATTTTCGAGAGTTTAAGCAAAAACTGTGGTTCCAACCGCGTGAAACTTCATACATTAAAAGTTCGTAAACAGGACAACAACAGGACAGTAGCAAGACAACAGCTTAGTACATACAAGTTATATCATCAGCATAATAAACAACTGGAAGCAAAACTTTCAGTTTACATTCTTCAAACTCGCGGAGATCATCCATATTGCCTAAGTTGCAAGACTTCTCACCGGGACATCTGCATCATATTTTGATGGCTATTCTACATCTAGGTGCCTTGAGAAAGATTAAGACTTCTTCCTAGTAGTGAACAGAGTACTGACTTTGGGAAACAACAACACTTCTTGCCACCGATGAATGTACATCATTTCTTGGAGAGATTTCGTGAGAAAATCCTCTTGCAATATGGGCTGGTGCGTAAGATAGAGTGGGGTCGAGCAGCTTCGACCAGTGCAGCATGAAGTGGTCCCTGGTCCAGACAAGTGAGATAGAAAGCAAGGGAAGCGATGCTATTATACAAAAATTTAAAATAACATTTCAAAACAGAGTTTCTAGAGATTGTGATTCTCCAAACCTTGGTAACTGCTAATGCAGACTGGATGACATAATTAGCAAATGGATCTTGCAACAACTGTTCAAAATGAGGCATGGAAAGCAATTCATGGACAATTTGTGATCGGCTCTCTCCAAAATGCTTCAGGCATTTTTCAACCACATGGCTGCTAAATTTTTGCATTGACAGCTGAACATAGCGACCTTTGAACAGAGAAAGCAAGTTGGCAGTGACAGACGGGATCTTTAGCTCTATAATATACTGAACAACGTAATTTCTGTGTCACAGAAGGAACAGAAGTTCTCAGTCAGAGACCAAGAAAAAATTGGAAAACAGAACAGTTACTATGAGAAAAGCCAAATTATCACTGACATATTCAATCAAATTGTTCACTTTAAGCTATCTTCACAACTACATATAATACCATTGCCATGGAAGAACTTGTCTCCATGGATTCAAGTTCTCACCACAAAAGTATCACCCTTTCTAATAAATGAAAAATGAAGAAAGAAAGGACACTTTTAACTGTCCGAAGAGCTTTACCGTATAGACACAAAAAGAAAAGGAGCTACCCAAAGTTTCTATACAATAAATTCAAGATGTTACAGTTAAATTGTATATCTAATTACTCACTCTTAAAACCAGGTTAACATGCCAAATAGTGAGTCATACATCAATATGACATTTTCTTGATGGAAAAACATAAAATGACCCAGAAAGTAAAGCAACACTCACTTATAGCAACATTGATAATATTGGTAGTTGCTACCAACTAGCACAAGAGAAAGGCAGGAACTGCCCAAGTGCTTTGCAACTGATATAGAGGGGCATCAAATTTAAGAAAAATAACCTAGCAAGAACATTGTCACTCTAAATTCTTAGTTAGATTTTTTTAAAGTACTTGTCAAAATGACTTCAATTTGGAAGCATATTTATATTGTACAAGGACACAGCTTCTCCCATACAGCTATGCTTTTGATTAAACATTGAGGTGGGTTAAAGAAAACTTAGAGGGCTTAAGTAAATATCTTAGATTATCACGTCTTAAGAGTTTGAGTCAGAAGAAAGTAAAAAGAACTAATATGGTCCATACAGTTTTATGTCATTACCCAAAAGGATCTTGAGCAAGGAGAAGTCCGTTATTGGAAATTTCAGTGATCAACCTATCACGATGTTCCCCAGTGGAATGAGCAATGCAACGCTGCAACACACAGCAACCATGCCGATGAGTTGCAATGTCGACACAGAAATTTGCCGCAGCATCAAAAATAAACTGCAAAAGATTATTGACAGAGAAAAAAGATGATAAGAGAAAAGATATAAAAGGGTTTAAGGTATTAATTGACAATATTATAGCAGATCCTGCAGACTATAGTTTCAGTGAAAAGCATAGTTAAAAATCTTCACTGGTTTAATGAATAGGCTATAAGCCATTAGTCAAAAAGCTTCACATATTTGAGAAGGGACATGTTAGAACAATTCTCAGTCAAATATCATTTACATACCCCAGCCGTCCAAAGAGGCTACAAAGTCAGCAAACATAAATAAAAGAAAAAAATAGAAACTCTTTGAATGGATTTTAAGTTCATCCAACCATACCGAGCTTGGAGTTGGGACAAAAATGACTGAGCCCGACAATATTTGAAAGGGTGTTGTAACACGAATTTCCTTCATGCCATTTTAACTAAACACAATCTAAAACTCCAGATGAAAAAGTCATCTTTTAGAAATTATGTGTTTGTCATGCATTATTCTGCGTTCCACTGCCTATAACTGCAAAAATGGATTCACTCATCCTGCAAAAAATCTTATATCATTATCAATTGTTATCGTTTTAAGTTGTTAGCTGTCTTATGACCTTCATTTTATCTATATGCATATGCATGTAAATACCTTTTTATGTACCTTGCAAAACAGTTTCCATAAAAAATGCAAGCTAACGCATGAACCCCATCAATAATTAGAAATTGTCTACTTCACACACTTTCCATAACCAAACCAACAGAAAGGATTACAAACTAATTATGGTTTATATCTGTAAAGTTCCACCTTAAAATGATGTAAATTATCATTGCTTAGCATTTTTAAACCAAGTTCCAGAATTAGCATGCTTCCTGAGTCCTGGCCTTTCACATAGACCGAAGTATTATCTTTATACTTCATAATCCAAAAATGCCCTTTATGTTTTTCCATTCTATAGTGATAATCATCTAAAGGTTCAGTGATAAATACCTCAAGATAACAAGATGATTTTTTCAAACTGAAACATCTAGCTTTGTGTGCTCAAAATGAAACACAGTGGCATCAGAATTTTAAATCCCAAGAGAATACAACAAGTACAATATATTGTGCTTAAGGAGTTACAAGATGTAGACATTGGAAGGTTAAGTAAAGATAATCAATTATAACACAAAAACTAATGGAGGAAGTTAGGAGAAGTAAATTTTAACACTAAGGCATAATTTTAAATGATCCGAAGTGCATAATTTCACAGAGTACATAATAATTTTGTCCAATCACTGTTGGTCAGTTTGCTTATTATCTCAAGACAACCAAAAGAAATGTTAGTCAATATGAGCAAGTACATTAGCTCTTTATACCAAATTGAAATTTCATGATTGAAAGAAATGGAAGGAAACAATCTATACCTCATTATCTTCATTCCTAAGGCATTGCAAGCAGCGTTGCAAAACATGATTTCCATTCAGATCCTTAATAAGATCAAGAAAACCAGGTTCCAGAGCAGCTTTGACTAGCGAAATCTGCTGTCTTGTTTTCAGAGTCTCAATCAATTTCTGTACCACACGTGTGCTGGTTCCATGACACCAATTGCATTCAGTAGCAACAAAATTTTGCAAGAATAATAAACTCAGAGAAAATATGAGTAAATAAGTAAACGAGAAATAAAGCTATTAAGTCTTAAATAGAGGATTTACCCATAAGCGTTTAAGCAAATTCTGACAAGCTGTCCTGGTTCTTTAGTTACCATGAGCACAATCTGCATCCTTTGTTCTTCAGTGCATACATTCAACAACTTCTGCACAAGATAATTGCCAAATTGCTCCATCATAAGCTCCACAATGTGATCAATGACCTCATTAAATATAATTTGAACATCTAGAAAAGTTCCTTCATCAAACACCCTTTGTAAAAACCTACAACCATTTTGATCCTTTGCCATTAAGTGTATATAACCCCGAACCTCAGCCAAAGAACTAGAAATTGGCAGCAAATGCACCAGGCTTTGACCATTTTCTGAGAGTCCCCCATTACAGCCAGAACTGTCGAGTTTAGAGATTTTCTCAACTTTAGAGATTTTGTCTCGCGGGTTTCTAGCAACTTCATTGAGGTTGTTTTTCTTGAAACCACCCAATGAATCACATCTCCTGTCATTAACACTTTTTCCTTGTATGATGAAACTGTCTTCAAAATCATAACCATCGATAGCCGGGGCTCCATTAGTAGGCACAAGAAACTCAGAAACCCTGTTGTTTGGCATTGGAATAGTCCTTTCTTTTAACATTGAACGATTATACAACAGATTTTTTAAATCCAAACCCAGCTCAGGTTGCATCAACTGAGTGGAAATAAATTGATTTGTCACGCTAGTATCTCCATTAGAATCCAATCCCACTCGCTGTGAACCAACCAAAGAATCATTAAAATAAGCCCTACTCCCGGATGGACTCTGAAATTGAAACCCCTTAGTAGTCCAGGCCCTTCCTGGTTCCTTTCTCTGGCCATAATATGGATCAGAACGCAAATCATTACATTGAGTGTAAGAATAATTAGAACCCTTTAACTCACCCTCACCGTATCTACCACCCAAACCAAGCAACACAGACTTCATCTCATTGTCATAAGTCCTAGAGGCGGCACCAGGAGAGGCACCAAACCCTTGACACTCAAAAGCAATATTGTTGAAACCACCAAACGTGGTATACTTTTCAACATTACATGGTACACTGCCTTCCAAAGGAACATAACCATAATCAAAACCTAAGCCAACCTCGTTTGGTTCCATCTCAAGTCTCTTCATTCTAATACTACGATGATCCTTTTGTTCATCTCCAACATTAAATCTACAAAAATTTTGACACAACTCATCCAACCTCTCATTAACATTCACGTTCTTCCTAAATTGAAAATAATCAGTTGGCTGAGAATCCGTGCTTAGTCCATTAACATAATAATCTGTGACACTCGGTGTTTTCCACTTGTTAGCAGCGTCAGCATTAAAGGTGAAACTTGTTGGTGAAGAATCCTCAGATAAGCAAAACCCGGAAAAACAAGAGCTTGAAGGAGATGAAGAGTGCTCTGTTGAAAGCAAAGAAACTCCACTGAAGGGTGAACCAGAACCACTCACAAACGCGTTGGG
This sequence comes from Boswellia sacra, assembly GCA_013180625.2. Classification (NCBI taxonomy): domain Eukaryota; kingdom Viridiplantae; phylum Streptophyta; class Magnoliopsida; order Sapindales; family Burseraceae; genus Boswellia; species Boswellia sacra. Next base: position 72,303 of record SNVD02009834.1, read on the forward strand.
TTGTTGAGCAATATTGAGATATTGACCATGACCATACAAATGACCTTGACGAATCATATTCGCCATCTTTTCAAGCTCTTCATCCCTCTTCATTTTCTCAATTACTCTCTTTTTCTCCAACTCATCCTCCAGATTAAACATCCTTAAAAGATCAGAAAAACAAAGAACAAAAAACCATATAGATAGGGAAAGCCAAAGACAATCCAGAATCAAAAACCCAAAACCCTCATCGAATATCAATCGAAAGCGTCTAAAAGTGGAGATATTTCTTCTGATGGAAGCTTTATATTTTGCATTTGAGTGTCACACGGCTTTGTGGGTATTTTATTTTTTTAATCAGGAGAGTATCAAAAGGGGAGAGAAGGGGAAGAGAGAGAAATGGGATTTTGTTTTGATATTGACGGTTATATAAAAGTGAGTGTGTACGGTCTGTCACTGCTCTCACTTCACACCATAAAAATGAAGTCGAGAGCCCGCACCACTTTCCACAGAAAAAGCACAGAAAGGGAGAGAGAGAGAGAGTGTGTGTGTGTGAGAAGGTGACACAGAGGATCTGAGTAGGAGACCTTTTAGTTTATATTTATTTTATAGTTTTTTTAATGTTGACGTAACTAATTATTTTATATTTGATTGTCACCAGTGATTAATTATTTATAATTTTTTTTAATTCTGGATTGGTTAGTTATCAATATCTCTCAGCTACAACAGAATGCTAACCTCTTCCACAACAAACGCTGCTTGATTTTCTCAACTTCAAGTCGATGATCTCCTTTGACCTTTTGATTGGAATCTGTTATCATCAATTATAACACAATCAGAAGGTAAATTTGGATTATTTACTGTTTATGCACTGAGATTTACGCTCTCACATAACCAACCTTTCACTGATTTGCGCAACCAAAAAGTAAATCGTAGGCTATTTTTTTGGTTACTGAATGACCAAATAATAATGTGACAAATATGAATAGGAAAAGATTCTTTATCTGATTTGGAGCACTGATTTCTTGTTGCACAAGTAAGCCACGAGGACTCCGGGTCAACTCAAATTCGCCAACTTGTTTTGGCCCTTCTTAACGAAGTATAGAACTTTGCTTTTATATTCAAAACATTTTATATTAGAAAATGACCTGATTTGTCTACGAACACCTTATTTTTTATGTTTAAACGTCACAAAGGGAAGGAAGTGGCCATTGGAGAGAGAGATCACTTCTTTAGCAATTTATTTTAGAAAATGTAAATCAAAATAAAATCATAGGAAAAGCATATGGGGGAGAGATGAGAGCCGTGACCCATGAGGGTGTCACAATGTCACCCAACTGTTATGTAAAGAGATGGACAAGATCAAGTTTGTGGAAAGCTGAATTTGATAACACTATTTGTGTCGCATGGACAAAATTTTTCTGATTTTACTCCTCTAAAAGAAAATATTCGGGTTGTCTTGTCTAATTTGTCCCTCAAAGAAAGAATTTGCGTGACAAAATAAAAGTAATTTCCATATCAAAGCATTGAAATGATGAAGAAATCGCATTTTGGATATATGACTTGGGCCGATACAGCATATTAATTCATTGACAAAGGTGAGGCTTGAAATTCCCAAGTCAAAAAGTCCAAATACGTTGAGATAAACACAGCCCTCCATCTTTATGAGTAGGATATCATGAGACCAAAAAAACCCAGCTTCAAAAGACCCTTTTTCCCATCTTGCTTTTGCAATCAAACAGAAATTATTTTGATGAGCTAATAGATAATTGCGAAAAACGGACAAGTGTGTCACATGAAATAGACCAAACAAGCTTCCTCGAAGTTCCTGCTCTTTCCCAGCCGTCTCAATCTTAAGATACCACGAATTCACCAATTATTGACCAAGGGAAGGAGCTAAGTAATTATTTAATGGTGTCAGTGGTTTTGTTTATATTCCTTCTAAGCATATACCATCCCTAAAATAATGTCTTCAAATGGTTACTGACACCAAGAAAGATCGTTCATGCACCGTAATCAATACACCTACTAAAAGTATGTTACAAATTAACTAACGGCTGATCCACGGTTCATTTACTCGAAGACAAATTAGATTGGCTAGTACAAATAAACCCAAGGGCATAGAGCAAGGAAAATCACGAGAATGCCCGTCCAAACATTAAAATATTTGTATGTTCATTTCATTTAATTCTGATAACAATGGACACATTTTTTTACATCTGAAAGGTTTTTTTCAAATGATAGACGAACAGCCCTCAGAGTAACTCCAACATAAACGCACTCAAACAATAAACCTCAATCATTGCAATTCATGATTTAATGCACCCAAGATTAGGTATGATAATAGTAGATACTAGATGGTGTTGATCCACCATTTCAATTCAATCCACAAAATCTATTATTCGATCCATCGCTAAATACAAAGATCAAACCAGGGTTAGCAGGTAAAAGCCAGTCCGTGATTTGAATAATTCTAGAGTTATATAAAACAAAAACTTTGAATAAACCTAAAATGGAGGTTTGCTAGGCACAAGAAAATCTGGATTCAAGTAAGAGTTTAACACAGATGGGACTGATTCACAAATAATATAATGATAATCAATGTAGCACTAGGCAATAAAATTAAACCTGGTGAACAGACCACAAATTTCACTAAAACAAGCAGTGAAAAGCACAAGATTATGGACATACAAAACCAATTAGCAGGCAGTCCATAGCTCTGGCGACGTGTTAAACCTACAACAAGATTCCCAAAACCCACAGTGCAAGGTCAAATAATATAATAACACCCCCGCTAGAAATAACACAACCAGACACGACGTATAGAACAACTGAGTGTTAGACCTAACAAGTTAAACCAAGGCAATGCTGCTCTCTCCACCTGGAGGCTTGCGTACACCACCCAGATAGTCTCGAGACTCTACCTTCCCATCAGCAAAGATGTCACTGCCGCTCATTTCCCTCAGTTTTGCCACACTCAGTGCCTTCTCAGCCGATGACGGAGGAACATCTCCCTTGAATATGTTGTTTCCTGAAAGCTCAGCAAATTTCTTGTCATAAATCTTCTTTGCTGTCTTAGTTGCAGAATCCTCGCTAGAAACTGCATCGCTCTGAGGCTGCATAGTGAATCAAGGTTCAAATGAGGTTCGATATTAGAATTTCATTGAACGTGAAGCACGGAAAAGACGGCAATACATGTGTGCTTAAAAAGATGAGAATCAGATGATGCAGATGCATATCACTAAAAATATATTAGAATCGACTAACTAGAAAAATCATGCGCAGAGATGCTGTAAAATTGCACAAAATAGACAACCATGCTTCCAGGTCCTAGCAATGTTCAATTAGTGACTCTACCAACTAGAGTCAAGGTAATAAATATGATCATCACACCCGTAAACTTGTTCACTGGGCGTTCTGACCATTTGAAGAGTTAAGCATTTGTCAACTAATGCCTTTCTGCTTGCAAGGATATTCCGATGCAAACTAGCCACAAATATAAAACTTAAATTTCCAATAAAAGATAGGAAAAAAAAGGAACGACGGGACAAAGCAATTAATTTATGCATCCACACAATTCACTAACGTTAACGGTTTGACAAATGTCCATACATCATGTAGAGCAGGTTCTCCCAGGTTAAAGTTTTCCTTCAATGCCAAGGAGCGCACAGCTGGCCGTGGTAAAATTTCTGGAGGGGGAGCAAAAATGTCATGTCCACTGAGCTCCTTGCACTTAGCATCAGAAATCTGCTTTTTCAAGTTTGCCTCTGCTTCACTTTCTAGTGTACCGCTTAGTTCACGCTGCTTAGCCACCTCAGGTATGGTAGTAGGCTTCTTCGGAGAAACACTACCTTCCTCTCCAAAAGAGATATGACTGATTCCTGCAATAGCTTGCTGATAATTCCACACATCATTACACAATACGGTCAGTTACAAGATTATACATCACCTCATACTGAATTTCATTTATACAGACAACAACAACCACAGCATTTAAATGTGCAAGAACTTTATAGGTACCTGATACATGCGTAACCCTGTTCTGTTATTTGGAGTAGCATTGGGACTACCAGATTCTGATGCATCATCTTCTGCAGCACCAGCAAAAATTCCACTGCCAGTCATCTCCTTCATTTTATACCCTGAACAAGGTTTCCTGCAATGATACAAAGTCTCAAGTTTCAGAAGTCTTTCACAATTATCACACACCTATGTGAACCTCTAATACACATAACGAAGAAGCCACAAAGTGGCCCTATACAAGAATAAATTTTATTTTCAGTAAATAGTATGATTCATAACTTTTTATAGCAGATCCATATTCTATCTAAATTCAATAATTTGCATCAGAATTGCACGGGCAACCTATGCAATTGTTGCCAAACAGCCTACTGTTTGTCTCCCTGGTCTTCCAATGTTTTCCGCTATTAAATAGCCACGCATGCATGCAGACTCACAGACACTAAAAAGTGCAAAGGCCAAATTAACAACTGGCAGTTCTTCTTATAAATTGTGGATAAAATTACACATTGGCGTGTGCCATCTAAACAATTGACTTGTATGCTGATCATTACATCAAATTACATCGTATATGAGTCGGCACAGATATAATAATACTATAGAAATATAACAACTTTAGCAAGGTTTTTAAACAAATAAAGTTTTTTTAACCATCTTGGTCCAAGGAGGTGAAAGAAAAAGATTTGTTTTATTATTTTGTATTGCGATTAAAATTAAATTGAATTGATAATTATCAAATACCATTTATTATACATAACTAATTTTGCAATTTTCTATTTCCCATAAGTCGCATCAAGAAGGGATGGCTCATGAAAATTCATCTCTGGTTTCCGACGACACAGAAATTCCATTTGGATCAACAAGGATGCTGAATACGAAAATTTCAACCGCATAAAGTAAATAGAAAACCCGACTTCCAAAACACCGATGAAGGCTCATTAGTTAATATTATACCTGAAATTTATATAAACTCTTTTGAAATCAAGGAGGAGGCCAAAAACCGGATCTTCAAAGACACATCAAAATAAAATTAGATTGAATGAATGGGATTGATAGTAAGAAAGAGAGCTCCAGCACAAATCATGTCAATACATATTCTTGTATACAAGAAATCAAGACAGCTGAACAAATTCAGTAAAGTTAGTAATTTGTTGTTAAAGAAGATTGATCGAATAAAACAGGACAGATCAGAACTGAAGAAAGATGAACTAGAAAGGAATTTGAGCAAGTTCAACGTCAAATCTAAGTAGAAAAAAATCTCCCGACCGTTGCGGACAAGAGACACACAACATTAAATGAAAGCGGGAAGAGTACAGACAAAACTCAGACGCAAACAAAACAGAACAAATTTCAGGACCATCTACAAGCATTTATTGCCACTAAAAAAACATATATTTTTTTAGAAAATAAATTTTAAGGAGAAGCAGATCTCACCTTTTGTTTAAGCTCTCAGCTTCCTCGTCCGTCACCTGACCTCCAAACACCACCTTGCTGATCCCATCCGACGGCTACCATTGCACGCGACCCCAATTAGAACAAACAAACAATCACACACTCCCATCGGAAATCAAAATTTAAATGCAAGTACGTACGTACCGGAGCGCGTGTGGAAGGCCGTGTGGCGGAGGCAGCAGAGGGATAATCGGAAGGTGGAGTTTCGGACCAAACGAGCAGATCTGCAGTGGATGTGTGTGGTTTCCTCACTGGAACGCTTCTCTCCATTTTTTTCCACGCAAGACTTTCACCAAAAATGACAATAACTTATCCAATTTGAAAGCCAGAAAACAAATATAAATAAATAGTGAGAGAGAGAGAGAGACGTTGCTTCTTCAGCAGCAAGATTTCTGAAAAGCCAAGCACAGTGGTCTGGTTCCAGTTGAAAAGAGCCAGAAAGGAAGGAAGAAAATATTGATGGAGTGGAGTGAAGGCAGGATGTGGGAAAATGACGAAGATGTCCTCTTCCTGATCTGGAACTTTCTTTCTTTAAAGTTTGCTTTTGGGAGCGATGATGAGTGAGAAGAGAGGCAAACAAAACTTACTCCTCTTATGCTGTTTTTAAAGCAAAGAAAAAAAATTTTGAAATGTTGATATATAACCGTCAACTCGTCGACGTCCCACTCTCACTGCTCAATTTGAATCTTGTACCGCCCTTCCCTGTGATCCCAATTGTTCTTATGCTAAGCATGTGCACTCTCTTCATTGCCACGTGTCGGTCACACTTAAGGATTGACCGGCTTATTATTATCAAAATACCAGTAACGCCCCTGATTAAATGTACTTAACTTTGCCCTCTTAACTGCCACGTGGACGACTTAAATCTTCTAATTATGCACCCAAAAGTGAGAACCATACCACGATTTATTGGGGACACTTTTAAATCCATTAAATGTGACACCTTAAATAATGTATCGAAAATATAGTATATGGTACAAATAGATTACACAAACCTTATAAGCTGAAACTCAAAAAAAAAAAAAAAAAAAAAAAGGTGTGGGGCTTATCGTTACTTGTGAATTTTAGTGGAACTAGTGGCTTCTAACTTTGATAGTCTCGTGATTGAAGGCAACCAAAGTCAACAAATTGCGAGATAAATGAAATGATATTTCTTAAGAGATGCTATTCTGATTGATACTCCAAGCAATGCATATCTTCTTTTTTGCTCCACCCATGTGAGCAAAGCACTCAGGATTGAAGGTTGCAGCCTTTGATGCCATTTCCGTCTAGAAACAACATCATTGTGTGGGGCATATGTCACGTGTGGTGAATATATAGCTATTCTTTGCCTAACACAAGTGAGCCGGTATTGATATTTGATCATGTATAATTTACACTTATACATTATCCTTTTATCTTTTTTTTTATTTTAGAACTGTTAATTAACAGAAGATTTAATGCATAAAAATGAAAATACTTATCTTGATTTGTGTAATTGATGGATCTTATACGATAAGGTAGGAGTTGTTGGTATGATAAGTAAAAAATTAAATCATGTTAGTTGTGTAACTTTGTTGGACATAAGTTTATGGGCTGTCATTTGGAGGGGCATTTACGTGACATAAAGTAAGAACATGTTCCTCATATGTGGCTGTAGAGGATACTTGAGCGAGTTGGCGTAATGATAAAGTGATCCGTTGGACAAGATAATTCATAATTCCACGAGTTGCGTCCGGGCTTCCGATACGGGGATCAAGACATTTTTTAAATTCCCATTTTCGCTAAATAACAAACAAATCCTTCGACATAAGTTAAATGCTTTAACTACCCATTTATTTCTACGCTTTCCCTTCATTACCATACTTTCCCAAAATAGAAAGTCGGTTTGTTGGTAAAGCGCTCTCGTAACTTTATCAGGATTTTGTATTATAATCTTGATTTTTGTTTAGACATCATCTAATAATATGGTTAATCCTAATTACAAATAATTGTCAGTTTGACATATAACAAGTTGTTACGTCTTAAAAACTTTTGATGATAGGATCTTATCAAATCACATTATTATTAAAGCCAATTGTAGATTTTTAATCTACATAACCTAATATAATAAATAGTTACACATATACAATCAATTCATACAATCCAATTTATAAAACTTGAAATAGTATACTATCTTTAGATGGGTGTGATTAGCTCGTCGTTTATTAAAATGTATATCATCCTCACCAACAAAGTAATATTATACAATATTACAGTGTATAATATTATAGTATAAACTACTTGTGAGTGTATATTACTCTATGGTAAAATATTAGAAAAAATTTAAAATACTCTAAATTTAAGTATGGATTAAAAAACTAACATTGTCTCTGAAAATTAGCATTTTGTGACCCTTTGTAGAGTATAAGACACTATTAGACACTATAAGATATCATCCAACGTTGTTTCATGCACACTTATTTCATGAACATATGTATTTTTACAATAAAAATCATTAAAATACCCCAAAATAAGAAGTCAGAATTACCGATTTGATAATCAATAATTTAAAAAGATTTTGCCTTAATGAATAAACTTGTTACCCTTCAGGACTCTTACATCCACAGGTCTTCTTTCAGATGTTAGGGTCTCAGACATTATTCAGAATGGGGACTGGGCTTTTCCTGATGGAGGTCAGGCCCTTAGGTTGATTTGGGACTCAGCCAACATCCGACCTACGATGGGGGCTCCTGATCATGTTGTTTGGAAGGGCTATACCTTAGGTATTTTCTCTATTGGCTTCGCATGGGAATTGTTACGGAGTAGGCGACCGGTGAACACTCTTCATCATCTTCTCTGGTTCCCTAGCCATATCTCAAGACACTCTTTTATTCTTTGGCTTGCCTCTTTGGGTCGGCTTCGTATTATGGATCGACTTCAACGTCATGGTATCTTACAATCTTCAAGCTGTGTTCTCTGTGTTTCAACAAATGAGACCCATGACCATCTTTTCTTTAGCTGTCCTTTCTCATCTTCTGTTTGGGGGGAGATTTCAGCTAAGACTCTCGTTGTTTGGCCATCCTTTTGTTAGACGTCCTTGCTCCAATGGGCTTCTCTACATCTCCAGGGCAGGAAGAATGTTGGACATATCCTTGCACGTTTGGTCTTCTCTGCAACGGTTTATTCTCTTTGGTATGAAAGGAATGATTGTATGTATCAACAGCGACGTCGGACCTATCGTCAGGTGACTGACGAGATTTTTGACTTGGTTCGTTCCCGGCTTCTAGCCTTGGAGGCCAAGTATGCGATTACTCCTCAGCTTCGTGCCATATGGGGTCTACATAATTAACTTTGTTCTTAGACTTTGTTTTGCTATTGGTTTAGTTGTAATTGGTTTGGGCCTATGCGCTTTTTTTTCTATTTGATTGGGCCTTTGACTCTCTTGTTTAGGTTGTTTTATTTTGGGCCCTTGGACATTAGTATTTCCTGTTTGGAATTGTGAGTATTAGGTACTCTTCTTGAGGTATACCCCTCGTATCTTATACATTCACTTTTTCTTTTATGTGAATAGTAACTTTTTCCCCAAAAAAATTATTTGTATATCTAGAATTGCAGAGTTGAGCTAGAAGAATATCAATCTCAAGCTTTTTTAATTAAAACAATTTAACATAGTCGCTAAAAAGAAATTGTTATCAAATCAAGAAGAAATTAACAAAGGGTATGGGCTGAATGATTAGCAAGTGAAGGGAAGGGAGAGAGAGAAAGAGAGAGGGGGAGGGGCAGAAGGAGAAATGAATAAGATAGAATAAAATAGAACAATAGCAAAGGAATAGTGGACCCAACCCAACACGCAAAGCTTGGAAAATAATGATGTGTACCACACTGCAGTGTAACCTAACTTGGAACATACCCAACAAACCAAATTGGAGATTCCTTAAAGAAGCTATAACGTCAACTTTCCTGGGATTGTTTTTTTTTTAAAATGATTTATGTACATTATCTTCGATCTATTAAATTCAATTACCCTTCTAATCCATCCCCTCTTGACCCCTTTAAAGTTTAAACCGTTGATTACTATAATGAGTTTATCATCGTTTGTTAACAAGTCATCTCCACAAGACCGCGACCCATTGAGTCAATGTAAGTGGCACCATCACAGCCATGCTTCTCCTTTCCAATTAAGAAATTCGAATATAATATGTAGTTGGTAACCTTATTGCCTCAGTGCCAAGGTGTCGCAGATCTGGTAAAACAAAATAATAATTATAACTACTTTTTGGACCGTGTGCAATGAAAACATACCAAGCACAATTATTTTATTTATGTTAGTGGTGATACAAATGTACGAGTGGCAACTTTATTATGGAAATAATTATAAATTATTCAAAGGGTCTTGGATAATTTGATATTATCTTACATTGGAATTTTTATCCAATCATATCTAAATCCAGATAGATTTGATCAAGTAATGCATGCCAAACTGTAGTAGTAAAATCTCATAATTCCATCTTGCGGGTACCATTTCTTTTTCTTCTTTTAATAACTTCACCGTAATCTTCAATTACTAATAAGAGAAATTTTCGTTACTAGCTACGCAAGCCAATTGGTCAAACCATTGACAACGTCTAAAAAATTTTGTGGACCTTATAATGTCACCAAGTAGTACGTAACTTAACCAAATAAATTTATTTGATGTTGTTATATAATTAATTTTTTTAAATTCACTTTTCTAATCATATGTTATTATGTTATTTTATGAATTTGAGATTATGTTAAATATTTGTAAGAATAATATTATATATTTAGGATATATAGGATATATGTTTGTTCTAAGTCCAAATATGATGTTGACATAATTTCAAATTTGCTAATTTAGGGTAGTTAGGCCTACTAAATTATATTAAGTAATTTCAAAGAATGCTTATATTATTCATGGGTTACAATAATTTATTAAGAAGATTAACACCAGTTAACGCTATTCACGAATTGCATTAATAGCTCTTAATATAGTTATTGTAATTATAGAAACTATGAAAAAAAAAAAGTGTAGACAATTTTCGTGAACGATTTACAACATATCGGCCATCTAAATTTCTAAATATGACATTAAGAAAACGACGTCATTCCTATGGGCAAGGAACAGGAAGATTATGACTAATAATTATATATAAATTTGGAGGAGGATAATTAATGAATATTCTGCATTAATGAATACATATAAAATTGAAATAATGTGACGTAAAGTGTGGCACTGATGAGGAATGCTGTGGTCTAATGTGGTATCCATATTAAAGGAAAAAAAAAAAGGAGATTGTGAAAACGCTACGTTTCGATGGACTTATCATTTCAAAAGGAATTAAATATGGAGTGACATGGACATAATGAATTATTTAAAGGTTAGGATATCATTTAATTTTGACTAAACATCAATGTCATCAGATAATGATTAATTTTGATGGACCAAGAAAAGATATAGTCCGAAATTTTCTGAACCAACTTGAAAAAGATATGTGTCGGCAGGAAATTGAAATTGAAAAGTTGGATATTAAAATAACCTTATTTCGATTTAACCCATTAATCATACTACAATTTTCATTAAAAAAGAAAATAATTGTAAGACCAAAACAAAAAATGACGAGGCCATCTATACATAAATTTATATAAGAAAAGCAATAAAAATTTAAAAAAGTTGAGAAAATGGCTCCGATGGAATACATTAATCAAACATAAATGGTCCAGCCCAGGATATACATTTCATTAGTCCCATAACGTTACAAAGCCCAAAATGTTACTGGACAGCAGCCGAAATCTACATATTTTCCCGGAAAAATATTTGAACACCGCCCACCGTGGGGCTCGAACCCACGACCACAAGGTTAAGAGCCTTGCGCTCTACCGGCTGAGCTAGACGGGCTGTTGGTGTGTTGCCACAAAATTATTTATTTGAATGGACTATCCTAGTCTTCTATTCTAAGCATCCCCTTGTCCTTCCCATCTTTTAACAAGAAAAACTATAATAAACTTGTTATACACCCGATGGCGTTCCCACCACCATGTGGCTTTCCCACAACATGCCATTCAAATTTTACATATGTCATTCTCTTATTCCTTAGCCTATATGTGGAAGAGTGAAGGAAAGCCAAAGCATTGTACTTCCATGTGTACAATTCTCAAGTTGACACAAAGTTAATCGCATGGCATTTTCTTATTGGCCAAGTGTGCTACAAATATGGGCTCTCACTTGAGAAATGTATATACATTCAAGCATTGATTAGTGAAATGCTCTGATTCTCTCTTCCATTTTTTGCAATCCTCTTACTTTAGTTTCTTGCCCTTTCCCCCTTAAATTTTGTTATACTTTATTTAGTTTATTTATTTCACGTTATCAACACAAACAGTAAGTATATTCTCTACTTTTTTATTAAGTTTAAATTATTCAAAAGGTTATTATTAGAAGTATGCTTTGTGATTAACATTAATTTAGATCCTCCAAATCAGAAAATAGTAATACTTTATATATTGCACTTTACTTTATTCTAGTTATACTATTTCTCCTTCATCTACTTCATTTATTTTATATTATCCTACAATGATCATTGAGAACCTGAAGTTTGCAAACAGAAGCAAATAAACGAAGTTCTGATTAAGTGAACTAGAAGTTTCACCAAAATACCCAACTTGAAAAGTCTAGAGTTTTTTTGCACTCACCTTAGAAATAAAGGGATTTATGATATGGGCCATAAATGTTCAATCACATTTATGTGCAAAAAATTTAGAACATACTATAGTGGAAGGCAATCAAGCAACTCCACAAAAAAAAGTAAAGATAATGAATTTTATGTGCCATCATCTATGTAAGGACCTGAAGATCTAATATATTTTTGAAAAGGTCCCAGTGGTGTTCTGAAAAAAGGAAAGATTTGACCTCCAAAGGCATGTATTTCTCCCTATGGACAAATGTGCTTTTGATCAACTGAGATTCTAAGATTTAAAATCAGTTTCTGAGTATAATTCTGCGCTTTACACTGTTGTTGTAGAATTAAAATTATATGGTAAAAATATATCTAATGATGATCTGATAAACAAGACATTGTCAATATTCCATGCCACGAATATGCTCCTGCAGTAGCAATATCAAGAACGCCGTTTTAAGAAATACTCAGAGTTGATCTATGTCTCCTCCTTGCTGAACAACACAATAAGCTATTAATGAAAAACCATCAATTATGTCTTACTAGCTTTCAACCATTTCTGAAGCTAATGTCAATACTTTTAATAGCTAAGGATGACGACAAAGAGAAGGACAAGGCCACATAAATAGTTACTGTTGCGATGGTCATAAATTTACGGGATAAAGAAATGCTAAAAATGCCCACCAAAAGTGGGAAAATTATGAGGCGAAGCATTTTAAGGGTAGGACTTCACAAACTAATTTTGCACAAAATAAGTTTGCTAAGAAATATGAGGACATTTGTCATAGATAAGGCATACAAGGGCATTGGTCACATGCTTTTCGTACGACCAAACATTGAGTAGAACTCTGCCAAGCCTCTGTTAGAGAAAAATAAAAAAAATTTAAGACAAACATTACTGATCAATCAGATCACTTAACTCACCTTGACGTTTCACATTTCTTTGTTAATCCAGACGAAAGAATCGACCATTTAATTAGTGATGGAGATGTCCATACCAATTAAACTTTAGTTCTTATTTTACTTTGTTTTCATCATGTGGTTTTTTATGTTTTATATATTTCCAAATTCCATGTTATCTTATATAATGTATTTTCTTTTTGAAAGTTTTTAGCCTTGAAAACATGATGCCGTTCTCAAGAACAAATAGTGAGGATTTTTGTTTAATTGATAGTGCAATAACACACACGATCCTTCAAAATAAAAAATATTTCTCAACTTGACATTAATTGAAGAGAAGATAAGTACCATATAAGGACCTGCAAACCTGATAGAAGGCTCCAGAAGAGCCATGATTTTATTAGCAAATATAACCAAAATATTGATCCACAATGCTTTATATTCAAATAGATCCATAAGAAATCTACTCTGTTTCAGAGACATAAGAAATAGTGGATATCATATTGAAACCACAAATGAAAATAATACAGAATTTCTCTGTATTACCTCTAATGTCTCTGGCCAGAAGCAAATACTGGAAAAGCTTCATGCTATATCATCTGGACTGTATTATATGGTCATTAAAACCATTGAAGCCTATTTAGTCATAAACCAGAAGTTTTCTGACCCAAAGGTTTTCATGCTTTGGCACGATCATCTTGGACATCCAAGATCGACAATAATGCGTATGATCATTGAAAATTCTTATGGACATCTAGTAAAGAATCTGAAGATTCTTTTGTCAAATGAAAATACTTGTGTTCCTTGTTCACAAGGAAAATTAGTAGTGAGATCATCTCATTCTAAAATCGGTCTTAAATCTCCATCATTTTTACAAAGAATTTAAGGGGATATATGTGAAACTATTCATCCACCAAGTGGATCGTTTTGTTACTTTATGGTCCTAATTAATTCTTCTACAAGCTGGTCTCATGTATGTTTGTTATATACTCGTAACGTTACTTTTGCTAGATTGCTTGCAAAGATTATCAAGTTATGAGCACAATTCCCAAACTACCCAATTAAGTCAATACATTTAGACAATGCTAGTGAATTTACATCTCAGACATTTGCTGACTATTGCATATCAGTTGGGATTGATGTCTGGCACCTAGTTTCACATGTGTATGCTGAAAATGGATTAGAAAAATCATTGACTAGGCCAATCCAGGTAATTGCTCGAACTTTATAATTACATACAAAATTACTTGTTTCTACTTAGGGTCATGCTATTTTACATGCTACAGCATTAATTCGCTTACGACCCACTCTTATCACCAATACACTTCTTCCTAACTTGTTCTTGATCATCAACCTAATATCTCTCATTTGAGATTATTTGCTTGCGCTATCCAAGTACTTATTGAGCCTCCACAATGCACCAAAATGGGTCCTTAATGCAGATTAGATATTTATGTTGGTTTTAATTCACCTTCAATTATTAGATATTTTGAACCATTGATTAGTTAACTTTTTACAGCATGATTTATGGATTGTCATTTTGATGAGATAGTTTTCCCATCTTCAGGGAAGGAGAAAACTCCTCCTAAAATTAGGCATGAATTTTCTTAGAATGTATAAAATTTGTCTCATGTGGATCCTTCCACCACTTAATGTGAGAATGAAGTACGAAGGATAATCCATCTTCGAAGAATTGCTAATAAATTGCCTGATGCATTCACAAACGCAGCAAAGGTTACAAAATCCCATATGCCAGCTACTAATTTTCCAGGAAGAATTATAATACCTTTTAAACTATCTACTCAAGTGACATCAAATAAATTACCTGTTGCATGTTAGAAGCATGACATACCACTTGGATTAAAAGATACTAATCTTGGAAAGAGAAAATCAAATTCCACAACTTCCAAATCAACTCTTAAAGAGTCAAAAGTCCCAGAAGAGACATTAGCCTCTAAAGTGGCATAAGTCCCGGAAGTGATATGAGCCCCTAAAGTGCAAGATATCTCAGAAATGATAAACCCTGAAGTAAAAAAAAAAAAAGTCCTTGAAAAGACAAATAAAGAAATCATAATGAATTATGCATAAGAAAAGGAAATGTGGAATCATAGGAAGATAATCATTGATGATATATTCTCATTTGTAGAAGCCTCTGGAATCATGATAATGATTATGAGCCACATATTGTTGACAAATGTCAACAGAGGTATGATTGGCCTAAATGGAAAGAAGCAAACCAGGCGAAATTGACTTCTTTAGAAAAACATAAAATATTTGAACATGCAGACCAGATGCCTGAAAACTTCAAACTTGTCGGGTATAAATGGGTTTTTGTAAGAAAACGTAATGAGCAAAATGAGATTGCTAGGTATAAAGCTCGACTAGTAGCTCCAAGATCTTCCCAAAGACCTGGTATCGATTATGATGGACCTTATTCACTAGTAATGGATGAAATTACATTCAGATATTTGATTAGTTTCTCAATCTATGAAGGACTTGACATGCATCTTATGGACATAGTTACTGCATATTTATATGATACTTTGGATACTAACATTTATATGAAAATCCCTGAGTGATTTAAATTGCCTGAAACAAATAAAACAAATCCTCGAAATGTATATTCAATCAAATTACAAAGATCATTATATGGATTGAAACAATCCAGGCAAATGTGGTACAATTGACTCAATTAATGAATACCTCATTAGGGAAGGATATATTAATAATCCTATATGACCATGTATATTTATAAAAATCAGGATCTAGATTTGCTATTATAAGAGTATATGTCGATTACATGAATTTAATTGGACTCGTGAAGAGCTCCAAGAAGCTTCTGAATACTTGAAAAGAGAATTTTGAAGTAAGACTTAGGGAAAACAAATTGCTGTCTTGGCCTGCAGCTCAAGTACAATGACCATGTGATACTTATCCATTAATCAAATTACATTGAGAAAATCTTGAAACGTTTTAGTATAGATAAAGCTCACTCTTTGAGTACCCTAATAGTAGTTCAGTCTCTTGATCCTATAAAGGATCCATATCGACCTAAAGAAGATGATCAAAAGATACTTGATCCTGAAGTACCATATCTTAATACAATAGGTGCTTTATTGTAGTTGGCACAATGCACTAGATCAGACATATCATTTGCTGTCAATTTGCTGACAAGATTTGGCTCTGCACTAACTTGGAATGGAATTAAACACATTTTTCATTACCTTCATGGAACGATTGATGTACGATAACTTCTCAATGTCATGGACTCGTTGGTTATGCAAATGCTAGATACCTATCTGATCCAGACAAAGCTAGATCACAGATATGATATGTTTTTATATACAATGGCATAGTAGTATCATGGCGGCCTACTAAACAATCTCTTGTTACTACATTTTCAAACCATGCTGAGATTCTAGCACTTCATGAAGTAAGTTGTGAATGTATATGGCTAAGGTCTGTCATCCATCATATTCAAGATACATACAAATTATCCTACTCAGATTCTCCTACAATTATATTTTAAGATAATGCTGCTTACATTGCCCAAATTTGAGGAGGATATATCAACCAAGACATAACTAAATACATATCTCCAAAATTCTTTTATACTTATGAGCTTCAATAAAATAAAATAATCAATGTCAACAAATACGATCCAATAACAATTTAGCCAATCTATTTACTAAAACATTACCTAGCTCAATTTTTGAAAAGCTGGTATATAACATCGGCATGAGACAGCTCAACAAGATATCAAATTAATCTCGCCACTTGTTACCATCAGAAGGAGTAAAAATCAGGGGGAGCAAATTCTGGACAAATGTGCACTATACATTTTTTCCTTTAATTAGGTTTTGTCCCTTTGGGTTTTCCTGATAAGGTTTTTAATGAGGCAGCTACAGTCCAATACCATTTTTCAGTTCATTATATAATTATATTTCTTTTTTAAGGTTTTTATCCCACTGTGTTTTTCCTTAGTAAAGTCAAATGCAGTCATTTGAAAATGATGGAACTCCATGGAAGAGTATTGTAGACCAGGTGGCGTTCCCACGATTTCTCCACGTGGCTTTCTTACAACATGCCATTCAAATTTTACATATGCCATTCTTTTATTCATTAGCCTATGCATGGAAGAGTGAAAGAAAGCCAAAGCACTGCATTATCCACTCAACACTTATATGTCGAGTCGTGTCAGATTCATAACCGACACTCGATGTTAGACTATTTTCGAAGACATCAAGTGTCAGATGATGCATCCGACACTCGACACTATCCACTCGACACTTACATGTCGAGTCGTGTCGTATTCACAACCGACACTCGATATCAGATTATTTTCGAAGATATCGACACTCGACACTATCTACTCGACACTCGACACTTACATGTCAGGTTGCATGAATTAAACCCGATCCCAAATTTGATTGCAAAAAACCTGAAGTTTATAACCTGATTTCAGGTTTTTTATTACATTAACCCGCTCGTAACCCGACAAACCCGATAAAACCCGATCGAGTCAGGTCGGGTAATTTTGAACACTCCTACCTTTGATAAATAAGTTGCTTTGGGCTAGCTTAAGACAGATGATATAATGCTTAAAGTTAGGAATGCTTGCTAGCTAAACCGCTCCCATCACCCCGTACGCCATTTACAATTCGCTCGCCTTCCTCCACCACTGTAAATTGGAGTTTAGATTATACATATTTGCCATTGGCTTTGAATATTTATCATAATTCAAGCAACGCAAGCCCAAAATCAAATCCAAACCGATACATCATGCATCAGTCAGCATTTTCTGCTGTACCTTGGCTTCCATAGAACGTTCTACTTTTATCTCTCTATCTCCATCAATCAATTCAATTCTTCCCGCCCATATATCGAAAGCAAAGTTTTTTTTAAAATGCAAACAAAATACAAACTTATTGAATTTCTGATGGCAACAAACATAAAACAAATTTAATTTTCATGGAATAATCATAATTAGCTCGGTTATTAATATAACAATAAATTTCTCTTTAAAAATTGAACGTCAATTCATGGATTCCAATTCTCTAATAGAATTCTAGAAGCTGGGTCCATATTAGATGCAAAACAGAAGTCTGTTTCTAATCATTTGCTGAGCCCGGACTAGGGATGGCAAACCAACCCGGTCGGGGCCGGGGAGCCGGAAAACCAGGTTATCCGGGTCTGGGGAATTACCCGAAAAACCGGGGTAAATGACCAGGGTCGGGGATGGGATTGAACCTGGGGTGTGTAATTAAATTAAAAAATTATATAAATAATTTGTATTCTTAAATATAACCCCTTAAACGACATCCTCTATTATCTACAATTCACTTGCCATTTGCTTCAACCTACAAATACAAGTCCGTTATAGTTAAATATGATGTAAAAAGGCAAAAAAAAAAAAAAGCTAAAACAAGCAACCTGCCAAAACGCTCGACAAAACTCGACGAGCTCGATAGCGCTCGTCGCGACTCCACATGTAAGTGTCGAGTGTCGGATTCATCATTTGACACTTGATGTCTTCGAAAATAGACTGATATCGAGTGTCGGTTGTGAATCCGACACGACTCGACATGTAAGTGTCGAGTGTCGGATTCATCGTTTGATACTCGATGTCTTTGAAAATAGACTGATATCGAGTGTCGACTGTGAATCCGACACGACTCGACATGACTTGACATGTAAGTGTCGAGTGTCAGATAATAGTGTCGAGCTCTATCGAGCGTGTCGAGTTTTGTCGAGCATTTTTATACCTAAATTAGACATTTTTATACCTCATTTGTCAATTATATTTTTGTAAATCCTTTTGAGCACCATTCCACGAATTGAGCTCTTGCTCTCTCAGCTGACGGCTCATCAGTCATCACTCATCAGATTCAGCGCTTGCTCTCGACAGTTTGTTGGTCCTTACTCATTACCTCCATCAGTAAGTTTGTACTTTGTTGCTCATTTAATTCGTTAAGAAAGTAGCTCGTGAGTCTTGACTTCAGTCTTCAGTGTTTCTAGTCTTCGTCATCTTTAATTCATTAAGAAGACTTTCTAGGCTTTAATTCGTTGATCTTTAAATGTCTACTTCGGAAACACAAGAAGCACCCTCATCATTTAATGATATTTCAATGGATGATGATAATAATTATATAGCAAGTAATGATGAAAATTTTGTTGAGATTGAAGTTGAAGATGGATCAAATAGAAACATAGGTGGGCATGGAGGACGTGGACGTGGAGCTGCTGGAGCAGTTGGACGTAGTTCTAGTTCTAAAGAGACAATACAAAAACCACCACAATATCGATCGTGGGTTTGGGAGCACTATGATAGAGAGACAAGAGAAGGAAAGCGGAAGGCTGTGTGTAAATATTGCAAGTATGCATTGGTTGGCTATCATACGGATGGAACAAAACATTTAGCAAATCATCTTAACTCTTGCAAACGTCGAAAACAAATATTAAGCGACCAACAAAAGTTGAGTTTTACTAAGAAGCAAGATTCTACTGATCTTCATGAAGTTGTAAATGTTGAAACCTTCAACAAAGACAAATGTAAGGAGAAGGTTGCAAAGCTAGTTGTAATGCATGAACTTCCTTTATCATTTGTTGAGTATGAGGCATTTCGGGAGCGTATGTTTTATGCCCAACCTTTATTTCCTTCTATGAGTAGAAATACTTTGAAGAATACAATCTTTAAGTTGTATGAGACCCAAAAAGAAAAGACAGTGAGGTTGCTTCAATCTTGTTCAAGTAAAATTATAATTACTAGTGATATGTGGATAGCCACAAACCAAAAGAAGAGATATATGGTTGTAACAGCACATTTTATTGATCATAATTAGGTGTTACAAAGTCGTATTTTGAGGTACGTTTTTTTTATAAACTATATTCATTCACAAGGATTTTTTTTAAAATACCTTTATATTGATTTTTGTTCTTTTTAATGTTTTAGCTTCATTTATGTTCCATGTCCACATACTGCTGGCTTACTTTCTAAAGAGTTGATTCGTTGCTTGGCTGAGTGGAAAGTAGATAGGAACTTGTCTTGCATTACTCTTGACAATTGTTCAACAAATGATGCCATGATTCCTTCTTTGAAGAAAGCATTTAAATCTGATAAAATGATGTTAAAAGGAAAGTTGTTTCATATGCGATGCACAGCACAAATTTTGAATTTGATTGTGAGAGAGGGGTTGACTATTCTTAGAGATGGATTAGAAGCAATTAGAAATAGTGTTGCCTTTTGGATTTTCACACCCAAAAGGATTGAGAAATTTGAGAGTGTTGCTAAGGAGTTGAATGTGTTATGTAAGAAAAAGTTGACCCTAGATTGTAAAACACGATGGTATTCAACATATTTGATGCTTACAACCGCATTAGAGTGTAGAGATGTGTTTGATAGTTTAGCTCTTTGTGATGAGCAATACGATTGTATTCTTTTAGATGCACAGTGGGACTTGACTGCATTGATATGTAACCATTTGGAAGTATTTTATACTGTGACAAGGGCATTCTCAGGACGTAAGTACCCTACATCTAACATTTTCTTCCCTCGAATTTGTGATTTGAGGTTGGAATTAAGAAGATGGGTGGAATCTCCACATAAGAAGGTAAGAGACATGGCAGAGAAGATGATGGAAAAATTTGAGAAATATTGGGATGTCCTTCATGGTGTATTAGCGGTAGCTACCATTTTGGATCCAAGGAATAAACTAGAATTGATTACATTCTTCTTTCCACTTATTTATGGGAATGAGGCTGATGCATGTATTGAAAATGTTCGTAATACTCTTGACCAGTTGGTTGAAGAGTATAGGTTAAATGTGACAACATCTGGATTAGGTGAGCAAGGTGAATTACAACCGATGGTTGATGAGTCTAGGATTATTGGAGAGAAGACAACGCAGCGTGCTTTTGCATCACGAGATCGTTTTCAAGCATACAAAAGTCGTAAAAATGCCAACAAGAATAGGTCAGACTTGGATTTGTATTTGGAAGATGATCCTTTACCTGAAACTGATGATGATTTTGATGTTTTGAGTTGGTGGAAGACAAATAGTGCTAAGTTTCCTATCTGATCTGTACTTGCAAAAGATATGTTGGCTATTCCAGTTTCTACAGTGCCATCTGAGCTGCTTTTGGTACAGGAGGTCAACATTTGAGTCCTTATCGTAGCAAATTACATCCAGATATGTTAGAGGTATTGATGTATACTCAAAATTGGTTATGGGCTGCATCACGTGGTAATATAATATTTATTTTTTCATTTTACTCAATATTTAAATTTTATTTGCTTCTATTTTTTGAAAGTAACTTTGTTTTCAATATGCTTGTTTTGTAAGGTTTTGTTCCTAAGGCTTAACTAATTACTGCAGAAGAGGTTGTGTATAGGGATGATTCAGGGCCACCACCATTATCGACGTCAACATCGACTTATGATTAATTTTTCTTGGCTACTTGTATTTGTTTTCATGGTAAAGGGGTTGTGCTTTGGAGATTATATACCAAATGATGGATTTAGTTTTGTATTGTTATTTGATTTATAGGTCTACTTCATATTTTATTGGTATTTTAATTATTTATACACTTCTTGTGTACCAACCGTGTTAGCTACTTAGCTTAATTTTGATGGAGTGTTTTCAATTTTATTTTTATGTGTTAGCTTTTAAATTTTGATGTAGTGTTTTTAACTTTATTTTTATGTGTTAGATTTTGAATTTTGATGGAGTGTTTTGAATTTTGATGACAATAATGATAACAAAATAATAAATATGAATACCAGATGCTCAAAAATAAGATTTTTAACTACATTGTAGTTCAAAACCATATTTTTACTTTTAATGAGGAACCACATCTCTTCATCGTATCTCACAGTGTTAATCTCCCACAGAATCACATTGTGCACCAACTGAGATGGAAAGGACAACTCCTGAATGTCTAAGATAAACCTAAAACATGTATCACGAAACATGTCTTGTCGCCTCACACTCAGGTTCGTGCGAATCCATTCAATACAGTCCAAACTTGCCAAGTTTGTGATCACCGCATGGTAGTGCTTATCATATGATGTCCTCAGGATGAAGGACAATCCAAATTCACTTGTTATTTGCTTCAACCTGCAAATACAAGGCCATTATAGTTAAATATGATGTAAAAAAGAAAAAAAATAAAGCTCAAATAAGCAACCTGTCAAAATACTTGACAAAACTCGACGCGCTCGATAGAGCTTGACAACATAATCCGACACTCGACACAAGCTTTCATCCGACATGTCGAGTGTCCGATACATGGTTTGAGACATTCGACACTAATGTATCTGACACTCGACTTGTCAGATGAAAACTAGTATCGAATATCGGATGAACCATATATCTGATACTCGACATGTCAAATAAAAGCTATTATTAAGTGTCGGATGCATCATCCGACACTCGATATCTTCGAAAATAGACTGATATCGAATGTCGAACACATAATTTAAATTTTCATCTTAGATTATTGGAAAACCTGGACCTGCTTAGGGTATCCGGCTCTGACCCTGAAAAACAAATTCTAAAAAATTTTTCGGGATCCAATTTTACAATTGATGTCTGAAACCGGGGCCGGTGGTCCCCAGCCCCGGATTTTTCATCCCTAGCCTGGACACTCCAACCGAAATCTCATAAATAACCGCTTTAACCGTCTCTTTACCACCAAAAAAAATAAAAATAAAAAATAAAAAAATTTTCCAGGCATCTCTTAGCACACGTTCTGCACCTCCTTCTTGTCTGATATTTTGTGTCTCTTTTCTCCAGAAATTACATAAGTGCCATTGCTGACTCCTCTGAAGAAACCAAAAATTAAAAATTTCTTCTTAAATCGGGAGAAACAAAAGAAAGAGCTTCTTCATGGCGACGATTACAAGCATCAACTCCTTTTCGGTGGCTCTACGAAGTCCACGGCTCAGTAACTCGAGAAGTTGTTTCTTCAAGCCCAGTTTTAGTGCTGCGCCAATCTTTAAGCGCACTTTTGTTTTGAAAATCCGTGCGTCGTCTACAGCCGTTGTGGAAGCCAAACCATCGGTACGCATCTCTTTCTCTTTTTTTTTTTTTTTGAATTTAATATCTCTTACTTGATCATTGTTACGCTCTATATATGTTACTGTTATGTAATTTTTGTGTGTTTAATTAGGAATCAGTTGTTGTTGAAAAGGAAGTTAGTGCAAGCAAGAACATATTAGCTTGTCCAATATGCTATGAACCTGTAACTTGGATTGGTGATTCGAGCTTGTCTGTGTAAGTCATCTTTAATATTCTTGTTGAAGAGAATTATTTACCCATTAATTCTTTTAAAATTTTTTCCTTTTTTTTGGTTTGATTGGCTCTTTTTTTCAGGGAATCTATTTCTGGTTCTAGTTTACAATGTGATACTTGTAAAAAGACTTACATTGGGAAGGAAACGCATTTTGATCTATTAGCAGCCAGTGGGGCCAAGGATTATGGTGAACCAATGCCACTTGCCACTGTACTGTTCAGGTATCGTTGACTGCAATATTTTTTAATTTAGGTAGCATTAAAGCACCCTTGAATTGAGCTTAATTGGGACTATTGGGTAGCTGAAATGAAGGATAATGTTAAATCTTTAGTATTGTTGTTTGACAATTGACTCGATTTTTTATTTTATTCTTGTGTTGGTTCTTTCTTTCAAATTGATGTGCATGAGAGTCACATTTTGCATTTGTTCATCTAGCATTTGAAGTTAACATTGTCTATCTTTTAATCATTTATTGAATCAGTACTCCACTAATATCGTTTCTCTATGAGAGGGGCTGGCGTCAAAACTTTGTATGGGGTGGTTTTCCAGGTCCAGAGAAGGAGGTGATATGACTACTACCCTATTACATGTTTATGAAGCTATCATGTTCTCTTTTAAGGATTTGATAAAATGGATCTCTTCCTCATTTTCAAAGACTCATTTCATTTGCGGGGATACGCTATTATAATTGATGAAACATTTAAAAAGTTGGATCCTGTTGAATCAATATTTACGTTTTAGCTCTAAGGCTAGTAGGGGTGAACATTTGTTGATATGTGATTATCTGAAAATACATGTATGTTTGTCACATTATAACTAAAACAGTCCTTTAACGAAAATATAAATTAGATAGTAGAAACCATTATTTTTTTCAGGGCTGGAAACAGAAAAAAGAACACACCTGCTTTATTGCTGCTAAACACATGATGGATTGGATTGAAATGATATAGAATATAAAAGCCATGTTTGTCCTCATACTTGCACAGTATAGAAATGATGTTGTAAAATAATTTGTAGAGTTTTTGGTCTAACATGTACCTATATTATTTCTTATTCTTCCTGATGGTAGAGTTACTAACCAGATAAAGATCTTAATTGCAGTTTGAATTAATGAAGGATTACCTAAAGCCTGTACTAGGTGGAAACATCATTGATGCTAGTTGTGGTAGTGGGTTATTCTCAAGACTTTTTGCTAAGAGTGGATTGTTTTCTCTTGTTGTTGCCCTGGACTACTCAGAGAACATGCTGTGGCAGTGTTATGATTTCATTAAGCAGGAAGAGAACTTTCCGAAAGAGTATGAATTAAACTTTTGATATATTCATCCTATAAATTGTGAATACAAGTTCATGCCTGATTGTGCTTTTTCTTCCTTCGTAGGAACTTAGTTTTGGTCAGAGCTGACATCTCTAGACTTCCTTTTGCATCAAGTTCGGTAGATGGAGTGCATGCTGGTGCTGCTATACACTGTTGGCCTTCACCATCAACTGCTGTAAGTATTTTTCTTCAGTATGGTTTCTGAAATCACTCTTTGTAATATATTTGTTATACTATCCCACACATCTTTAGTACGTTGCGGTGGTGATGTCAACAGAAATTTGAAACTGTTGGGGTATATCAGAGGTGTTTTCAAGAACAACTTTTGGAAACTACCTAATGCCACGGAGATTTTATTAATTTCCTGATTAAAAATGTTTATTTGGTTCACGAGTCATGGGAAATTGTGATGTAAGCTTTTCTGGATAAATATTTGTTTCAATGATAGATGCTGAAGATGTGTCTTTCTGAAATGAAATAAAACTGTAAATAAGCAAACCACCTTTATCTCTTTTGATTGATGTGAACCTATTAGGAATTTTATTGATCATAACAACTTCCTTTGTTTGGACTTGAGTTCTGAATTTTGAGATCATATTTAATGCACTAAAGTGTAATGGCAAATGGTTAATAGTCTCCGTTGTTTATCCTCTACCAAGCTTAGCTGTAACAATTTGGTGGCTACAATTTTGTAGGTAGCTGAAATAAGTCGTGTTTTGCGCCCTGGAGGGGTGTTTGTTGGTACCACCCACATATTTGATGGACCTTTTAATCTTATTCCGTTTAGAGGGCTTGTACGCCAGGTATGCTGTCTTTGTCTGTATATTTCACAGCTGCGACTGCAGAACTAGTCCTACACTCTTCATTGATTAGGTGGTCCTAAAAAGAACTATTATAATTTTTAAATTACAAAGTTACAAGCCTCTAACCTTCGAACAACTTTTAAGAAAAGCTGTCAAGTTATCTGATGAGTTGCTAATTTTCATCAGTGTTATTTGTTAACTGTTATTCACTAATTGCAAATGGTGGATTTTTTTTTTGTACAGTATATGTTGCAAATATCAGGCAGCTATTTTTTCTTTTCTGAACGTGAACTAGAAGATCTCTGCAAAGCCTGTGGCCTGGTTGGTTTTACATGTACAAGGAATAGGGGATTTGTGATGTTCTCTGCTACCAAACCCAGCTAGCATTTCGTGAACTGTTGGAGGTTGCTCTCCATTCTGCTCTCTAAAATGCTGTTCATCTCTTAAGATGCGATGCATACATATGTAGGATCTGTTTCAAAAGTCAAAATTTCTGTAAATATGAAAAGCTCAATAGGATCTTGTGCGTGCTATGAATTGAAATGTGAAGTCTGTTTCTAAGGTCACTCTTGATTAATATAATTCTGATATATAGACGATAAATTCGAGTATAGACTTGAAGTCTCTCCAAAGTGTTCAAAGTTGTAAACATTTGAGGCCGTAATTTTATAGCTTGATATGAACCTTTATCTTATCTTAAATCGGGGATATTTTGTAATTTCTGAATTATTTACTTCAGGTTCTTGCAGTATTAAACCTTGGAACCTTCAAAGCATGAGCTAGTTATTGGAAGTTGTTGACTAAGCCTGCTAATTAAGCGCAAGAAAAATTAATGAAGAGGGAAAAAAATTATATAAATAATAAAAAAGCTTTTAAATTATATTAAAAAACCTAAAAAAATATAAAAACAAAAATTATGTAAATAATAAAAAAAGTTTTTAAATTACGTTAAAAATATAAAAACTAGAAAATAAATATAAAAACAAGAAACAAAAAAGAGCGGGTTAGCCCAGCCTGGCGCTGGGTACAGGTCAACATTTTTTTGGCACAAAGCCTGGCCTGTACTGGCCTGACCTATTCGCTTGTGGAGTCCAGAAAAATTTTGCTGGGCCTACCCAGCCCAGCGCCCAGCCTTTTGCCATCTCCAGTCAATATCCCATCTCCTTGTATTTCTTTTAAGTAAATTCTTCTAAAATCATAGGCTTTTACGTTATTGCGATGAAAAAAAGCCTTTTACGCTTTTATAGGGCGCCAATCCAACCTTTACAAAAATTTATTATAAATTTCTTTTTTTTTTTTCATTAGTTTAGCTATTAAATAACGTCATTTTTTCGTTCAAAAATCATATAATTATCAAAATGCCCCTAACCACTCAAAATATCTACAATTACTAAAATACATTTAATCCAAGTTTATTATAAAAATAAATAACATTTTAGCGGCTACCCTTCCATTAGTTTTAGCCGTAAGATAACATCATTTTTTTAATCCACAATATCTGCAATAATCAAAATAGCCTGAACCTTCTAAAATCTTTATAATTATAAAAATACCCTTAACCTAAACTTTTTATAAAAACAAAGAACATTTATGCGAAATGAAATAAATTTTGACACATTTTAACACGTGTAGATGTCACAAGACCAGACGCAATGACAGGTCTGATCGATCAGAGGTTCGGCTTGCTTCTCCCCAACCTTTTTTTAGCCTTTTTTGGCCCCTGCAATAAAAAAATACCCTTCATTAATTTGGCTTTTATATAATACCATTTTTTCATTCAAAATTTCTACGATTATCAAAATATCCTTAACCATTCAAAATCTCTATAGTTATCAAAATACCCTCAACTTAACTTATTATGAAAATAAAGAACATTTTGGCTAGTTAAATTAGAACCTAGCAAAAGTCTTCTACATTACCGCCATGCCAACTATTAACTTTAACGTAACATTCACAACATATTTTTTTATTTTCATCTTGATATTGAAAAAGAAAAAAGGAAAAAAGAAAAGACACCAAGCTAGTCACTCAAGGCCATGCGTTGGAGCACCACGGCAATGTTTAGGAAGGAAACGGAGAGAGGAAGGGTTGAGGAAGAAAAGACTCTGTGGTACTCTAATTCTTCCTCAAAATAACCTCCTTTAACAAACCAAATAATCAAGACAGTCCAAGAAATTATGTCTCTTTGATGCATTTCATAACACATTAGCTGTAGACTCAATCTCCCCATTCCTCATATACCCATCAATCATTGTATTTGAAAGAAAATAATATATAACAGGAAAAACTGGCATCAAGTTTTCAAAATTTGAAAATAAAATGAACACACCATAACAGTAACATAACACTCCAATATTTCAACAAAAAACTTTACTTTCAACATTAACAATGCAGGTCAGATTTGTTTTTCTTACTTTCTTCTTGTACAATCTAATCTCCCAATCATAAGCCTTCAACAGTGTCTCTTCTTCTTTTTCTGTGAAATGTACATTTGTTTAAAGAAAAATAAAATATAATAAAAAGAAAGAAAAACAAATTAAGGAGTTGCATAATAATAAAAAAATCGATGCAAGCAAAGCATCCCAATGTAAATGTGAGTGGAATAGAAATAGAAAAAACGGGCTGCAGTAGAATCCAATTATGCAGGCAAATCCAAAATAAATAAATAAAAGAGCAAAGAGAGCTAATTCACGCTGACCCTTGAGCTGTGAAGGTTTTGTTTGGGCTTGTTTGGGTTTTTGTCAGTTGCTGTAATCTGGTTGTAGCTGGTGGGTAATCCCGTGGATGATGCCGAGTGTTTCTCTTTCGGCTGATTTGAAGGGCAGCAGCATGTGATATTGCTGTGGCTAGTGCTTGCATGAGTTGCAAGGGCGAGTTGATGCTTCTCTTCTCGCGGATCTGACAGTGGGTGACGACATGCAATCTGGTTGTTAGTCGTGGTCGCGTTAATTGACAGTGGTTGTGGGCAACTAGTGTTTTTCGCATTGAAGAGAGAGGCGTGAAAAGGATGAAGATGGGTCGGTGGGTTGGCGTGTAGAGAGAGAAGGGAAAGAGTTGAAGATGATATTGGCTAAAAAAAATTGATACTCTAAACAAGGCCATTTTAACGCTTCGAATTCGAGTTATTTATATACATTTAACGGCTAATTTAATAGAAGATAATCAACGATAAATTCTTAAAAAGATAGGATAGGTGTTCATATAAAAATATAAAAAACGTTTTTTAATAATATTATTATAAAAGGTAGGAATTTTTTTGTGATATTTATTTAAATAAATTTCGCATTCCCTTTAATTTAATAAGTAAGTTGCTCTGGGCTAGCTTAAGGCAGAGATTATGATATGCTTAAAGCTGAAAATGCTTGCGAGCTAGACCACTCCCATCACCCGTATATCATTTACACTTCGCTCACCTTGCTCTACCAGTTTAGATTGTGCATAATTGCCATCAGCTTTGATATATTTATCGTTCAAGTAACGGATTTTGTTAAAAGTACAATTGTTGTATCTAAATAATAATTATTTATCTTATATAAAAATCATAATCATATATATCGTAAAAATCATAAATAAATAAATAAAAATTATATATAAAAAATCGTTAATAAAAAAATATAAATTTTGTTATTCATTTACGATTTTTATAATTTTTAAATATATATTTACAATTTTTATATGCTACAGTCAAACTGATATATATATATATATAATAACGGTAATCACAGGTAACATAAACCCCAACTCAGACCCAAACGGATACGTCATGCATCAGTCAGTATTTTTGGCTGCACCTGGGCTTCCATAGAGCGTTCTACACTTTTCTCTTGGTCTCCATCGATCAATTCAATTCTTCCCAGCCATATATCCAAAGCAAAGTTCCGTTAGAAATGCAGACACAATACCCACTTAATTGAGTTTCTGACGGCAACAAAATAAAACAAATTTAATTTTCTTGGAATAATCATAATTAGACAGTTTATTAACTAATATTATAATAAAATTTTCTTTTAAAAATTGATCATGCGATCCATGGATTCCAATTCTCTAATAACAGAATTCTAGAAGCTGGTCCATATTAGATGCAAAACAGACGTCCGTTTCTAATTTGCCGAGCCCGGACAGACACCAACCGAAATTACATAAATACCCGCTTTAACCGTTTCTTTACCACCCCAAAAAAAATTAATAAATAAAAATAAAATTTTCCAGGCATCTCTTAGCACGCGTTCTGCACCTGCTTCTTGTCTGATATTTTGTGTCTCCTTTACCCGGGAATTGCGTAAGTGTGACTGCTGGCTCCCCTGAACAGAAATCAAAAACCTAAACCAAAAATTAAAAATTTTCTTCTTAAATCGCGAGAAACAAAAGAAAGAGCTTCTTCATGGCGACGATTACAAACATCAACTCCTTTGCGGTGGCTCTACGAAGTCCGCGGCTCCGTAACTCGAGAAGTTGTTTCTTCAAGCCCAGTTTTAGTTCTGCGCCAATCTTTAAGCGCACTTTAGTTTCGAAAATCCGTGCGTCATCTGCAGCCTTTGTGGAAGCCAAACCATCGGTATGTATTTCTTTCTTTTTTTTTTTTTTTGAATTTAATATCTCTTACTTGATCATTGTTACGTCTTTATATGTTCCTGTAATGTAATTTTTGTGTGTTCAATTAGGAACCAGTTGTTGTTGAAAAGGAAGTTAGTGCAAGCAAGAACATATTAGCTTGTCCAATATGCTATGAACCTGTAACTTGGATTGGTGATTCGAGCTTGTCTGTGTAAGTCATTTTTAATCTTCTTGTTGAAGAGAATTATATACCCATTAATTCTTTTAAATTTTTTTTCCTTTTTTTGGTTTGATTGGCTCTTTTTTCAGGGAATCTATTTCTGGTTCTAGTTTACAATGTGATACTTGTAAAAAGACTTACATTGGGAAGGAAACGCATTTTGATCTATTAGCAGTCAGTGGGGCTAAAAATTATGGTGAACCAATGCCACTTGCCACTGAACTCTTCAGGTATTGTTGAATGCAATATTTTTGAATTTAGGTAGCATTAATGCACTCTTGAATTGAGCTTAATTGGGACTATTGGGCAGCTGAAATGAAGGATAATGTTAAATCTTTAATATTGTTGTTTATAATTGACTCGATTTTTTATTTTATTTTTGTGTTGGCTCTTTCTTTCAAATTGATGTGCATGACAGTCACATTTTGCATTTGTTCAGTTCTTTAGTACCGTATCTAACATTTGAAGTTAACATTGTCTATCTTTTAATCATTTATTGAATCAGTACTCCACTAGTATCGTTTCTCTATGAGAGGGGCTGGCGTCAAAACTTTGTATGGGGTGGTTTTCCAGGTCCAGAGAAGGAGGTGATATGACTACTACCCTATTACATATTTATGAGGCTATCATGTTCTCTTTTAAGGATTTGGTAAAATGGATTTCTTCCTCATTTTAAAGACATATTTCATTTTGCGGGGATACGCTGTTATAATTGATGAAACATTAAAAAATTGGATCCTGTTGAGTCAATATTTACGTTTTAGCTCTTAAGGCTAGTAAGGTTGCACATTTGTTGATATGTTATTATCTGAAAATACATATATGTTTGTCACATTATAACTAAAACAGTCCTTTAACGAAAATATAAATTAGAGAGTAGAAACCATTATCTTTTTCAGGCCTGGAAACAGAAAAAAGAACACACCTGCTTTATTGCTGCCAAACACATGATGGATTGGATTGAAATGATATAGAATATAAAAGCCATGTTTGTCCTCATACTTGCACAGTATAGAAATGATGCTGTAAAATAATTTGTAGAGTTTTTGGTCTAATAATTACCAATATTATTTCATATTTTTCCTGATGGTAGAGTTACTAACCAAATAAAGTTCTTAATTGCAGTTTGAATTAATGAAGGATTACCTAAAGCCTGTACTAGGTGGAAACATCATTGATGCTAGTTGTGGTAGTGGGTTATTCTCAAGACTTTTTGCTAAGAGTGGATTGTTTTCTCTTGTTGTTGCCCTGGACTACTCAGAGAACATGCTGCGGCAGTGTTATGATTTCATTAAGCAGGAAGAGAACTTTCCAAAAGAGTATGAATCAAACTTTTGATATATTATTCTATAAATTGTGAATACAAGTTCATGCGTGATTGTGCTTTTTCTTCCTTCTTAGGAACTTAGTCCTGGTAAGAGCTGACATCTCTAGACTTCCCTTTGCATCAAGTTCAGTAGATGCAGTGCATGCTGGTGCTGCTATACACTGTTGGCCTTCGCCATCAACTGCTGTAAGTATTTTCCTTCAATATGGTTTCTGAATTCACTCTTTGTAATATATTTGTTATACCATCCCATGCATCTTTAGTACATTACTATAATGATGTTAACAGAAATTTGAAACTGTTGGAGTTTATCAGAGGCTTTTCCTAGAACAACTTTCAGAAACTACCTAATGTGTTTGAAATTTTATGTAATCTCTAGATTATAAATGGTTATTAAGCTCATGCGAAAGTGCAAGTTGTGATGTAAGCTTTTCTGGATAAATTTTGTTTTAATGATGGATGCTAAAGAATGTGTCTTTCTGAAATGAATTTAAACTGATTATTGGGAAAGCACCTTTAGATTGTTTGATTGATGAGAACCTATTAGGAATTTTATTAATGATAACAATTTCCTTGGTGTGGACTTAAGTTCTGAATTTTGATAACCATATCTTATGTGGTTTATGTGAAGAGGAATGGCTAACAGTTTCTGTTGTTTAACCTGTAGTTTCTGTTGTTTAACCTCTTGCAAGCTTAGCTGTAACAATTTGGTGGCTAAAATTTTGTAGGTAGCTGAAATAAGTCGAGTTTTGCGCCCTGGAGGAGTGTTTGTTGGTACAACCTACATACTTGATGGACCTTTTAATCTTATTCCATTTAGAGGGCTTCTACGGCAGGTATGCTGTCTTTGCCTGTATATTTCACAGCTCCTACTGCAGATTTAGTTATGCATTCTTTATTGATTTGATGGTCATAAAGAAAAAAATTATAATTTTTATTAGTTTTACCACGTTAATCTTATGCTATGATGAAGAACTACTGGCAAATTCTTGTGGATTCTAAATCACAAAGTTACATAGTTGTACTCTCCAACAAGTTTTATTAAGGGCTGTCGAGCTATCTGATGAGTTAGACTAATTTTGATCACTATTATTTATTAACTTTGTCTTCAATAATTGCAAATGGTGGATTTTTTTTTTTTTTGGTACAGAACATTTTGCAAATATCAGGCAGTTATTCTTTTTTCTCTGAACGTGAACTAGAAGATCTCTGCAAAGCCTGTGGCCTGGTTGGTTTTAGATGTACAAGGAATAGGAGATTTGTGATGTTCTCTGTCACCAAGCCCAACTAGCATTCGGTGAACTTGTGGAAGCTGCGCTCCATTCTTTTCTCTAAAATGATGTTCATCTCTTAAGGTGCATACATAAATAGGATGTCTGTTCCAAAAGTCAAAATTTTTCTGTAAATATTACGAACTTGAGTGTGCCATGAATTGAAAGGTGAAATCTGTTCTTAAGGTTACTCTTGGCTAATAATTCTCATTTGTAGATGATAAATTCAAGTATAGAGTTGAAGTCTCTCCAACTGTTCAAATTTCCAAACATTTCATTCTTAATTTTATAGCTTGATGTAAACTTCCATCTTATGTTAAATCAGAGATATTTGGTAATTTCTGAAGTATTTAACTTAGGGTTGTTGCAGTATTAAAACTTCAAACCTTGAAATGAAAGCATGGGCTAGTTATTGGAAGTTGTTCAATTAAGCCTCTTAATTATGAGCAGGAAAAATTAATGAAGAGAAGGGTTTGGCATCTTTATGGCAAAGGGTGAAAGTTTCTTATTGGTTTGTATTACAGTGGATACAAATGTATGGAAGTGACCCACAATGGGTTAGCCTAAGTGGTAAGGGGTGACCGAGGATTGAGTGGTAAGGCTGCTATAAGGTCTTAAGTTCAACTTCTTGCAAAAGTTTATTCCATTAGGTTAGTGAGAGACTGTTCACCTAGTTCAACGTCTCGCAAAAGTTTATGCCATTAGATAAGTGGAAGACTCTCCATCGATGGTTAGTTGTAGTGTGCGTAAACCGTCTATACAGAATTTGATATTATGATTATCATGCTAGAAGGACAAGCATTGTGTTGGATAGCTAATGGTTGGGACTTCGAACACGTTTTCTCTATCAAATTCAAATTCTGCAAGTTACTGCAACTAAGACCTTACTGTAGTTGAGTGCGTGGGTGTGCTCCAAGTCAATTATTCAACATAACATAAGCCTTGAACCATATATAATAAAATGTCGCACATTTTTCTGTCAAAAAGTTGGTAACAGATGTCACAAGTTGCACTGAATTCTAATTCCATATTCTATATCAAAGCAATTTACACAACGATCAATCCAGAAATTGCAATGAGGAACTTGATACAAAACTTTTATACTTACTGTTGGCTCTTTTCGCTCGTCCTTCTTTACATGGTCATCTCTGGCTGAAGATCTAAACAGAACTTCAAACGGCTTCTACAAGGATGGATGCTGGTATTCTGATAAGCTTGCATGAAGTTTTCATATTTTAACACAACCGTTGGACTCTCTTCATGATTAATGCCAATCAAAAAACCTTAAAGTTTTCAGATAAGCTGGATATGGTGCTGAATAGGTAGAAAAGCCATCTTCAGCTGTCTGGGGGATGAAAATTCAATCAAGGGCAAAATGTTACTTGTAGAAAACTTTGTCATCATTGTCTTCTGCTATTTGCCTAAATTGGCAAATGTCAACTGGCGGTAGAGCAATATCTTCTCATCGTTGTCATCAGGATCAGAACCGTCTTCCTCATAATCCATTTCAATAATACTTCTATCCTTAGCATCTGGTAACTCTGATTCAAAGAACTGAGCTTCAGAATATACCCCAGCAGCAGGTAAATCACCAGATTCTAATTGTTGCATCTCTGATTCAATTAGCGCTTGCATTTTAGCCCTCTCCTTGTCTCTTGGATAGGTGGAATAGAGGAATGAGTAGATGACACAACAGAGAGCCATTGGAATTCCAATTGCTGTGTACAGTGCCATGGCCAGAGATGCAGCATTAACCCTATCTGTGGCAATTTCTTCAGATTCACTGGATCCTTCGGGAACAGGTTTATAACCATAAACATGCTGCGCCAATATCCCAACTACAGGAGGAGCAAATGATGAGAGTATGGACTCGAAAGATCGGTCCAAAGCATAAACACTAGTTCGGGATTTCTCTGGAACTATCTCTGCAAAAATTGGACTGCATTGACCACATTGCATGCAAAATTAGTTCCTCATCAACAACATAGGTCCAGCAGTTTTCATCCAAAGGTAATCCTAGTTCTAGCAGCTTTGCACCACATCTTTTCTAAACTTATCCATTTAGTTACTTTTTCAAGCATTTCATGGTTTTGGATTAAAGGGCATTTGGACCCTTATGAAAATAAATAATAAACACCACCTCTCCAAATTATTGAAAATCAAATTCCTAGATAGTTTAATCCATTTTAGCTGATGAACTTGTCCGCTGAAATGTCCAAATACCTAGCAATGATGTTTGATGCTTTTTTTTTTAAATGTATTATTTTCAAGAACGAAAACCAAACAAATTAATGCCAACAATGATTCAAATATGTAATTATAGCAGAATTAAATATAGGGTGTTACAAAGGATGAAGAAAAGTTGTGTTTGAGAGACTGTACTTGTTTGTAGCTGGAGCATTCCAGGATATGCACAAGCCCATGATGACCATGACGAAACCATGCATCACTGCTGTGGATGGATCATCTGGTAAAACCAGCAGAAGTATTGCTGCTAGAGGGATGGCTGATGCTGAGCTGATCTGCGCTAGAATTATCCTTCCAGAATTTGGAAGGCGCATAGAAAGGAAATCCCCCATTCTACCTCCAAACAGCCCTCCAAGGGAACTAGCAATTACAAACAACGCAATCAAGAATGCAGTTTTCTCATGGGAGAATCCGATAAGCTCTAACCACATTGGGGCAAATGACAAAGCTGACCAGGGGAATGAACCTGTGACACCCTGAGCTACAATAATCTGGAAAGATGGAATCTTTATAACAGATTTGGCTTCCCAAACGAGGTCCTTCACTTCAGACCATAAGGATTTACTTGAAACTTGGTCACCAGATTTTACACCATTATCTGAAAAGTGTGGGTCATTTGCAAAGGAGTAGACTAAAATACCCACCATGACACTTATAAGTCCAACAAGATGGAAGGAAATCCTCCAACCAGGAATTCCCATGAACGTTACTGGAGCTATCAATACTGAAAGTAGTCCACCAATAATTGAACCGAGGTTGCTTGTTAATTGTAGCCATCCAAAAGCCGTACCACGGTTGCTATTGTCGGTTGAGTCAGCAACAAGGGACTGAATTGCAGGCCCAACTATGGCAAGGCCGATCCCATTCAGTGCTCTAGATACTGCTACCTGCTCAGCAAAAGTCGGATGACTTAAAAAATGAATACAATTAGCTGGTATTATTTCTTAGGTAAAATCTATTCTCCTACATTATATCAAAATTGCTTATATGTGCTCAGTGAATGTAGAAATTATGCAATGTTACGATATTATAATTTTTATTTTGAAATTGAACTTTTTGTTGCTTGAATCAGTTTAAGCTCCATGACATGAGAGAAATTACGTTCCATCTCGCTGATATAATTTCTACCATGAGTATCATATCTATGCTCATCTTGATGGTGGTTTCCTTGCAGATTTCTTTCTTCTTAAATATAAACTAGTTTTCGGTTGCAAGAAATAATTATTCCTTGATGCCTACTCCTCTTTGCCAGCTATCTCATAACATTCATTAATAAAGATTTGTTCAAGAATAATGAAGAAACATATCTTTGAATCCTAAATTTCTTAAAAACTAAATCCTAAAAGCAAAAATCTCTTTCTATGGTGTCTGACCGAACTATTGGCAAAACTAAGTAACATGCTCATTTTCAAGAAACCATAGCATTCAAAATTTTTACATCCTTTTTCTCGACTCAGATTCACACTTCAATCGAAGTGCCAGAGCCCTGTTTAAGCACAACGTATTCTCCAACTCCTTCAAAGCTACCCCAAAAAGAAAAGGTTTAAAATTAATCGACGATAGCTATCAGAAAAAAATTTCACATTCAGAATTAAAGATTAACAACCATGACTTTTCCATATCATTTGATCCAACAGATTAGCAAAAAGGATTACAATTATAATAAAAGAAGTTCAAATAGTAAGTATCAATTGTTACTATGTCTAGCAATCCAATTGATAATTAATAAAATATTAAATAATTACTTTATATAGCAATTCAATCAAACCATAATCAGTTGGTATATTCCAATACACCAACTAACTTCCCCTTCCATATTGTGTTCAAAATTAAGCATAAAAGAGACGAAATTAAAACCATGATAATTACATTCACAGAATTCTGATTACTTGGACCAATTCAATTCAACAACTCAACAAACGTTTACTTGGACTTTCTCCATTTCATCGACCAAAAACATCAAATCACAAATCCCACAATTTTTAACTTTTAACTCCTTTCCCTGCTCAATCAAACACGTCAAAAACATTCAAAAGATTCATTTGTGTCAAAATTTATTAATTTACCTGAAAGAAAGTGGATGAGAAGGCAACAAGGAAGGTGGCAGCAGCCCAGAGAAAGGCACCGAGCGCGATGACATGAGCCCGGTTGTGCCGCACAGCCAAGTAAGCTGCAATTGGGTAGCAAGAGGACTGCACAATTGATCTGAACAAGGTCAATGACCCCAACCCAGTTGGGTCCGTATGCAGCGCTGCACCCACCTCTTTGTACACTCCAGGCAACAAAGACTCGTCAGCTCTCTCCATGATCCCAGCTAGGTTCACCAGAACCAGATTCACCGCCTCTGCTTTCATTTTTCTTTTCCAAAAAGCTTCTTCTCTGGCTGTCCTCTCTCTCTGTTAATTTTTTTTTTTTTTTTTTTGGTATTACACTTTTGTTTTGGTTAACGTAAAAGGTTGTGGGAGGTTTTAATGCTGTATTGTAAATACTAATAATTTTTTTTTTTTTTTCGGGGTTACTTGCCAGAACTTGTAATGGATCAAGTCAACAAGACTGGCCATGACAAGTAAAACGGTTTATGTAAAGTGTGGTACGTGCCACAAGGAGATTTGGCTGTCGCGGCCTGTCGGCTTGACCTCAGAAACTGAAATCTTTTAATTTAAGATATCTCTCATCAGTTCAGCAGCATATGCTTGGTTAATTCTCTGTGCATCGTAAATTGCATATCGGCTTCTTGTTTAAGTATCAATATTATCGGAAGATATGATTTGCATTAATATTTAATATTATTCCCACTTAAAAAATTTACTTATATAGAAGAATTTTACTTTGTTTATATTAATTTGATTAACTTGTGCTATTATGTGAGATCTCATTTTCATTTATTCGTTTCAACAACTTAACCCGAATTGTAATATTTGTTGATAACAAAATTTGAGGAATGTATATCATTGGTAATTGATATATGAAGATATTTGATAATAATTTTTCTTATTCTATTTCTATTGATTATATCATATGTCATATAAATTTTAATGACAATCATAAAATTTTATTATCACTTAAGATAGCAAGAATTATAAAAAAAAAATTATAGACGTAATAAGTACATAATTTTTTTTTAACGTGCGAGGGAGATCAAATGCTAGCTATATAGAACAAAACCTTATTAAATGAATCGATGATAAAGAGAGATTAAATCTCTCTACAGGAAGAGTCATTTTCTTTTTCTGTATCTCTGCCTGCAATTTATCTATTTGTATTTATCTATTTACTTCACTTCTAATAAACATTGTTAAAAAGGGGCTGAACACTTATTCTATTTTGTGACATATTCTTCTAGACAATATCTCTCGGACTTTTTACAATATGTTATCGAATGTCACATTGTCAGGGTGGTTCCCAAGTAAGTTTTAATACAGAGATCACGAGTTCGAACGAGATAACTTGCAATATGATATTCTTATTTAACATTCAACAATCCAGAGATCACATATTCTTAGTGTTAAAGTTGGGGGCTAAATGTCACTTTTCAAACTATGGGAGTACCTGGAAAATAAAAGAAAAATTCGGTTGAATGAAGTAGCAAAAGAGGCATTCTTGAAGGGAAATGGACATAAGATAATTAGAAGTATTTCATTAAAATAAAAAGGAGTTATTGGATAATTCTCAAGATAATCCTTACAATAAAAATAAAAAGGCTTATTGCAAGGAAGATTATTTTGGTTTGGACATGAATGGAAATGAAAACGCTCGCTGCTTTCAAGTTAATCTGTTAATTTGATTGGATAAGGAATTTAATTTGATAAAAATCCATATGAGAAATGAGATAAATAATTTTAGTCTGATTAATATGGATAATTTTAAAAATAATTCTAGTAATAAAGATAAACATATGATTGGCGGGATTTTTCTTTGCCCTTTTTGGTTTTGATTTGAAGGGAAATGGAAAAATTATATTCTTTATCGTTGGCAGAGTGAGTTTTACTAATTAGGGAGCATACCCAATGGACGAAAAGTGTGTGTTCTTTTATGAATCCAGTATTTTTGTTTTCAATTGAATTTAGGAATATGTGTTTGATTTTGAATTATTTTGAATTTTGAAAAGAATATGTTGTTGAGATTGAATGTAAATTGTATTGAAAAATATGCAGTATAGAAAACAGGATTTAGATTCATAAAAGAACAGATATAAGATTGGATTATTTGCTCAGAATGGCTTTGGCCTGTTGATATGGGTCAGCTGTCGAAATGATAAAGGATCGCTAAAGTTAATGGAAAATATGGGCTTAACCCATTTTAATTGAAGCCGAAATATGGGCTTAGCCCATTTTCTTGATTTTTATTACTATTATTTAATTAGCCTTTCTACACAAAAAGAGTAATATTATTTAAGCCCATTTAAAACTCTTTTTCGATCCTCTTCACACATAATTAATTAAAAATTTTTATTTTATAAAATCGTCTCATTTTATACTGAATATATCCCTTTTATAATTTTTTCTTTGTTGATCTATTTATTGTTTTCTTCTTCTTGATCTCTCAAATCATCTATTCCATTTAATTTTTGTTTATCTCTCTCCATCAATTTTTTTTCTATGCTTAATGATCTTGATGCTTTTTGTATATTTCAAATTTAGGAGTTTTCAAATATTATTTAATTATGAAGGAAATTAAACTTTAAGCATAAGCAAAATGACGACTTTGATTGCCACGGCGGCCTTGCCGGTGCTGAGATTTGACAAATTGTTGATTCAATTATTCGAATACATGCTTCTTTTGGCCTTATTAATAAAATCTTATAGATTCCCAGCAATGCTAATCTTTAATTTTAAAATTGTTCCAAGGCTGATGAAGAAGTACATTTGTTTTTTACCTATCTTTTTCTTCCTCTCACCCTTTGACAAGAACTATAAGCTCTTTAAAACTTTTCCAGTATTTATCAAATGAATTTGATCTCCTCCAAATTCTCAATACAAACAAACCCATATGCTCATGGCAACCAAAGAAAGAATATACTGTCACAAACAGAAAGAAAAATAATAATTATATTACAAATTAAAATTTACTGAACAAGCATCGATTTTCATATTGGAAGAGAAGCAAATTTAAATTTTTAAAATGATTTCAGGTATTGAAAAAAAAAAGAAAAAGATTTTGATGCATGGGTTAAATATGGTATATCATAAGATTAAAAATATCGTTTTAGTAATTTAACAAAACATATATTTTTGATTTTTAAAAAATATAGAAAATGAGTTTAAAAAGAGTTTTAGAGGTGCTTAAATAATAATACTCAACATATATCCTAAATTTTAACTTAATTATTTTAACAAATTAGAATTGGGCCTTGTTATATTAGCCCCGCAAAATCTATTTTTAAGCCCCTTTTTAAATAAAATATATTAAAATTTTAATCTTATCAATATATCTTTTTTTATTCCAAAAATACCCTCTTATGTCTTTCTATTGCTTTAAAAAAACTATTTTTAGAATTCTATGATTGTGTCAGAAATCTGAAATTCCTACCATTGCATTAACAACTCTAATTGAAAATCTAACAGCAAAACCCAAAAAAAGGCTAAAACACACATGCCAAATAAGTAGAAGAAACTTAACGGAAGAGAGAATAACATACATGTTGTGGCAATCAGAATATAAAACAAGTCTAAAAAATCGGAGAAAACTATTAGGAGAGAGAGGGTTGGGTCAATCAAACTATTGAAAAAGAAATCGATGATATAGAAGAACGTCTAGAAGAGAAAATTTATCTCTTGAATTATTCATCATCCACGTTGAAGAAGAATCACGTTAATGGATTGAACCAAATCAATCTCCCAGGGGAACAAGTTCATTTTGACTCCCAAGAGGAAATATTTGCTAAGCTATTTGCTTAGAATTTTTTTATTTTTTGAAAATAGAAAAGAAATTTTGATGATAAATCAATTAAAAAAGGATTAAAGTAATTACTGACATAGTTTAGAAAACTTAAGTTTTTGTTGGACGAAAATGATCGACGATATATATAATTAAGAATTAACGAGTTATTCATTTTATAATAGTAATATATCGATACTCCTAAGAGTTTTTCGTAACTTAAATTATAGATTTATTTTTAATTTTAAAAACTTAAGGGGAGGGGTTTAAAAAGAGGTTTGATAGGACTTAAATAACATCACTCGAATTAAAGTAACAATGCATCCCTTGATTCTGAAGTTTCCTTGTCTTTGGGTTCATGAATTGGATAGTTGTCTCTCATGCAAAATCCAGTGGATCACAAAGAACCTAGGGTTTGTTGAGATAGTATTCATGCTTTTTAAATTTGGATATATTCTTGTTGGATGTTGTTTTTGGCCTTTTGCAATATCGATAAATCATGATTTATTAAATTACAACAAGAAAGGAAAGTAAAATGTTTACAAAAACAAAAAATTAAGTAGAAGTTCTATTTCTTTAAACTTTGTCAACTTCATAAATTGAATTTAATTTAATTTTGATAATAACCTTATCAATAGAATTAAAAAGAAAAAAAGAAGATATTTTTAGTTATTTTTTATTAATTTTTTTTAAAGAAAAAGATAAATTTAGAAATTTGTTTAGGGTAACAAACATGGAAGCAAAAAGAAGTAGCGAACGTGAAAACGACGGAGAAGTCACAATCGGGAGAAGGCAGGAGAGGCTGATCACTTCAGGGAGTAGAGTAGGGCTAGGGAGGAGGCTCAAGGCTGCGTGCGTATCATTTCCCTTCGTACAAGTGAGAGCACAGCAGCAGCACTGGAGCGCACCGCCTCCACTCCAAAAATGGGCTCCACCACATCACCCCGCTAATCATGATCTTCCCTTGTCACCCACGTTCAATCCCCATCCCACCCTACACGTGTACTACTCTCCCCTCATTCCCGTCCTTTGCCGGTCCTTACGACACGTGCTTTGTTTTTCTTTCCTTTTCTTTTTGCCATGAATTGGCACTGACGTTGAATTGTACGTCACACTCCTGTGAGTGACGGCCCGTCATTCGAGTACTTATATATACATCATTTCTGTAGCCGCTTCTTCGACTACTTGTCTACTATACTAATACTATACGATTTCGTACGAGAATATCTACAAGTATCAACCCTCCAGATTCTACACCGACACCTCTGCTGTCAACGTTTAATTTACGATCTTTATAAATGTTCGATATCATGTTGATTTATCATTACATGAGTAATATATTAAAATAAAAATTAATTATCTTAACGTGTATCTTTAATTTGTAAAAGAAATTAATTAGTTGTTTCTTTTCTAATTATATATGGATGAAATTAACGCTGTGCTGCAGCAAAATGAATATCTATACGTGAAAGTAGCTAGCTAGAGAGTAGAGAGATCTCATCTGGGGGGCAAAATATTGTGGATACAGCGGCAGCCTTTGGTTGTGGGGGGCCGATGACAGGAGGAGAGCATCAATTTTTGCAAATTAAAATCAATTATGTTTAGTTGCAAGGGGAATAATATTAACCCCACAGCATTCAGTGTACCTTCTTTCAGATTATGGTCAGATGGGATTCCAAAACAATTTCCAATGTAGATCAATATTCGGGGTTTAATGAGCATCACATATATATTATAATGGCTAAAAGTAACAGCTCAAGTTCAAATATCTCAAGTTCTTTGATGGAGAGGCATCATGATTCAAGGGGATCACAATCTCAATCTCGGTGGCTAATTTTAAAACATTTAATAAATTTATAATCTGTATACAGGATTCATCGCAAAGGGAATTTGTAGTGGGGAACATGTGGGGTTAATGAAAATCACGTAAGACTTGCTCAGGCAGACAAAGATAAGTTTCCATATATGCCTGCAAGCAAAAGCTCCTATTTCTTGTTGTGTTTCTAGCTAGCTAGCTTTTTCCAAACAATAATTTCTCCAATTAATGAAATTTATCGAATTCAAGCTATACATCTTCACCAAAAAGCTGTCTTCATGTTTCTGAGAAAAAATTAGAAGAGACCCTACACACTTGCCTTTGTTTGGTTATTCTAATTAAGTCTAAACATAGAAAATAACAAATTAACTTGTTAATTAATTTGTATTTAATGAGAATATGTATACATATACTTACATACTTTCTCCCCTCATATTAACATTATCATGTTGGCTAGCTTTGAAACTTAGTGTGAACAAGAGATAACAAAGCTGTGGTCACTGGTGGCTTGTATACTGTTAAGTTGAAGAATTCCGGGCAATATATCATGCATATATAACATGCTGTAAATACGGTCTAGTCAAG
Organism: Boswellia sacra; assembly: GCA_013180625.2. NCBI lineage: Eukaryota > Viridiplantae > Streptophyta > Magnoliopsida > Sapindales > Burseraceae > Boswellia > Boswellia sacra. Next base: position 115,615 of record SNVD02009834.1, read on the forward strand.
AAAATTATTGGGTTCAAATTGCGGGAGCAAACCGGTTGAAGAATTCCTAGGCAGCCAACGATTTCAAAGCTTCTAGAGCCAAAGAAATGAGTCCATGTAGAGACTAGGTAGTTCAACTTGACCAACTTTAGAGTAATATATATTTGCAATATTTGCGGGTTTTGGGTGATCTTTCCAACGAAGAACTTTTCTCTAGTGGGCTACCTAACTGCACTTAGAAAGAGACAACTAGGGATATCAATACCAACCTATTCAGATTTTGGCTCGTAGACACCATGCTGTCGTCTCCTTCCCCCTCTATAAATAAAAGCACCACATTTGCTTTCTAATTGTGTTAAGAAAGATATATACAAAAAATCACAATTGGTGAGGTCCAAACTCATCTATATATATAAAATATAACTTGTGTGTTGCTACTGTTAGGTCACATTTTTAAATGTTGAGATGGGCATGGAATCAAATTAATCAAGTTACCTTTGAGCAACAACCGCGCGCGGCTCCCCATTCTCTCGTTAGCGGATGTGTACTAAGTCTTTCGTTATAGGAATGCCATGTGTGCCAAATATGCATCACAGAGACGACACCCGCATGGATCTGCTTCTGCAAATAAAAAAAAAAAAAAACACTATTAGTAGTGTTTGACAACTGGAATATTCATAGTTTTCTATTCCAAAATAATGTTTTAACCATTCTGTAAGCCAAAGAATTGTCAAAGGAATCCAAATCTTCACACTGGATCCAAAGCTTAATGGTCTAATATTGCAGCAGAAGTCTAAGCTACAAGTTCCTGGTTCAGAGTCTTCAAAATAGACCCACCTGCGTCAGATTGTAATCTACTTTCATCACTGCTTACGTATACTAGGTTAAACCAGTACTTATCAGAGGTAAAAACTAAAAGCACAATCAAATATTATATTTTATTAATTTAATTTATAGTTTAAAGGCAAAGTTGCTTTCACCAGCTTCATGAACTGAAAAGTAGTTTCCAATTTAGGGGTTAACATGTAATATAATATCCTGTCTCAAATTCTTCTCTCACATATGCTTTGACCTTGCCCCATTCATTAACATAATAAATTCTAATTCCAAGATAGATTTGAAAAATTAATATATCAGTAGAGAGAGGATTGGAATTCGAATCTATCCAGACTCAATTATGAAATGTTGTAACTTTAGTTTTGTCGCAAGCGGCAGCTTGCGTTAGAATATATGTATATATGGTCATACTCATGGTCTCCTCTGAAGAATGTGATATATGGTTGATTTTGTAAATTGAAGAAAGTGAAAGCAATTGCAGAGATGCCTTTTCAGTTTCGAAACATTGATGAGGGCAGTCTATATATCTCACTCTCACATGACGCTGCTGAAGAGAAATAGGGCGAGGGACAAGTGAGTGAGAGAGCTGGTAGATGGATAGAGAGAAGGAAGAAATCATCATTGCTAAAAACCAGATTATTCTCTGGCATGGGCCACCATGATTTCAAAAGAGAAAGAGTCACATGTCACCACATCCTCTCAACATGTCCTCATCTTCCAATTTGCTTTAGCTAATCATCTCTTCCCTTTGTTTTTCCGTATTTTTTTATTCTCACCCTTATTTTTATTTATTTTATTTTCTATATCTTATGTTATCCCTCCTTTTAATGCGCGAATCACCATAAATCATATTCAAGACATAAGAGAGTTTACAGTATAACGATGTACTATTTTATCTTGTACTAAAATCAGAATAAATGAAAGACAACAAAAACATACTATGTATATAAAATATAAATTTATTAAATTGGTACAAGATGATATGATATCTTTTAAGTAAAAATTTTTCTCTAATGAAATGAATATATATATATTCAGTAAGATTTGGTATATTGAAACTTTTAATCCTTTACTCTATCTTATCTATGATCCTTTAGTCATTTTCTAATTGATTTTGTGTAATCTAAGAGGAGTTACCATTCTTCATGATTTATTATGTGAACGATACAAATAAAATTAATATGACTTTAAAAATATTATATCAATTTGAAAAATAAAATTTTTATTAAGTTAATAGCTAGAAAAAGAAGAATAACCCATAATCTAACTTTCCTTTATATAATCAAAATCGACGATGTTCTATTCTAAAGGCAAAAAGAGATGTCATGTGAGGGAAATCTAGGATAGACATTGTTACATATTATTATATACACTTGCCATGAATTCACTTCAATCTAAGCATTGGAAGCTTCAAAATTAATTGTATTAGGCGTCCACTTAATGAAATAGGTTCGTTTTCTACAATATTATTTGATTACATATATAGAGTGCGTGGATCACATGCCTATCATATTTTAACAACTTCCCTAATAACATGTTTGTTAATTTTGTGGCATATCCATGCGTGTCTTCTGTAATAGTGTTTTTTAATTGACTATCCATATGGCAAGTGAAATTTTTTTTTTACTCACAATGACAAATAATAAACAAGGGCTTACGTGCCCTGGAGCAAAAAATTATGTCATGAAATGGATAATGACGGATTTGTCTTAGAATGATCGATAATGGAATGGTCTCTGGCCAAGGGAGCATGAAAGAACTTGGGCACATGTCTAAAAAGGGTGGCCGCAAAATTTTAAATTGAGATACGAAATATCCGATAAGAGACATAATTGGTGACTTTTCTCACTTTTTATTTTTGTTTTTTCAATTGATTCCAGTTAAGCAAAGCAAAATTGATCGCTTGCAATCTTGTTGACACGGGCATCTACATTAACAAGTTAGATACAGTAAATGTAAATAATTACGAATACAAAGAGTAATTTTAATATATAGTTTAATTATAATTGCGGCAGGTAAGGATTCCCCTAATCTTGCCACCAATCGCTCCCCTAATCATTTCTATTACTTGAAAAGCGACATGAATGTTAAATCATACTAGAGACATAACACGAGGATAAATGACATGATCTTAGTCATCAAAACAATAAAAGTAACAACCATGATGATTATAACATTATTCATGACAATATGATCAATTAATTAAAAGGGCAAATTGCAATGATCAGTAGAAAGTAATTTAATTACAGCAATCAAATGACATAAAAATGAATAGTAAATGGCAAGATTAATTCTCTCAAATCTCAATTAATCGATGGCTAAGTTTCAGGGGTGCAAATAGAGTTAATTTTGAATATATAAAAATAATATATGCAATGAACAAGCTGCATACACGGCATGCACTTAGAGGTCTCTTGTCCGATAGCAATCTAGTAAAAATTAAGTCTTGGACCAGCCTTTACAGGGAGCAGTTTTTTCTTTGCTGAATGCTAGACAGGGCCATATGGGCATAGCTGACTCAAGAGATGCACCAATATACAAGGTCATTTATGAACACGGCACCGACCTATTTGTTTTCTCCCAGTAGACAGGGTACGAGGAAGAAAAATGTTGCTTTCTTGTGGTTTTCCATCTGGTTAAAGATTTTTCTTTTCTTGTCCAACAATTGAAGTAAAAACTGAAAGGAAATATTCATATTCATATATAAAAATTGAAATTTTCGTAATTGTACTTGATTCCGATAGGAAAGATTAAGAAAGGATGATATCTACATTCTAACTGATATATAATTGACTATATTTCATATTTATTACTGATTAAAAAAAAAAAAAGAAAGAAATTAAGACTATGTGATCACTGTAGCAAAACCCTTTTGAGATCAACGTAAATTTCTGCCCTGTTAAGTTGGCACAAGTATTAATTTCCTAGTCTGAAGGACAAATCCATGAATCAAGTGTACCTTCACCCCTTGTAGAAACATTCTCCAAACTGATCTTGTCATGGTGAAAATCTGATGCAGAAGCCGAGAAGTTCAACTTACAACTTGTGACCGTTTGTGATGATGAGTTACCATTATAATTATTCCCATCGAAAGGCCTGTTGTGGTCCTGACCTGAAGCTAAATTAGTTGATAGCCCCCCAAGGCTTGCATTAACTTGTCCGTGGCTCATAGCTAAGTCTTCCAAAGATGCTGCCATACCAAAAGTTCTCTCAGACTTTGCACCAAAACCAGGCACATTAATTGGAGGCTGTAGAAGTGACTGGAACGAGAGAGCTGGGTTTTGTTGCATGTTCAACATATTTTGAGGCTCTTTATTTAGGAAAAAATCAGAAATCAAGGGGTAGTTATTAGCAGATGGTGAATTGAAAGTGTTGTTGTTTGCAACTGAAATGGAGGTGGTTAAAGTATTATCATTAGTACTGCTGGCAATACTACTAGTAGTAGTGATAGCAGCATCAACCACGGAAGAAGAAGACAGAAAGAGATTTGGCTGAAACTTTTGAGTGGTGGGACGAAGAGGGTAAAGAGGGCCCAGTGGTTCCATATGACCTGGCTTCATGGCCGACCCAGAGCCGAAAAGATCGAGCCGGCGAGAGTAGGATGAGCCTGCGAAAGGCGATGCTGGGATCCCTGTGAATTCTTGCACCATTGCTCTAAAATTGGACGTGTCCGTGGTGAGAACAGTTGTCGGCGCTCTCCTTGAAGCTCTTGTTCTCTTCTTGGGGTTTTTCCCCGCATTCGTCTGGTCAGATGGTGCCAAAGATGGCGTACCGATACCATTATCTTGGAGTAACCTCGCCTGCATGGATGGAGAGCTTGGAAATGAACCATGATTGAGTCCTTGTACGGCTAACATAGAATGGCTTGTTGTCGACGATAAGCCCTGCAGGTTCCCACCCTCAGTGCAGTTGGGTTCTGACCTTAGACTTCTGGACCCAGCCAAGTCAAGATTTAGTAACGAACCGGGATTTAAGTTAGGTTGAGATTGAGGGCCGAGAGCGTGGAGATAGTTTGATGAAGGATCAAAGAAATTGGTTGGTTGGTTTTGGTGGGGGTGAGAGAGAAGTGACGGGTGTGGATTTGATAAGGAACCAAAGTTTCCTGAAGGGTTCAAGAAAGCAGCCGCAGCCGCAGCTGACTCAGACCGAGAATCATACTCTTCATCACCGCCACTTGAGGATTGCATACTACCACTATTACCAGAATCCATAGATTTGATGAATCTAAAAGAAAGTAACAGCGGTTGGAAAAGAAACAAATATATATAATATAATATATGCTGTATCTAGTTGATCAAGAAACCTGGAAAGGGATGGTGATAGTTGCAAAGTTGCAGAGAGGGGAAAAAGTTATGGGAAAAAGGCAATTATGAGAGAACTGCAAAAATAAAATAACTCAAGAAGTGAATGAATAAAAGTATATCCATATCTTGGAAAGCAGCTTTGAGAAAGTGGCCATATCCCTTCAACCCTGGATGATCTGCAAATGGAGGCAATCCCTTCCTTGTCTTTTCACATGAAGCCAGCAACTCGTTGCGGAGAGAAAAGAGAGGATATCACGTAGATCTTAAGGGAGCAGAGAGGATGATAGAAGAGAGAAGTGAAGAAGGGTTATAAATATATTACATGTGCGTTAGAATTAGGAAGGGTTATTGATCTTCTTCTTCCAGCTGGGAAGAGAAGAGGATCTGAATTAGGGTTTAGGAGAGACAAAGGGAGAAAAGAGAGGGGAGGAAAGGGTTATTTAAGCTGCTTTTGTGCTCTAAAAAAGAGGACTCAACATATGTTTCCACTAAGAAGATCCTCTAGAGAGTGCAGAGTGGGGTCGCCATTGGAGTAGAGAAAAGAGTTGCCGGTGGCTGGCAACGGGTCAAACTCAAAGTGAATATGAGAGAGATAGAGAAAGAGTGAGAGAGGGTTGGCTTGAATGGTTATGGGTGTGAAATGGAGAAAGAGATATAAGCATAAAGTTTTGGAAATAGAATGAAAGATTTTTATTTTTTATTTTTTATTTTTAAAGTAAAGATAAAATAAAAATAAAAAAATGGAATAACGTGTACATGCGGGAGCAAGTTGGAGTGGGGGGGCAAGATATATAACAAAACCACTTTCCACCTTCACTTTATTTACTGTTTAATTAATTTTTCACAGTGAATTAAATAGGGAAAATACAATAATAGAATATATGTCTTTACCAATTTATTTAATCTTTATAAATAATTAATACATGATTTTTTTCTTGTAAAAAGTAGAGAATAATAAAATTTTTATGTTTAAGATGGTTGTATTTTTTACTAATTTATATAAAGTAATACACTTGAATATTAAAATTTATCTACTTATAATATAAAAAGACATGTCAAAATTTTGAGCTCAAAATCTTAAATATCATACAATAATATAGTTAATTACTCATTTCTTTGTAGATAAAAAGTGGAAGTATTCAATTTAATTTAATATTTTAGAATATTAAGTTAGTGTTTATCAGGGGTAATTTCTGTCTATAATAATCCTATCATTTAAGAAATAATTTCATTACAATTATGAAATTAATTATTTTGAAGTATTGCGTTATTATTAAAATTATTAGAATTACAGGTATTTTCTATTGCTGATGATTGCCCTGGAACAACTATGCATACACGAGTTTTCATGATTTTGATTCAGAGAAGACAAGGTTGGCACAATATTCCCCTGCCTTCCATTATCAATGTACTAATTTTCAGTAAATTTCTTAAGTACAAATTATTACACACCAACTACTCAACCAAACCTTCCTCAGTCAGCCTTTGACCAAGTCAACAATCTCCCTCAGAAACGAAATCCAAGTTATAATTGAGCAATATCAGAGAATCTTTTTTCTATCTTGATCCTCACTATAAATAAATTAACTAACGTTCACATATGGTTATTATTAATGTTTTCTTTTCGATTTGTATGATTTTATTTTTCATGTTGCATATTAAAATTTGGTTAATGTAAACAAGATGCCCTAAACATCATTGTTATTTTTTTTCCTTAATTTTAAATTCTTTGAGCATTTATTCCTTTTTCTTCCTTTTTGTTATTTGTAACCTGCAAATGGGTATTTATTGGGTTTTTTAATTCCCTAGAAGAAAACAAAAAAGCTTCTAAGAACTATTTAATTTAGATGGTTAGATCAGTTCAACCACATATAAAAGTTTGCTGCAACCATCAACTACTAGTATAATATACTTTCTTTATACTTTATACAAACATTAATTTGATCCAATTGTTAGTGTATAATTAAGCGATAACCTAGAATAAATAACTTAATGAAATGTCTTTATCATTATACATGTTTTATTATTCTCTGAAAAGGTGATTGGCCTGCCCTGCATAACCAAATCCTATGAACTCTAAAGATCCGAATTGAATTCTCTTACGTCTCTTAGGCCTAGACGGAATATTAAAATTGCGGTCTTATTGTATTGTATTGATGTCAATGTGATATCTGATGGCTGCCTTTCACATCTATCCCTTCTTCATCATGTACAAACTACAAGCTGCACATGTAAGCTGGGGCCTTGCTCGGAGATAAGGATTTCGGTATCTCCTTTGGTTTACCTGATTGTGAACACTCACACCGTGCACCAAATATTCTTGATGTCTTTCCACCTTGTGATCACCAAATGTTTTTGTTCTTTATATATTGAAGTTGTTTCATGTGATTTGCATAGAAAATAAATCTTATGAACGAATCAATGAGTTATATATATGCATGTGTGTGCGCACGCACGCTAGAAAAAGCGATTTTGCCTCGTGAATCTCAAGTTGATTGCTTTGATTTGTTTCTAATTCTAAATTTATATAACATTTCAACATATATTTAGTTCAAACTGTTGCTATTTATATATAATATTCAAACTGTTATAAATTACAAACTTGATCTTCAATTATTCGTTTCATAAGGTAATTATGACCATGGTCATCGTGATCAACGAGCTTCTTTTTCAATATATAGATATGCACGCATGTGGGTGATACATCATATATAACATCGGAAGGCTAGTAAAAATACTTTTCTTTGTTTTTTCGAGACTTTTTAAGATGCCAAGCGCTTGCCACCAGACGAAGGCAAAAATAGATTCAAGGCAATTATTAGTTATTATATCTTTTGTTCTTAGCCTGCAGATGCTATTCTCCACTACAATAACTGAACCATGAGAATCAGTGTGTCAACTGATGGATAGAAAATTAGCTTTTTTAAAGTAACATGAAATGAAAAGAAAATGAATGTATTACATCTTACATGCAAGTTTCTTCCTTACATAATTAATTTTTCTTTGGAAACTATATGTGAAAGTGAAACCCTAGCCAAGATTCGAGCCGCGTTTATCATGGATCGATGCATATGGTAATTGATTTACCAAAACTATTATTCATGTTCATGCACTATTAATGTTGCAAAAGCTTTCTGCTGCAAATGCAGTGCTGCCCTAGAGAATGCTACAGCTCAAAAGTTTGGTTTCATATATAGTTGCCCACATGGGTCGGATAGTAGCTAGATTAGTGGTTGAGGTGGTAGATCGATCATAATCAAGGTTGAATATGACTTTCTAGAAATATTAACATAATTTCAAAGTGATTTTATCGATTTATTGCAAGGGAATTGAACTTATTTTCTTTTCCTTTTGGGTTAGTTAGAACTCTTTTATATCAATCATAAATTGATAGTTTGATCCCGCGATATAAATATTATGACTTCGTTTGACGTTAGTTAGAATTTGATGATGAATTGAGCTAGCACAATTGAACTATTACTCATTCCATTGATTATATTTTCAGTTATAACCATCAGAAATCAGATAACATTCTATGTATATGACTACTTGACAAACGTGAAAATTGACAGGTTGTAATTCGAAAACTATATGGTAACAAATTAATCTCAATCTAACCCTCCCTCTTTCAGATTCATGCATCTCCCCAAAATTATATTCAAGAATTCAACTTTAAGTATGAACTCGATCACTACAGCTTTGCCGAAAATCCCATCTTAAATTTACTCGTCAAACCACCTTTTGTAAATATAGCACTTGTACATCTGCAAACTTTGATGTTCAACCTCAAATTTCAAACACCCGTTATAGCAAATATGCCAACTTATTTCAAATAAAATCTTCAAACGCACGTGGCTGGTCTTGTCCTCACAATCACATGCAATTGCTTAGTTTTTCTTTTTCTTTTCATTCGCTACTGGGAGTAATCCTGTAGTACGTTCCGATCCCTATTGGCAGTGATTTGTGGTTAAAAGAACATCATTAATTGAGGAGTTTCTTTTTTTCATATTAATTGTTTGGCGTTGGTTTGCATCAGAATCCTCTCCTCTTGGTTAAAGCAATGAAGCCAAGAGTAAAATAACATGGAATCACGAATTATCATTGTTAACGGTTATCAATTCTAGCTAAGAATTAGATGACCAATCATGATAACGAAGTTATGTTTACTTCAAAAGTTTGGGCCAAAAGAAATTAGAGATTATCAAAATAGAGTGGGCCTATTGTCCTGTCGAACCTGGGTCAGTATATGACCCAGAAGCCAAGTTATTATATTCAAAGAAACAAAATGCCCAGATCAGAATCAGAGTGACAGATTTCAAATTATGAAACTCAAACTTCAAACATGAAGGTGGTGCTTATTTTTTTTCCACTTATCATTTAACACTTAAAATATTTAGATTTAAATCTTAAAATTTTTGTTTGTTTTTTTATTTAACACTTTTTTTAAGTGATAAATCACTTAATTGAAAAAGTGAAAATTTATCACTTTTTCTAATCACTATTGTTTAAATAAGGTGTTAAAAACTTTATACCATAAATATCCCTATATATTAAAATAATATAAATTTTCTTAAATTTTCTAACCATTATTGTCTAAATGAGGTGTTAAAAATTTTATTCTATAAATATCCCTACATATTAAAATAATATAAATTTTATCAAATTTTTATTTATGAAAATTATTTTAATTTATTAAAAGGTACAATTTTGAAATATTTGTGATTGTTTTAGTATTTATTATCAAATTATTATATTATTTATTACTATATTTATAATTACCATATTAAAATATGATAAATATTTTTTATAATTGGTAAACTTTCATTTATTTCTATTAATATTTTAAATTAATTAGCTAATAATATGATGAATAATAACTATTAAAAACTTTGATATCATTATAAATAACGAGTTTTAAAATAGACAACATATTTGATAGAATTTTATTACATATTATAGGGACAGTTTTATTGAAACTTCAAAAGTTATTAATTAGATTGCTAAGGACATTTTATTTTATTTAATAGTATAAATTTAAAGTAAAAAATTAATATTTAATATTGTCAGTTAAAAGATCATATTAGTTTTTTTTCTTTTTAAGTTTATGAAATGGAAAACGCTTTAATTAATAGAATTAATCTTTTATGATTCAAAATATGGTCCTCAAAATGTAATGGATAAAATACTACTCTTACAATTTTTTTTTACACAAATTGATATGGCTTAAACTTGATCTAATTGGAGGAATAAATTTTAAAAATAGATAATATTAATGATATAGTAGTTATACAATAATATCATATGAGTTTATATAATATAATATTAACTATTTAAATGAAAAAGAATTTTTATTTAATTTTATTTAATAATTATTTTTTAAAGGTTGTAAGAAATATAATATTAATTATTTAAATAAAAAAGAATTTTGATTTAATTTTATTAACTATTTAATTTTTAAATGATTGTATAAATATAAATATAAATATTTTACATTTTAACAAGGGTAAAAAAGTCACAGTAAAGGTAAAATATTATCTTACCCCTTTTTTAAGTGGTATCTTAAAAAGCAAATAAACATCCTATTAAGTGGTATAAATTATGTTTTAAAAAGTGTTTAAAATGATTGTTAAAATGTAAAATGCTTATATTTATATTTATACAATCATTTAAAAATTAAATAGTTAATAAAATTAAATTAAAATTCTTTTTCATTTAAATAATTAATATTATATTTCTTACAACCTTTAAAAAATAATTATTAACTAAAATAAAATAAAAATTCTTTTTCATTTAAATAATTAATATTATATTATATAAACTCATATGATATTATTGTATAACTACTATATCATTAATATTATAAATTTTTAAAATTCATTCCTCCAAATAGCTCAAGTTTAAGCCATATCAATTTGTATAAAAAAAATTGTAGGAGTAATATTTTATCCATTACATTTTGAGGACCTTATTTTGAATCATAAAAGATTAATTCTATTAATTAAAGTGTTTTCTATTTCATAAACTAAAAAAAAAACTAATATGATCTTTTAACTTACAATATTAAATATTAATTTTTTTACTTTAAATTTACACTATTAAATAAAATAAAATGTCTTTAGCAATCTAATTAATAACTTTTGAAGTTTCAATAAAACTGTCCCTGTAATATGTAATAAAATTCTATCAAATACATTGTCTATTTTACAACTCACTATTTATAATGATATCAAATTTTTTAATAGTTATCACTCAACATATTATTAACTAATTAATTTGAAATATTAATAGAAATAAATGAAAGTTTACCAATTATAAAAAAATATTTATCATATTTTAATATGGTAATTATAAATATAGTAATAAATAAGAAAACAATTTGATAACAAATACTAAAACAATAACAAATATACCAAAAATTGTACTTTTAATAAATTAAAATAATATTCATAAATAAAAATTTGATAAAATTTATATTATTTTAATATGTAGAGATATTTATGAAATAAAATTTTTAACACCTCATTTGGACAATAATGATTAGAAAATTTGACAAAATTTATAGGGTTATTGTCACAGACCTCCCCTACCTTTTGGGCTTATTTCATCAATATGAACCGTTTATATTTCTTCATAAATTTGATCCCTATGTTTTTAAAAAGTCGTCATACGCCTCACTTCTGTTAAGTTCACTGTTAGATGACATCATATTTTCGTCTGAATACTCTGTAAATAGTTAAATACCCTTTGAAAAATTATTAAATTGAATAATTTCAATTAAAAGTAAAATATAAAATTTCAAATCACCCCAAAATAAATTAAACTACAAACATCACCCCTAAAAAAATTTAGCCGCCATCACTACAAACTCAAAATCTAACCTAACACCCCACCATCATCCCACAAGCTAACCACCTAGAATCAAACACCACTGTCTAAAGAAAAAAATTACAAATTGCAGAAACACCCCCAAACACAACATGGCCGCTAAGCACAACAACCTAAATCAACACAAATTACATGGAGGAGGGAGAGAAATGTGGCGTGATATTTGGGTAGAGAGAGAAAGGGGGAGAGATGAAGCAATTGGGTTTGGGTGGAGTTGGTTGAATCGGAAGTTGGTAGACACGATGGCGGATTCATGGAGGAGGGAGCGTGATTCACGGGTTGGTGAGGGAAGGAGGGAGAAAGAGAGAGGCGTTGGTGGTGCATGGTTCATGTTTATGTCATTGATGTTCATAAGCGTGAGGGAGAAGAACTGGCTCTGCGTGTGTGCCTGGCATAAGATGGTGATATGTTGGTTTAATATGCGTTTTGTTCAATTAAAACTAAAAAAGTTCCTTGGTGCAGTGGTTCCGTGTGGATAAGAGGTCCTAGAGAGCTTAGGTTTGAATCACAACTTCAACAATTTCATATTTCTTTAATTTTAAAATACTTATGAGGTTAAATGACTATTATAACTCTTCAAATTTAATATATTTATTAACAATTAATGGTGAACTTAACAGAAGGGAGGTGTGTGACGACTTTTAAAAAACATAGGGATCAAATTTATGAAAAAATGTAAACGGTCCATAGTGATGAAATAAGCCCAAAAGGTAGGGGGGAGGGGGTCCCAAAATTTATATTATTTCAATATGTAGGGATATTTATGGAATAAAATTTTTAATACCTGATTTAGACAATAGTGATTAGAAAAAGTGATAAATTTTCGCTTTTTCAATTAAGTGATTTATCACTTAAAAAAAGTGCTAAATGGAAAAACAAACAAAAATTTTAAAATAAAATCTAAATACTTTAAATGTTAAGTGATAAGTGGAAGAAAACAAACACCATCTAATTCAAAGTCTATTTTTGATAGATATGTTATGTGTTAATGATTTGAAAAGAATATTGGATTCAATGGTGTATATACACACACACATATATATATATATATATATATATATATATATATATATATATATATGGCAAGGCATTATACTGAAGTTGCTAAAATTGGCTATCACATCATATTATTAAACGAATTTCACCCCGAAACTTGGTTAGGGTAATCAGATGGGGAGTCTAATCATAATATCAAGCAATAACTTTATCATACAAGAAATTTAATGGACAACCGGAAAAGAGAAAAAAAGTAAATGGTGCTATGTAATTTCGTAGAAGCTAGTGGATTATTTGATGATTTTCGTGGGTTCAATCAGTGACGAGAATTATGCTGTCTAAGAATCTTGATTAGTTAGTCTTACAGACAAGATTGATGGAAGGAAGAATGTATATAGAAAAATTAAGCGTCTCTGTAGAAAAATTGATTGGATTGAAATTTAAAGAGAGTGATTAATGCGTAAAGTCGTTCATAAGAAAATTTAGATAAACAGCAGGAGGTTCATTTCTCAATACTTTCGACAACATTTCATTCAATTCATGCTATAAAAAGTGGGATGTCCGATAAGCTCCAAGCAAGACTTGAAACGACTCTTAATTAGATATCACCTCAGCATAATGATGTGGTATATATATCTCACGAAAATATTTTCCCTGGAATGAACTATTAATTGAAGTTTTCAAGCGATCAAACTCTGTGTTGTTCACAGATAAATGGATAGCATTTATTATAAAGCTACATACATCTTCTATATCTCAAACTTTTCATTGTGTATCTCCTATGTCATTCACCTGATCATTAGACCCTTGTAATGCCTTTCAAATTTGACATGGACAATTATTAGAAATTTGAATACACTTCCATTGACAGCAGTGTATGCCGATGCCTTTTACTTATGAGAGTGCTTGCACCAAATTTAGTCACGAGTTCGCATGAATCTAATTTTATGACACATTTCATCACAACCCAATACAGCAAGCAGCAGCCCACTAATGGGTGCACGAGAAATCTGACATATGTTTCTGCAGATTAAAGTCATAAAGTCACTTTATTAGCATCTTGCTTAACTTAAAAGTCATAAAGTCGTTCTGAAGAAATCCAAAAGAATGGTTCAAGCGCAGGAAGCATACGTATGCTATGGGATGTTTCGCCAAGTTACAAATAGTAATGCATTGATTATTGATCAGTTCAATTATTTTGTGTTTCATTTATATGTCATGGTAGATATATACAGCAAGAGCTTATATGGATCTAGGTTATGTTTTTTCAATAATTGTTTCAAGAGCATCCTTTTCATGATAAAACAGCATTTATCACGTATTAAGTAATTTGTGGAATTTGTGGTTTCTTGCAGTTAAATCTGATCATGTCAAATGTTAATTTCTCTAGAAAATGAGCAACTGCCGGTAGCTAGCTAGGTGTATAGTCTTCTTTCTCGCGGACAAATACTATTTGGTACCAATAAATCAGCATATAAATTATGGTACTTTTGATGTTTCATCAACAATCATGTCCATAATTATCGGCCAAGTCCAGAACTATGATTTTGCCACTAAAAATTAACTTTAGGAAAGCAAGCTACCATGCCACCTCAGGTAGTTTTTCTGGATTTCTAGCTCAATTGTTTGGATCCATGTCACCGTATCAGCTATCATTTTTATCAAGGGGATATCATTCATATATATATATATATATATATATATATATATATATAAACACCCACAGTGATAAAACAATGTATCTAATGATATCAGATACTTATGATCACATTAATCATTTTGCAGAGGGGCAGGACAACTGGACCATGTGACCTAGGATCTCTTATTGTGATCAATTATTGAAATGCTAGGAGTAGGAGTTTCTTGTGTGTGTTATAAGTTTAACAGATAATGTTTGTCATTAATGTTACCTAGTTTGTTGTTCAAGATTAGTTTGACAATTAATGATCTCTACAAATTTTTCTTGCCTCTGCACAATAAGATGTAAACGCATTGAAGCGAGTGATAAGAGCCAGAATGTCTTGTTCATGAGACTGATCCCGATGTGAAGCAAAACCAACGAGCTAGCTAGATAGGCCCTCCACTCCATATGCTTCTAATCCAAGTTTGTGTAGTTTTCAAAGGCATCGGATCACGAAACCGCATGTTCCCCTTTGCCCTTTACGTAAAATACTTGTATAGATCAACCCTTTTTATCCCTATACGTATCACTTTTGTCTCCCCGTATCCATCCTTTAGTTCCAAGAATTTGCCCACTTTCAAGTACATCTTCTAACTATCACTTTCTACTGCTTAAACCTTCAAATCCAAGCCTCTCCAAACTCCAAAAGTGCCACAGCCGCTCCAATCTTTTGAAAATTACAACGTAGAGACGAAGCTCTCTATGTGTTATAATTTCATATATATGAATTTTGACCAAAAAAAAAAAGTTATCCTTTGCATGTCTTGCCGACTAGTGAGCAAGCCGGCATTACAATATCTTGTCTTGATATGCTGGTGAGTGGTGGCTCAATGCCGTATGAAAGGCCATGTAAAAGTTCGATCGGACCCCAACAAATGAACAAAGTATTGGCCTTTATGAGTAATCTCAATTTGTTTTTATATTATTATCGAACATTTTTGTGAAATATGGGCCATCAAAAAATCATTATTTATAATCCACCATTAATTGGTTAATTCATGATGGTTGGCATCAAATAGCTGAGTGAGTGGCATCATTTTTTACTTTCAACTTCTATCTGATCTTTTCTTGCTAAAGTATTTGTTTGATTAATTATTGGGTGATTGAGCTTTCGATTACACCTTGAGTGTTCCAGAAGGTTGTGAGTATTTGTGATTACAATGCTAATTAAAATAATATTAACTCTGCTCATGATTAAAACAATTCCCGAGGGTGAGAGGCTTGATATGTATATATTAATGTCCATATTCATCACGCATGTGTCTTTGTTTAAATTGCACGGCGGCGAAAGGCATCAATGATTGTCCAAAAGACATAATTATACATGGATGTGGGTTATTTATCAACTTAATTTATCTGGTAATTTACTAGCTTAATCAACCAATTAGTTGAACCCAAACCAAAACTATAAGGATTACTCTTAACATAAGTTGTCATATGATCTAACTAATCCAATTGAAATAAAAAGCACAAGTTCTTTGTCTTGTGCCCACAATGGAATCAATTCTCTGAATTAAGGAGATCTCATTTTTTATTAACCTAATCAATCAAATTAGGCTGGATTTTCGAGTGTGCAAGCAGTAGCTAACGTGGATACCGGGGCTACCATATTAGGAGGTCCAAATGGCAACCCATTTAGTTAATGAAACGTCTTATAATTTGTTTTAGTTAACGATACTTCAATTGAGCTTCTTTTTGTCTAAGAACTAAACATGCAAAGACAAAAAAATAGATGGTACAAGACATAGAGAAATATAGTAACAGATTCTACTTTTTCTCTCAAAGCTGTAAACTCTGACTCGGCTTTTGATATAAATATTAATATTTTCTGCCACTTTTTAGCCTTAGCTTGTATATAAATTCCAGCTAAAGCATACTGATGACTACAGCTGTGTGTAAAAAGCATAAAAAGCACGTGCAATGCCTCTTCACATGGTCATGTTAGATAATATTAGATAACCGAGTGTTAAATCCCCAGCCATACAATACAATTAACCCAAACGTATGTGAACTCATATATCTATTTAAATGAAATATTTATCACATTTATCTATTATTTTTTTCTAGATTAATGGTACGGTTAAGACTTAAGAATAAATGTGAGATAAACCCAGCGTGCTCTTTTCTTCACCTCATCAATTCCTTACTTGAACATATTGTTAAGAATATAATCATTGAGAGACAAAAAAGTATTACTAAGAAGAAATTAAGAATAAAATTAGCAAAATTTATCTATCTTAAATTCTTAAACGGGGAGCAGAATTGTGTAAACAAATAATCCTTATTCATAATTAAAACAGCTTTTGAACAACTAGATTAATTTATTAGGTTAGCCAAGTTGAATTAATGGAGATGGAAATAGCTGCCGCCCGAAGCAGCTGGTGTCCTGGAGCGGCGCGTTAAGGAACTGTTTGGTTTGGAGGTTGATGCGGGAAAAGGAAATTCGTGAGAGCCGGCACCGACTAATTGAATAGTAATTATTAGTCAGCTAATACAAAATGTGGGTAAGGTTTGGTCAAATCGTCTTTAGCCTGCTTTTGATGAATGTGTTAGACCCATTACTATCACAGAAAACGACAACGAAAAACTGCTACCAACCCATCAGAAAAGGCCGAAAAGAGATTTGAGTGAAGGGAAGATAATAGTATGAAATTGAAAGAGCAGAAATACTTGGTCCAAAAAAGGGCTTCACAGCTGGCCGTCATGGCAAGGCCCCATGACCTTGAAATTGAAATCCATGCCGAATAGTATACCCTTTAACTTGCCGTCTCATTACAAAATCTAAACTCGATTGATTGTGTGTTTTTGACGAGTGCTCGACACTGAAGCGCTAGAAGCATCACCACCGATTGCCGTTCTTCACAATAAACGCCAATGATAATCACCAAATACAGTCCAATACTGCCAAATTTTATTGCCAGCTATTTAAATTTATCTAGAAACGTATTTATCAATTATCAATTCCATCAATTCTTTCCCTTTCGGACCTTTCGGGTACAGCTTGTTTGTGGCCAATTTCCCTTTCTGAGAACATTAGGTAAACATTTAAGGAGTTATGAGAAAGGACCATAGATGGCAGTCTTGCACGTTACAGCGTAAGATGACCAGATTGTGGTTTAAAAATTTTGATTATTTGATAATTTGATGAACTCTTATCTGAAATTATGATGTGCTCTCCTCACAAATTGTACCACTAAGATTCTTTTTTCTGCGGGTGAACTATTCAAATCCTGGAAGATTCTATATTAATGCGGTAGACGATTCTTGTTTAACCTATAGAAGATAAGTATTTTGTATGATAGTTGTTTAATGGATTATGAAGATTTACATGACAAATAAGCAATTAAGTAAAACAGGCTTTAATTCAAAACCCCATTAGCAACGTTGGTGCATTATAAAATCTGCATGGGGCCACCACTACACCACGAAATGGGATAAGAAGCCCTTGTTTATCTTCGTAAGCAACACCATTTTATTAATTAATAAAACCTAGTTGCCAATATTGAATAGCTACCACTATTCCCTTTTGTACGTTTTGGTTTCATGCGGCCCTTAATGCAAGGATTTTGCGAGCAGGAAAATCTTTTCACAATTTTTTTCTACAGTGTACTTGCTTCCACTTCCCTATATATGTTCACCTTATAGCTGAATGTTTCTCCTTCAAGACTTGACCTTCCACTTCCCTTTGTTGTCTCTCAAAAAGAGATAAAGCGGTTCCTTGAAGGCCACTCTAGGACTAGCTAGGAGCCTTGAACTTCAATATATTCACCTGGCCAGGGACTATGCTTGTGCATTGAATCCTTCACATTCAAGCCTTGTCTTATCATTTTCTCTATTTGTTAATGATTTTCACGTTCTTTCCATTCCTTGAGCTTAAATGTTTTCTGTCACTGTTTGATCCTAGTACATCTACAGCCTCACCATGCTTGTGTTGACCGATTCATTGATTTAGAAATATATCTATATTCGTTCATTTTTTTGCATAAGTACCGGCAGCTCCAGGAGGGTTCAGAAACAGAGCAGAGAATTAATCATGGCCAAAATGACCAAGTATTCAATGGAGCAACAAATGGGTTGTGGTTTTATGGGAGGCATCTTCCAGCGCTGGAACTACACGTCAGGAAAAACATCAGTGTCTTCAGTACTGCCCACAAATGTTAGTACAAATATTTTGAAAACACCAATCATTGATAGTTCTAAAAAGCCTCCAGCCCGTGATTTCAGGAAACGGCGTAGTAGCTCAGCAGATGCTACCCCTCTGGACTCTGCCAATGTGGCTAAGCCTTCACGAAAACCAGACCAAAAGCACAGCAGAAGGCCTAGTTCAGTCCCTCCTAGGCATTCAACTTCTTCTCAGCAGAAAACTCATCGTAGAAGACCTTCAGATGCTGCAAGAAGCTCAACATCCTCCTCCTGTAGTTCAGGCCAAACAAAGGTGTCAAAAGTTAAGGATTCAGCTGACAAGAGGAAGCCAAGTAAAGATCCAATTTGCAACTCCACAGAGCTTAGCACAGTGGTCATTTCTAAATTCCAGCAATCCAATGATAACAAAGGTCTTGTTCGAGCTACTTCTAGTAATATAATGCTTCTAGGCCAATTGGGAAACTTGAAGCAGCTTGGAACTGGGAGTATGCTGGGGAACAATAGTCCTAATGCGACAATTAAGACTGTTGATTACCGTTATAAGAATATTCAAGAGGTGAACTCCAAGACCAATCGCAGATATGGCCAAAGTAGACTTGGTCATAATGGTGTTATGGGTAACATTGTGAGGCAGCCTAGTGGTGAGTTTCCCCAATTTAAAGGTTTAGGGAATAAATTGGATCCTGAAGTTTTGAAGTCCATGGGAAATGAGGCATACAAGAAGGGGAGATTTGGAGACGCTTTATCTTTATA
This sequence comes from Boswellia sacra, assembly GCA_013180625.2. NCBI lineage: Eukaryota > Viridiplantae > Streptophyta > Magnoliopsida > Sapindales > Burseraceae > Boswellia > Boswellia sacra. The sequence continues at coordinate 135,193 of SNVD02009834.1, forward strand.
TGATGGAGCCATCGCTCTTAATTCAAATAAAGCCACTTACAGAAGCAATAAGAGTGCTGCTTTGATTGGTTTAGGCCGATTAACGGAGGCTCTTGCTGAGTGCAAAGAGGCTGTTCGGATGGATCCTTCTTATTGCAAGGCTCATCACCGTTTGGGAACATTATATCTCAGGTACTAAACACATTGAAATTGCCAAGAAAAAAAAAAAAAAAACCTGGCAATGAAATGACAACTTAGAATTCTACATTGTATATATTTGAGTCTACTTTAATAACCATGTGCACTATACCTCGCAGACTAGGAGATGCAGAGAGAGCATTACATCATTACAAGCAATCAGGCTCCCTTCTTGACAGGGAAGACATAGCCAAAGCTGAGGCTCTCAGAAGACAAATAAACAGAAGCACTGAAGCCCGGAAATTAAAGGAGTGGAGTGATTTGTTAAAGGGGACCCAATATGCAATATCATTTGGTGCTGATTCTGCTCCACAGGTAAGCTTCATAAATGCCAAAAGCTTTCTTTATTACATGATATGTTCCCTAATCCGCTAATATGCTTATGCATGCTAAATAGTTTGATTCTCTGAATCTCTGATTCCAGGTTTATGCTCAGCAAGCTGAAGCCCTCTTAAGGCTCCGAAGACATCAAGAGGCCTATGCCACCTATGGGAAGGGACCGAAGTTTTCTACTGAATCTTGTACAGAGTTGTTTGGCCCAGCTTGTAGCGCATATCTCTTGATGATTAGGGCGCAAGTTTATGCGGCCGCCGGCAGGTTGGTGAACATCTTCTATTTCACGTAGTAGATTGTCTAGGTCTAGAATATTTGACCGTACAAGAAAGGACAACATCCCTTTTCCGTAAATTTGGAACTCTTAAAACAGCATTATGTGAACAATTAGATAGCAGGGGCAATTAGGTCCGAACATTTATGTTCTCATCAACTAGAGATCAAATATTAAGCACAATTCACCGGTGATAGGTTTGAAGACGGTGTGAAAGCAGCTCAGCTTGCAGCACAACTTGATCCGAACAACCAGGAGGTGATTACGGTAGTAAAGAGAGCTAAAGCAATAGCATCAGCCAGACTGAGCGGTAACTTGCTCTTTAAGGAATCAAAATACTTGGAGGCTTGTAATATGTACAGAGAAGGACTAGAGCACGAGCCACACAACTCTGTCTTACTTTGCAATCGAGCAGCTTGTCGATCTAAGCTTGGCCAATACGAAAAAGCAATTGAAGATTGCACTGCAGCTCTCAATTTGCAACCCTCTTACAGTAAGGCCAGGCTGCGCAGGGCTGATTGTAATGCTAAGGTGAATTATTGTTACTTAGAATTAAGGCTATTTTAAGCAATGCTTGTTATACAAACGACGTACCAAGCTTTTGGACTCATTACCTAAAGGGTAATGCTTAAATTAGTTTTACTGATCATTATTTTGACTATTTGGTTTGCTCAGCTGGAAAGATGGGAAGCTTCAGTTCAGGATTATGAGATGCTGGTAGGAGCAATTCCAGGAGATGAAGAGGTGGGGCGGGCATTGTTTGAGGCACAGGTGCAGCTCAAGAAGCAACGTGGTGAAGATATTAAGGACATGAAATTTGGTTCAAATTTGGTTTTCATCTCAAGCAATGACCGTTTTAGACACTTTGTAATATCACCTGGTTAGTCTTTGACTAACAATTTGCTTTTTGCTTAGAATTTGTCATGGTCTTGAACTTGATGAGAAAATTGACCCTCGTGCAAATGGCAGGAATGGCAGTGGTGCTGTTCTGTAACAAGGCGAAGCAGACTCATTTATTGCAGCTTATGGAGCAAGTCTGCAAGAGATTTCCATCTGTCAGCTTCCTTAAGGTTTGTTTAATAATCCACCAACATCTAAAGGCTAAAACATTAAAGCATAGAAATAAAATTGGAATATATAAATCATCGATCCACAAAATATTCTAGAACCTTGACAATGGGCCTGCCAATATGTTTTAGAGGAGTCATTACAGGAATTCCCCACTTAATCTAAAGAGTAAAGAGCACACAATGATTATAATATCTTTAAAGGCATGTCTGGTAGAAAGAAAGCAATAGTGTTGTGTGTTATAACGGTTTTAAACACTAATCATAGCTTGTCCTCTAGCGTCTAACGCTGTATCTCTCACTTAAATTTATTTCACAGTTACCTGATGTACGCAATAATTTGTTGATAATGTAGGTGGAGGTTGAAGACCACCCTTACTTGGCTAAATCAGAGGGTGTGAGCTCTGTTCCAGCCTTCAGGGTATACAAGAATGGTTCAAGAGTTGTAGAAATTCCTGGAGACAACGGAGAATTGTTAGAAAAATCAGTCAAATTGTACAGCAGCAGTTGAAGACAAATTATTATCCGAAACATTAACAAAAACTTTGTGCATACGCATGGAACAAAAAACTTTACTAGAGAAAGCAAAAAGTGAACAAAGAAAGATAAAGAAAATGTGGGGGCAAATGGGCTGGATGACTTTGCCGCTTTGCATATTAGATCTCAGAAGGAATCACCCGGAAAAAAAGCAGTAAATGCATGAAGAGAGATTTGTGCAACGAGTACTGTTGTGATGCTTGATGATAGTTTATGTTGTAATTTTTGGATCGACTTCGATTGGATGCTTAGCCAGTTTGTTTGGTCGGTCCTTTATTCTCCCTAATCCACAGCTTAATGAGTTCTTTTGTTTGTTCATTAGGTGAAAAAGCCATAGCAGATTGATTGATTAGAATGAATTAAAGAGCCAGCTGATTTTAATTAATTACAAGCGTGTATAGGAAAAGATTGTGATGGGACTTTATCATTGTGGATTCTGTCTCGCTTATGTTTTGTAACTTTTGGTTTAAAGTGATAAAATTATTCTTCCACAGTAGGACTTGGAGGGTCCTGACTTCGTTCACCATCAATCAGCCTCAAGGTGCTCATGAGATGAGAGCTTAATGTCACGCCCCGCGCGACGTGAGCACGGGTTTGCACCAAGGTAGCGAAGAAACGCACCAAGAAATGAGAGTATGTTACGGTCCATCCAACTTGCTTGCTAGAGTGGCCCAAAATCTACACAAAGGCTTAGCCTTGTTTCTAGAAAGCCTACAAACCCAAACCCATTTTCTAGAAACTCTAGCAAAGTCAAATATGTACAACTCTCACATGTAAATATGCATTGTCAAAGGTAGTTCACTTACCACACCTAATTTAGGTAGGACTCATTTATGGCCATTGGATGTATTGAATCCTAGCCATTCATTTGGGAGGTGGATTAGTATAAATACCCCTCCAAGGCTCATTTGTAATCATCCAAGCTAATCCAAGCAATTTCAATACAAAGCATTGTAAGAGTTCTCTTGTGTAATACAAAGCTCATTTGCATTAGTAATACTTGCCTCTAAGTTCCATCTCTTCTTCTAGCCTCTAAAGCTCTTTTGGCTCAACGGTCTTAACTTCTCCTTGAGCGAGAAGCAAACTTCAAGGCTTACTTAGCAACTTTCGGGTTCAAGTTGTCTAAGTGCCGCACGAGCAGCTGCGCTAAACTCTAAGCTCGTGACATTAAACTATGAAAATGCCTTCAGCTTGATTTTGTATAACCAAAAGAAAATCTTTTAATATTTTAACCGAAAATATTGAATAAATTACCACGATTTATCTAAAAGTTTTGAGATGTATAATCCAAATGTAAAATTTGATTCTTACATGCAATTAATGGTAGTAGATTAATAAAATTTTACGCACTCATTAGATAGAATTTATCGAAAAAAAACTAGATTACAAAGAAGGGGTGTCCAAGTACTTACAACCCAATTGTCAAGTTTTACATTACCAATGTAAGACTCAATTAGTCCTTATGGATAACCCTCACTTAGGGTAGATTCAAAATACTTAAAACAGTTTCAGATCAATCGATAATGCATCTTTCATCTAGATACAGTACAGTCTAATTCTCAAGATTGGACAAGAGAATCTCTAGATTAATCTCTTTGAAGGCCACCATAGAAACTAGAGGCTAATTTGTAGAGTTGCTTTCTTGATTTGAAGGCCACTGTTTTCACAATCTTTAATGGACTTAGTGAGAAGAAATCAAGGTTGGGCCTTCAAGGCCATATGAAGGTTCAGGATCTGTTCAAATCTAGATCCATTTTCCGCTTTCTTTGCTGGAAATGTAGCCACTGGTAATCTAATTGGTGTGCGCAGATCAACTTGGTAAATTAATACTAAGATCAGACTCATTGTCATAAAGACAGCTAATAGTCAGAAAAAGTTAATCACTGGGTGATGTTTTCGGATCTGACTTCTCAGCACATTCATTCATTGAATCTTTATTAACTCAGATCGTTGTCTTTGTGGATTTCTAAATGCTCACAAAGGGATTATTAATTCTTAGCATGTCAATCTTGGCATAATTTTTTCTGCAATTAAGCACCAAAAAGTAGAAAACTTAAAAAAGTCCAAACTCAACCGCTAGTGATATGATGTTCATATATTCGAAGGGGAAATTGAACTTTATGAATTCATTTGATCTGGGTCGGTTTTTTTTTTTTTTTCCAATTTCGCTCACTTTTGCTTTTGGCTGACCAGCTGGGATTTGAAATCTTACTGATATTGTCAAAAATTAAGCAACATAAATAAGGCAAAATTAATCAAACCCTAATCAGCTGTCCCAGCGTGACAGAGGACAAAATTATTAACCTTTATTAGAGCAACGGCCATTCTTTCTGTACCCGGAGACCAAGAGAAGTTAAATACGAAAACAGAGGTAAAATTTAAGTTGAAGTCCAAAATGCCCGAGGACCCAGATTTTACTTCCTAATAAGACACATCACATTATAGTCATCATTTCATTTTGGCAGATTTGGAAATAGAAGATCCAATGTTGGCAGGCATGGTAACGACAACACATTGCAGCATCAATGCCATGTGAATTCCAATTTAATGATTTCAACTTCAGCTTTTCTGTTTCCTACAATTTTTTTCCTTTTCGTTTGCTGATTCGACCATTCACTAAACTCAGAAATCGCAGGAGAAAGCCTTACATTAAATCGCTCAGGACAAATGAGCAGTTTATATAAATTGTAAAGGGGTCAGGATCAAACTAAGACGTCCATGTGACAATTATTTAATTGGATTTTGCAAGTATATAAAAACACATGTGCCAACAATTGGATAACGTAGTATACATCTCTATTGTCACAACAAAGTCAATTATTATTAGTTATTTTGCAACCCATAATATATAGATAGAAACAAAATCACAGACACAAATTCATGTACATTGCAGCAAAAAATCATTTCCATTGGAAGGAAAGAAAATTAAGCTGTACAACTCTCTAGTACAATATAGAAAAAGTAAAACAATATAAGTAATTAGGCTATGGATGGTGATCATCACTCATCAGGATTGGTTTCCTATTTCTCACAGAACACTCAGGGAAGATATATATTTATATTTGCAGAAACACAAAACACAGAAAATGACTAGAAAGGAAAAGATTAAATTAAAAAAAAAAAAAACTAAATGGGGCATTGGAAAAGAGTAGTTACCAGGATGATGACATATAATGATGATCATCCCTTCCAACTTCGACTCCTTGATAATAGATCTTTCATGCCACCAACAACCCATGTCTCTCTTGCAATGTCAGATGAAAGTTTATGGAAATCAGTGTCGTATGTCATCACCAACAAGTTCTCTTTATTGTTTAATTTTTCTTCTTCCATTAATGACTTCAAGTTCCTTGTTTTCTTCTCTTCTTTTTGCCTGTACTCTTCATCTTCTTCATCTTTTTTATCTTCATCTTCATTTTCTTGTTGTTGTTGTTGTTGTTGTTCTTCCTCTTTTTTCTCTTCTAACCAGCTCTTTGCAGGAGCAGACCTACAGCGCATGAGCAAGAGTGCATTTGGCGGAGGAGCAGCAGGCTCACAAGCTGATTCATAATTGTCAACAGAAGACCTCTCTTTTTCTGTACTTTTCTCTTCTTTATAAAAATTATGGATTTGATTTTCTTGTAACAACATGAACCACTTGGAAAAAACGGTTCTTGGTGTCTCATTACCATCAGTTACCTCTACATGACTTCCATGGTTGTCTTGACATTCTTCATCTTCTTCTTCGTCATCAGTTGTGATATCTGATGTAGGGAAAGCACCAAAACATCTAAAATCGAATCTTATGTTTCTTAAACATGTCAAGAAGTGCATGATGTCTTTCTTGAACCCAATAGACTCGACCCAGCTAGGTCTTTTCTTGTGCTTCCTGTTGTTGTGAAGTCTCTCAATCTCTTCCATGACAGATTGCCAGCTCTTGCATGCACCTGCTTTGTGCCTGACTTTGATCTGTCCAGCACAGGTGACTTTTGGGGAGGTTGGCTCCGTGATCTCTGGCCCCATTGGCTTCGTTTTAGCCCATAAGAGAGGGCTGGCTTGGCCAGCACTACCTTTGTTGCTTGACTTCTTTTGATGGTGGTGGTGGTGGTGATGGTTGTGGCGCTTGCTGGGCTCTGATGGTCTTGCTGGGCTACAAATAGGCTTTGGCATCAAGGTTAGACGAGCTCGAGATGGAAAACATACTAACAGATCTGCTGATGGAGCTCCTTTACCTTCTCTTCCTTTCATTGTGTTTTGCTTTAATTTGCCTTCACTGCTTCTCTTCTCTTCTCTTCCTTTTGCTCTTGTATACTTGTTTCTTTAAAACTTGTTAAAGCTTTATGAACTGTATGGTTAGTGGGTTTGCTGTGTGTTTGGAACTTCAGTATTTTAAAAGAAAGGAGGGAGGCATTTACAGCTTTCTTTGCTTCACCTTTTTTGGTGTTGCTCTTTACCATCTGTTCTGTTTCTCCATTTTTCTAACACTACTTTATGCTGCCCTTTAAAAATGGGGTCACAAGCGACCTTCCTTCTTAGCCTTTACTTTATCTCTAATGTTTGCCAAACATATTTAAAAATTTAAAGAAAGCTGATGGGAAAGTTAAAGCCCACGAGCTTTGTTTCATGATCCAATTATACCGTCAACTTGTGAGCCCATGCCAGTTAACGCTACTTATGTATATCCTATCCCTAGCTGGTACCCCCACAAATCTCAACATGCACCAACCACACCTTCAATTGGGACGCAAATATAATCGACAGAGATTAGCTTGTTAGCACAGGATTGTCAATTAATGCACGCCCAACTATCTTTGAAGAATATTATTTGCCTAACCTAAAGCAAGGCTTTAGATGTGGAAAGTTTTATCAGTTTTAGATCAATGATCTAAAGCTTATTATAAAGTCAATATATGGAACTCATTCAAAGCATAAGCAGTTGTGTGTATGTGTGTGTCTATATATATATATATATATATATATATATATCATAATAAAGAGAATTTAATAAGATGGCTAACACATGAATTGCAATGGATATTTGAACAATGGCAAGGAAGACTAGTGTTGTTTTAATTTAGAGCTAATCAAACAAGAAGATTAAAAGGCAAACCAAACTTTTAAGAGGGAAAATTGGGATGTAGTAAAGTGAGGATTCTATAATGAAAGTGGTAATGCACTTGAGAGTTGTAGGGGGATGGCCCCCTCCACCCACTACACCTTGCGTTAGGATTAGTCTTTCTTTAATCTTTTTATTTGTTGGGGACCTTCCAATCTAATCTAATATTTCCTCTTTATCATTTATAGTTATTATTATATAACATAGATGGTCATTCGTCACTGCGGTTGTGGAACCAATTCCTCCCCAGTCAAGGTACCAGTTAAAAGTTACAACTTAACGTTCGTCTGTACTAAACCCTTTTTTTCCACTAACCCGTTTCAGAAAAGACATTTTTCACAAATATTTGAAGGTTAATTTCCAATAATCTTGATCCTTGGGGCAATATTAATATCCAGCTTTTGTAGCTACAATGCAAAAGCATACTTGTTCAGCGAATTAACTTAAAACTAAAACTGGTTCTTCGCCGTATGCATACCATTGAGCGTGATCAGTTAGCAGTAAATGTTACACAGAGGACGGTGGTCAAAAGAATAGAAATAGTACCTGAGACTGCAGAGTGGCAGATTCATAAGAGGGTGGCTTTTACACGGTAGCCAAAGCAAGGCGTTTTACACTTTTCATTGTAGAGCTTTTAAGGACAGACTCAAAAAAGCATGCGGGCCGAACCAGCCAAAGCCTAAAGTTAGGTAGATACATTAAATGAATATAGTATGTAAAGTTTTATTTCCACAATGGCTCTGTTCTTTAACCTCCATACATGTCACTCAGACATGTAGGGTCGCCGCCCTGGGAAGAAATGGCGAAGTTGAATTCTAAAACTGATGTTTTCATCGGTGGACAGTGAATAGCAAATTGTGGACTCTTTCGTACCAGTTCATGTGTGTCAGCACTCAACTTTAACACCTTTACATTGTTTTTGTCTTCAGGAGTACCTAGGACAAATTCCAAAGTAAGGCCAAGTAATTTCCATTATTTACTCTCGGTGTAAATCGATTTATATCTCATTTCTGATATCTCGTAATCTTCTATGGTGTAATAACACAAAAGGGCTTTTATCATCATTATTTTTAAAACATTTAAAGATGATTTAACGTTATAATGATTAAAGTAGAAGATGATTTACCCCAGGAATGATTGTTAGTGAGTTAGAAACTAGAATACAGAAGAAACGACAAATAAGATTCAAGTCTCTTTTTAATGAACTAAGCTTCATTTAAGGGCAATGTTTTTGAGCTAAATATGCAAAGAGAAGAAAGAGAAAAGATGAAGAACAAGGATGGCCGATGCCCTTCATAATGGAACCCATTGTTGATACATAATTACTCGAGTAAGATACTAAATCCGCTCAATCATTATCATTACTATTTTTCTCTATTTTATATTAGATGGGCTCGTATTAGTTACTATATTTTAATTTCAATCAAAGAGTATAATATTATCTTAAAGAAGATGATCAGATTGATCGATGTATGATGTATCCCCTCCAACAATAAGATATATCTTTTGCCTTATTACAAGTCGCCCTGGAGACCCTACCTCTCTGCGCTTACAAAATTATAGTTTCTCTATTATATGTATTATATGCTGAATCTCTCTTTTCTTTTCCAGGCTCAAACCTACCGATATTGTTTATTTTATTATACTTATTAGTGCTTATGTATATCTCTACCTTAACCTGGAATTGCTGATAACTTCAACAATGTCCTGTCAGCCATGTTCCATTTTGAAGTTTGGACAAAAACATTAGGGATAGTAGAAGTTCTTCAAAGATTTCAATATTTTTTGGCTGTTTTTTCTTTCAATTGCGTATGTAGATCATTGTGGCGGTTTCAAAATTTGGGAAATATTAGAATGAGAATACTGGGGCAGTGATGTTTGGAAATGACAAATGATGGATCATAATTAATGTGATGACGCCTTGTAATCCCGTGAATTGAAGATCATAAACTGGTCTTTTCCAATTAGAGCTAATGATGATGATTGCATATTTGAAGCCAATACTGCATAACTTAGATATGAACTAGGAAGTGCAAGTCATAATGGGTTGAAAATTAAATCAGCAATCAAAATATTAATGACAATATCATCACATCCCAGTACAGTGTAAACACATGTCAGGATATTTTGGCCCCGTCCACAATCAGCAGCCAGGCCACCCATATTGTCTAACAAAGTATAAGGCCACCCTGGGAGCCCTTAGCTTGTGCTTTGATTACGTGCAAGTTTGATGCATGCTTTAACTTAAAGAGTGTTATGACATAAGCCCCGATAGATCTTTTTCTCAATCCCGTTTTAAATAATCCTTAAAAATACCGCTTATGAAAAGGCCATATAGCAGCATTATTTGGAGAGGGAGAAGAAATCTGGAGGGTTTCAAGAGCATGGATGGGAACTGTAACAGGTTGACGAAGAAGCCTTTGTTAGAATGATTAAGAATCCTTTTCACCTCAAAACTTGAGTCAGTAGATATTGGTTAAATATTAGTATTTATTTTTTTTGATATTCTCTAAAAGATATTTAACATTAGGAAAAATTACGAAAATAGACACAATTAGAGGGTTTTATTAAAAAATAGACACATCTAAAAAAAATTTTATGTCATAGACATTTTCTTGGCAAAAAGACTGAAATACCCTTGTATAATCAATATTTTTCTAAAACGTTATTAATTCCCTCTTCGAACGAAATTAAAGAAAGTCAGTAAACTTAACTAAGAACAAAGAAACCAGTCACAGATCGATACACTTCACTGTCCGAAACAACCTCAACAGCTGAAGCTGAGCAAATAACATAAGAACAACTTTCCTTAATCTCTCTCTAGATGACATGAAAATTTTATTAGGTTGTAGTGTTTTCGTTATTGATCGTTTTAGTAACTGACAACCACATTATATAGCTTAAAAATGGGATATGTATGTGAACTAAGGTTAGAGATAGTGCCGTTTGTGTGAAAATTTGCTGGAAATTGGCTACCGTTGTGGGAAAATCTGGTATCGCAGTTGACAGATGAAGAAGACGAGATTTGTCGAGCGTCGTCGAGTGTCGAGCGGTTTTGTCGGATCGAATCTCGACATGTTGGATGGTAGTGTCGAGTGTCTAGGCGTTGTGTCGATTCTAGGTTTGAGGGTCGAGAGTTAGAGTTTCGTCGAGCGTCTGGTGGATTGACGAACTCGACGAAAGTCGAATACAAATTTCGTCGAGTTCGTGTGTCGCGTGTCGAGAGTCGAGTGTCAGATACGTGAAAACCGACGTGTAGATGTCTCGAACCATGAATGTCGAGTATTTTCGAGAGTCATTGGTCGAGCTTCGAGACTCGTTTGTCGAGCGTTTGAGTATGTGCGTCGAGTGCCGAACTTGACGAGTGTCGGATGCAAAGATAGTCGAGTTCGTGTGTCGAGTCTAATTTGTCGCGTGTCGAGTGTCGAGGGTGTATGTCGAGTGTCGTCGAGCGTTTTGGCAGAACATTCGTTTTTGTGACTTCTGTAAGCAATTTCGTAATTATTTTTTGTCTATGAAACTTATATGATATGTCTCAATCATGCAGGAAATAGAAACTTTACAAATACTTATTGTATACAATGGTTCTTAGACTGTGCAAGAGAATGGTGGTTATTTGTACACCGATGGGACGGGGAAGCCATTGATAATTCGTGGGTGTGCTACCTATAATGAGTTGGTTGACTGTATTAGTACTAAAATGGGTTGGGATCTTCGTAAGTATAACATGAGTTTAGAGGTTCAATTTGTTTGTAAGGGTGTTCTGCCAATGCCGATTCGTATTGAGACTGACGACGATGTTTTTTTTTTATACAACATTGTTTGGAGGACCAACAATCATATACACAGAGCGTACTCACCTCCACTATACCATAAAAATGTATACAACCGAAAAACATGAGAAACATGTATGTACTAATACAATTGGGAAAAGATGTATTTACAAGTTTTCGTACAACTATACATGGAAACCATGTGGGACTATACAAAAAATGTTACTATACAATAATGTGTAAATATCCAGAAACTATCAACCGAAAAAAATGTGTAACTAAACATAATATATACAATGCAAGGTGATCTCATGGTACAATCGTGCTCGGCTGCTGCTCAACCTCTGCTGAATCAACATCGTCATGGCCAATAGTGGTCTTAACATCCGCTGACACATCATCAGCAGTCTCGGTAGTGGCTACAACATCAGCAAGCACAAGATCAGCAGCGCTGTGAAGGCCTCAACCTCGGAGGGCGCCGTGACAGTCGTGGGGGCCTCCTGTGCCTCAACCTCGGAGGGCGCCTGACGGTCGTGGCGACCTCCTGTGTCTGTGGATGAACGCGACTGACCCAAAGTTGTACCGCCATTCTCTCCCATTGGCATTCGTTCGTGAATGCCTTAATCTCAGTCAGTGGAACGCCCCTCGCTAGGAACTCGATGTACTTCAAACAGTACACGCCGCATGCTCCTCCCCCAGGCTCCTGCTGTGGCACCTGGTCCTCGTCCTCGATGCGTATAATGTCGAATGGGGTTGCGAGATAGTCAAGAATACCGTAAACCTCCATTGACAGCATACGGGGTATTAGCTCAGCCAGGCACCGGACTGTCTGTATGACTGTGTCTGTGGAAGTATGCCCAACAGCTGAGTCGTATATGGCAACGTGATGGCGATTCAATTGCACCTCAACTGCCACCCAATGATCACCGCTGATGTTAACAGAGAGATAGAGCTGAAAATGAAATTGACAACATGGAAATCAATCACAACATTTCAAATAAAATGACACATACTAACTCTGTGAATATAAATGTTCTCACCCTGTCCACTTCGACCCATAGTGTTCCAACGAGGGGCAACTGTCCCAGGACATACTGGACCATGTCATCCTCCTTCACCCAGTTAATGTCATCCAGTCTGTCCGAGTATTGCTCCCACAACGACTTCAATTTCAACTGCAAGTTCGTGAGTTCGGTTAGCGCATTGAAGGAATCAGAAATTACCTTTAAATTCAGATATTTACGAAATACGTACCCAAAAAGTGGTGTCCAGGAAAGCAGACCACTGGACACCAGGTCCGGCCATAGCGCGTGCTCTGCAACGTAGCAACCACAGGTAGCTATCAATGTGCTGAAAGCAGTAATAGCTATCAATATTATTTCCAAATGTATATCGCAATATTGGAGAGCAGGAGATGGTCTTAAACTACCTCTATATTTCCATCCATACAAGAAGCCAAAAACATTGTAGCTCTATATTTCCCTTTCAAAAAAGAACCGTTTGCGATAACTGGCCTAATTGATGATGCAAATCTAGCAACAGAGGCCCCCATACTCATAAAAAAGTATCTGAAATGGTTCTCGTCATCAGTTTCTAACGACGTTTTGGTCCCCAGGTTTGCTTTCTCAATCATGTACATGTACTGGGGGAGTAGTGTGAATGATTTCTCATGAGATCCGTGAAGTTCTTGCAAAGCTGCCTCCTTTACCCTCCATGCCTTGTTGTAAGTGATATTAACACCCAACGACTCCTGAACATCGGACATAATATCCTTTGGATGATATATTCTCGATGCCTCAACGAATTTGCTCTTAATATGTTTGCCAATGACATGTGTAGTTGTCTGTTTGTGAATTTGGTGAAGTCCGGCTCCGGAGCATGTGTGCTGGTTCTTATACTTTTTCATTTGGAAGAAATGTGAGTCGGCCACCTTTGTGGCACGTAAACGTCATTTACAAGATTCAGCCTGGTAGACAACCTCAAACCTTGTTGCGTTGGAGTTCCTCACCTTAAATTGAAAGTTCCGTCTTAATGCCAACATCGATAACTTCTCACGAAGCTCCGTTTTGCTGTTAAACATCTGCCCAACCCCAACCTCAATCTCGTCAACTACAAACGATGAGGCATCATTGCCATCTGTGGAAGGTGGATGCACAATAGGCGGCATCCACCTGAATGTGTTAGCCCGACAGCTGTCATTCTCAGCGCCCACATTACCTTTTTCATGTCTACGATTTTCATCCACTCTCGGCTCATTATTTGACACCGGATCTTGCTGATGTCTATATATTGGACGAGTAGGTGTGGAGTGAATTGGACGAGGCACGGTAGGTGTGGAGTGAATTGGAGAAGGCACGGTAAACGGCTCATCCTGTTTCACATCATTCAAGATCTCCCGTTCTCCCTTATTATCAAAATGTGGACCGTCTACATTGTACCCATCAACAACAAAATCATCCAATCCCTCAACATCATTCTCAATACGAATAGTATAATCATCATTGTTATCGTCAACATGCGCACTAACATCATCACTACCATCATCATTATCTTCGTAATCTTCATCACCACCATCGTCATCATTAACATCATCAATATTACCTAGACTCTCAAACTCTTTAATGCTGTCAAGATGACGTACCAATCTCGATGGCATCGACGGAGACACCCCTTCTTCATTTTCAAATAACACCTCAACCCCAACTGACTCATGCCCTGCATGCCTTGAACACTGCTTAAACTCAATGCCAACGTCATCATTCAGTTGTAGTTGTACACAAACGAGTCTCGACGCTCGACCAACGACTCTCAAAGATACTCGACATTCATGGTTCGAGACATCTACACGTGGGTTTCCACGTATCCGACACTCGACTCTCGACACGCGACACACGAACTTGATGAAATTTGCATCCGACTTTCGTCGAGTTCGTCAATCCACCAGACGCTCGACGAAACTCCAACTCTCGACACTCGAACCTAGAATCGACACAACGGCTAGACACTCGACACTACCATCCGACATGTCGAGATTCGATCTGACAAAATCGCTCGACACTCGACGACGCTCGACAAATCTCGTCTTCTTCATCCGTCGACTGCGATACCAGATTTTTCCATAACGGTAGTCAATTTCCAGCAAATTTTCACACAAACGGCACTATTTCTAACCTTAGTTCACATACATATCCCATTTTTAAGCTATATAATGCGGTTGTCAGTTACCAAAACGATCAATAATGAAAACAGTACAACCTAATGAAATTTTCATGCCATCTAGAGAGAAATTAAGGAAAGTTGTTCTTACGTTATTTGCTCAGCTTCAGCTGTTGAGGTTGTTTCGGACAATGAAGTGTATCAATCTGTGACTGGTTTCTTTGTTCTTAATTTAGTTTACTGGCTTTCTTTAATTTTGTCAGAAGAGGGAATTAATTACGTTTTGGAAAAATATTGATTATACAAGGGTATTTCAGTCTTTTTGTCAAGAAAGTGTCTATGGCATGAAATTTTTTCAGGATGTGTCCATTTTTCAACAAGACCCCCTAATTGTGTCTATTTTCTCAATTTTCCCTTAACATTAGTTGAAATTCCTATAATTGGTATGTTTAAACACAACAAATCCTGTTCGATTCCAAGATCTGAGCCCAAAAATTAGTATCCGGGATTCAGATTAAGCCTGGCCCAGGTCCTTGCACTGACGTAGACCAAGTCAACACAGACCCATGTTCAAGAAAAAAAATAATAATAATAACAACAACAAATAATTATATACATTTTTTTAGAATACTTTTTGAATAGTTGGGTGGCGCTGTTAGTTAGCCGAAATCGGAAGGGTGTGGGTGTGTTTTTTTCCCTTTTTTTTATTAATTCCTTTATAATTGTTCCATTCAACCCCCGTTAATTCTCTCACTAGCCCCTAACCCGAAATTTAGTAAGGATAAAAATTTAACAAAAACCAAAAAAAAAAAGAAGGATATTTAGCATCAATTTTGCAAGGTTTGCTGCAGATTTACAGTCTGGACGCATTGTACTCCATTGATGAACTTTGCCAACCTTCCTTCTTTCTCTTCCTTGCAAGCTACAAAGCAGCCCCTTCACAACTTTCTTAAATCTTTCAAAAATTTATAAAATCATCTTCTTCTTTTTTTCCCTTTCGTGCAAAGCTGATTACTGCAAAGCCTAGAAGAAAGCTAATTTAGATTTATACAATATCTTGAAAATGCTCAAAGAGAAAACCTCTTGAAAGTTTAATGCTTTTATTATTCTTTTAATTATTGAATTTATTTTTTAAGGTATAGCTTGTGAATTATTGTAAAACTACTCCTCTCCTTATTAAGTATAGATGATATTGGAAAATATTTTTATTAATTTAAGAAAAACTATTACAAGTAACCCTAAACTAAGTTCTAGTATCACAAATAACCCTGATGTTTTGTATATATTATCCGTAACCCTATCCTTAACTAATTTTAGTTAAATTTAACATCTAAAGGGAATTAACATAAGTCATTTACTTGAACAGTATCATGTTCATTTTTTAAATAAAATAATCTTATAAAACTTCAATAAAAAAATAGAAACAATAAAATACTTAAAATAAATACATCAACTATCAACTACATCTTCAAAATATACTATTTTAATATAAATTTAGCGGTTTGAGTAAAGGTGATTGATGTTTTAGATTAAGAATATCTTATTTTACCTTCTGAGGTTAGGTCTAATCCTTTTTCCCCTAGGTTTTTCAATATTACAATTTACCCTCTGATTTCCAATTGAAATTATTAATTTAAACGGTAATGGAGACTCTATGTCACGCCCTAAAATCTCTTATTTAGAGACTTTAAGGGTGATTAATTAAGAAAATAATAAAAAGACATCATCAATATCTTACTCTTTTTTTTTTAATTACTTTCCAATTCATACATATATTTATACATATCACATGAATCCATTACAACATCTGGCTATTTGTTCAAGATAAACTTTACATATACTGATGACCAAACTTAGTACATATGTTGATAATCACATAATAAAATTTCCTATCACGATTTAGGCTAGTCAAAACATTTCCCAAAACCATCTTGTGCATGCAAACGCCCAGACTCCCTAGGAAAGCTCTAGAACACCACTAGTACGAATATCTTTTTGTGTACCTGTGGAGGGAGGGGGTGAGCATATAGCCTAATAGGAAAGATTCTAACATTATACTAAATCATAAGCATTCAAACAGTTACTCAATTACATAGTTACACAACCAATTATAATAAGTCAAGCAATCATTCTTATTCACACATCAAGGTATCACTTATTCACTTGACAATCATAATTTTTCATCTAATGTTTCCCTTAGACCCGTATCCAAACGGCCCATCCAAGGTCTAACATTTCAAGTTTATATTCGTGTTTCCCTTGGATCCATATCCAAAACGGCCCATTCGAGGTCTAACACATTAAGTTTATATTCGTGTTCCCCTTGGATCCGTATCCAAAACGGCTCATCCAAGGTCAACACATCAAGTTTATATTCGTGTTCCCCTTGGATCCGTATCCAAAATGGCCCATCCAAGATCCAACACTAAGAATTTCATATCCGCATTCTCCTTGGATCTGTATTCAAAACGGCCCATCCAAGATCTAATGCATACACTTATAAACCTTTCAATATAATTTCCAAAATAAGTCTCAAGGCAATATAGTTTTTATGAAAAATCCAGACCTGTCAGGAGGGGTCGGGTCGGTTCTGTAATTCCGCTCGACACTCGACACTTCCATAACCAGACACTCACACTTTCATAACAAGACACTCGACACTTTCATAACAAGACACTTGACACTTCTATAACAAGACACTCGACACTTCTATAACCAGACACTTGACACTTCCATAACCAGATACTCGACACTTTCATAACCAGACACTCGACACTTTCATAACCAGACACTCAACACTCGACACTTATGTGTCGAGTCGTGTCGAATATAATATCAGTCTCAAAAGATACAGAATTGTGAAAATGTTCAGATCTGTCGAATGATCATTTCCAGATTTCAACCTCCAATTTCAACAATTCACCAAAATTTCATTTTAAATCCACATTCAATGAAATTAGTGGCTATTTAAAGCTTCATATGTCTATTTTCTGAAACAAAAGAGAAATTATATAAATCACAGTCCAAAAAAATGCAGCAGCTCAAAGAACATAGAACAGTCACATGAATCACGACTTCCATCAAGAACAACATCTCCTTCACTTCATAAGCATATAATTTCACAAGTAATTCATCATCTAAGCAACAAACAATCAATTTAACAATAAATCACATGTATTGCAACCCATATCAATTAAGAACAACAAAAATAAATAACACGATTTAAGTATAGTGTTAGAAAATCCCTACTTGGTTTCCAAGCCTATACACCTCTTTGATTTTTCTCTTCTTTTCCTCTCTTTTCTTCCTTCTCTTTTCGTTCTTCTCCTTCTTCTCTCTCTCTCTCTCTCTCCCTGTAACTATAAGACTCTCCTCTTCTCTAGCCAAATGAAAGAAAAATCCTCCCACTGAAATCCTAATGTCTCTCTTATATATACAAGGCCTTAATTCATGGGCCTAAATCCACTTATTTTCCAAACCCATTCAATCCTTACTAAATTCTAACATAAGCCCATAACTATAAACCAACCCAATTATCATTTATTTAAACATGGTTTTACAACTACTTCATGGCCTAAAGCCCATCAAATTCAAATAAAATTACTCAAATACCCTTAGGCACAGTTTCTAAATTTTGTAACATATATATACATACATCTTTTTTGGAACTCTACACTCTAACTATACCATAAGGAGAGTGAAGAAAAGGCACAGAGTATGACTAAAATACCCTTTTCCAACCTATTTTGACCATTAAAATAATAAAATAATATGCAATAAAATTTGAAAATAATAAGAAATGTAAAGGAAAAATTGAAAAAATAGACATAATTAGGGACCCTCATTGAAATTTGGACACATCCTGAAAAATTTTCATGCCATAGACACTTTTTTGACAAAAAAACTCAATTACCCTTATGTATTTAATTTTTTCCTAAAGCCTTATTTCCCCTTATTTCCCTCTTCAGTCAAAAATTACTGAAACCCATCGACATCGCTCGAAACGCAAACCAACACGAGCATCGGCTTAGGATAGAAGCATCAAGCAAGATGACGCAGAGAGAAGCACCCATCGACACTGAGGGTCCCTAATTGTGATTTATTTGGTTGTTATTTGTTAGATTTGATTTAGTTTTTAGGAAATTTAAATTAGAAATTTGAGTTTCCATCGGATTTGTGAACTTATTTAAGGATAAATCTAGTGTTATAATGTGATTTTTGTGGTTTGATGTGTGTGAAAACCGACGAAATCAGTCGTTTTGTTGTGATGTAGATGACACTCGACACTCGACAGCTACGTGTCGAGTCGTGTCAAGTTATGAATCCGACACTCGATATCAGTCTATTTTCGAAGACATATTAACCCGACACTCGACACTATCTTGCATTCAACACCACTCGACACTCAACACGTATGTGTCGAGTCGTGTCGGATTCACATCCGACACTGAATATCAGTCTATTTTCAAAGACATCGAGTGTCAGAATCTCGAACCATGTATCCGACACTCGACATGTCAGATGAAATGTAGTGTCGAGTGTCGGATTAATCCGACACTCAATGTCTTCGAAAATAGACTGATATCTAGTGTCGGATGAGAATCTGACACGACTCGACACCTACGTGTCGAGTGTCGAGTGGTGTCGGATGCAAAGTAGTGTCAAGTGTCGGGTTAATATGTCTTCGAAAATAGACTGATATCGAGTGTCAGATTCACAACTCGACACTCGACACCTACCTCGACACGACTCGACATGTAGGTGTCGAGTGTCGAGTGTCGTCTACGTCGCGCATCAAACCACAAAAATCATATTATGACACTAGATTTACCCCTAAATAAGTTCACAAATCCGACGGAAACTCAAATCCATAATTCAAATTCCTTAAAAACTAAATCAAATCTAACGAATAACAACCAAATAAATCACAATTAGGGACCCTCAGTGTCGATGGGTGCTTCTCTCTGCGTCGTCTTACTTGATGCTTCTATCCTTAGTCGATGCTCGTGTTGGTTTGCATTTCGAGCAGTGTCAATGGGTTTCGGTAATTTTTGACTGAAGAGGGAAATAAGGGAAAATAAGGCTTTGGAAAAAAATTGAATACATAAGGGTAATTGAGTCTTTTTATCAAGAAAGTGTCTATGGCATGAAAATTTTTTAGGATGTGTCCAAATTTCAATGAGGGTCCCTAATTGTGTCCATTTTTTCAAAATTTCCAAATGTAAAACACACAGTTTCTTAGAACGCACCCACTCCATTCTGCCACCTCTCTCCCTGCCTCGTTGCAAATTTTTTTCTTCAGGTAATCGATAGTAAAAAATCTATCTCTTTTCTTCAAAATCTTGGCCTCATTCTGCTCTATTGTCTTAAAAATCTTTCTCTTGTCAAGTAATCGGCAATCAACAAGAAATCTAAGGATTTGAATTTTTGGTATTTCTAGGGTTTTTATTCTTCAATCTTCATCACAATGAACTATTCTCGGCCATCGATCTGCTCCAAAGAAAGCAAAAGCTCACAACATTTTCTTTAGAAGTCCATCTCTCAAATCTTTGCTCTTCCTTCTCACAACCAAATCAATAGTCGTGAGTGTTAGGTGTAGCGTTATGTTTTTCAAAGACAAATTTTTGCTGCTGTTGTTGTCGTTGTCATAGAAAAAGCTGGTGGGGACTCATTGGTCACTGACTAGGTTTTTCTCTTTTTTGTTTTATTTATTTTTATTTTCATTTTTCTGCGTCAAAAAATCTGAAGAATTAATGGCAGCTAAGAGATTAATAAGCTTCCTCTGCTCCCTCCTTACCCTCAGGTGCATCAACAACTCTTCGAATGGAAGCATAAAAATTCATACTCTAATTATTTTTAGCCTTAAATTGATCTATTTGATTATAATCTTTGATTTCCTCTACCTAAAAAAAATTAAGAAGAAAATACTGGGTTTGTGGGAAATTTAGTATAAAAAAATATGTGATCGTTCCTAGGAGTTCAGAAGGGATAAAAAAAGAAAAAGAAAAAGAAAAAACCCATTTAACTGCAACCCAACCATGTGATATTTCTTGGGAGATCAAAAATGAAGATGGGCTAAGCAACCTAATCATTGTTAAGTTTATCATCTAACTGCAGTTGGGTGATGTGGCTCTAATTTTATTGTTATCTGACTCTTCTTAAATTTTTTTTTTCCATACAAATTGGTTTTCGATCGGGAAAATTAAAAAAATATATAAAATTAGGGGCCTTTACTGAAATAAAGACACATCCTAAAATTTTTTGATGTCATAGACACTTTGAACGTGAAATGACTAAAATGCCCTGCATTCATTCATTGTTGAAAAGACAGAGGAAAGAAACATCATTCACTCCTTTCTCCACTGTCCGAAACACCATTCAACACCTTCATTTATCTCACTATTTAATCTTAGAGTTGAAGCTGAGCAATAAGGTAAGACAACTCCCTGTAATCTCTCTCTAAATGGCACAAGAATGTTGAAGTAGGTTGTAATGTTTCATTATTTCTTGTTTTCGTAGCTTTTAACCACATTATCTACCTTAAAATACGGATATGTATGTGAAACATAGTACGATTTTTGCCAATATTTGCTGAAAATTGCAAATCGTAGAGAAAATATGATATTGCAAGTGAGGGGGAAGAAGACTCAACGTACTCGAGCGAGATTGCTCGATAAATATGTCGTGTGTCAGATATATAAGACTGACGCTTGACATGTCAAGGGGTAATGTTGAGTGTTGAGGCTATGGTCGAGTGTCGAGTTAGTATATCGAGTGGAGTGTCGAATGTGTCGATTGTCGGATATGTACTTTTGTCACGTATCGAGTGTTGTGTGTAGTGTGTCGAGTGTCAACTTAGATTCCATCGAGATATATCAAGCATTTGGGTAGAATTGTCTTTCTTGTGACTTATTTAAGCAATTTTGTAATTATTTTTTGTCCACATCATGTAGGATATGAAAACTTTACGCGTACTTATTCTATACAATTGTTCTTGGATTATGCAAGAGAATGATGGTTATTTGTACACTAGTAGGAGGGCAAAGCCACTGATAATTCATAGGTGTACTACTTATAATGAGTTGGTTGACTGTATTAGTACGAAAATGGGTTGAAATATTCGTAAGCATAATATAAGTTTAGAGGTTTAATTTACTTTTAAGAGTGTTCCGTCATTGTCGACTCCTATTGAGACTGACAATGATGTTTGTTTTTTTATACAATATTGTTTGAAGGACCAACAATCATATACATCACTAATTGTCAAAGTTGAAGATAAGGACAAGCAAAGACAGAGGTTAGGATTCGATGCAGTACAAAGGCGGCAAAGTTCTTCTCATCCCTTTTTGTTTCGCTCAGCAAGTAGAAGCAATCAATTAAGTGAGTCCACTCTTATTTGTGCACAACCATAATTGAATGATGACGTTGGCATTGACTTTGAGCAATATTCAGGGCATGAGTCAGTTGGGGTGTTATGTGAAAATGAAGAAAGGGTGCTCCCGTTGATGCCATTGAGATTGCTACATCATCTCAATAGAATTAGAGAGTTTGAGAGTTTAAGCAATATTGATGTTAATAATGGTAATGATGACATTAATGATGATGATAATGGCGATGAAGATTATGATGATGCTAGTGATGATGTTAGTGAGCATGGTGATGATAAGAATGATGATTGCACTATTCGTATTGAAGATTTAGCTGAGGGTTTGAATGCTTTTATTGTTGATGGGCAGAATGTAGATGGTTCACATTTTAATAATGATGAACAGATGGAGATTTTGAATGATGTGAATCAAGATGTGCCGTTTACCTTTCCTTCTCCAATTCATTCTACACCTACTATTTCACTATACGGACATCAACAAGATCCAGTGTTGAATAATGAGCTGAGAATGGATACAAATTTTATACATCAAGAAGCTAATTTGGGCCTTGAAAATAACAACTGTCATGCTAACACATTTGGATGGATACCGCCTGTTGTGCATTCATCATCCGCAGTTAACGATGATGCTTCATCGTTTATAGTTGATAGGATTGAGGTTGCAGTTGGGCAAATGTTTAACAGCAAAACCGAGCTTCGTGAGAAGTCATCAAATTTGGCATTAAGACGCAACTTTCAATTCAAGGTGAGAAACTCCAACGCAACAAGGTTTGAGGTTGTATGTCGTGCTGAATCTTGTAAATGACGTTTACGTGCCACAAAGATATCCGATTCTAATTTCTTCCAAGTGAAAAAGTATAAGAAATATCACACATGTTCCAGAGCCAGACTTCACCCAAATCACAAACAGAAAACTGCACATGTTATTGGCAAACATATTAAAAGGAAATTCATTTAGGCATCAAGAATATACTGTCTGAAGGATATTATGTTTGATATTCAAGAGTCATTGGGTGTTAATATCACATACAATAAGGCATAGAGGGCAAAGGAGGTAGCTTTGTAAGAACTTCACGGGTCTCATGAGGAATCATTCACACTACGCCCCTAGTATATGTATATGATTGAGAAAGCAAATCCAGGGATCAAAATAACTTTAGAAACTAATGACAATAACCATTTCAGATACTTTTTCATGAGTATGGGGGCCTCTATTACTGGATTTGTATTATCAATTGGGCCAGTTATCACAGTTGATGGATCTTTTCTAAAAGAAAAATGTAACGGTACAATGTTTTTGGCTTCTTGTATCGATGAAAATAAACAAATATACCCATTGGCATTTGGAGCAGGGCATTCTGAAAAGGATAACTCGTGGAACTGGTTCATGAAACAGTTGTGTGATCATGTATTACGAAATGTCCGAGATCTTGTTTTCATTTCTGACCGTCATCGTAGCATTGAACGAGTTGTTATAGAAGTTTTTTCTCATGCACTGCATAGATTGTGCACTCATCATTTGAAGGGTAAATTAAAGGCCACGTTCAAGGATAAGACTTTGTTGGATATATACTCCCGAGCTACAAGAACATATCACTGTGCTGATTTTAACTATCATATAGGGCAAATTGAATCATATATACCCGTAGCTGCAATTTATCTTTGACAGATTGGAGTCGATAAATGGGTACGTTCACAGTTTTATGACCAACGGTATAACATCATGACAATAAATATTGCTGAGTCGATGAACAGTTGCTTGCGGCATGCGCGATTCCTTCCGGTTACATTGTTAGCAGATTATTACCGGCCGAACTTGCAGCAATGGTTCAACGAGCGTCAAGAGTTATTTGCTAACTCAGAATTACATCTCTCGCTGTGGGCTAACAAGTTGATGAAAGAGCATTTAAAGGAGGGCGAACGTATGAGATTATCGGTATCTCTCTTACTATGTACGAGGTGAGAGGCAACAACCGCGTCAACGCTCGGACATGTACGTGCAGGGTGTTTGATCTTGACCAGCTTCCCTGTGAATATATATTAGCTGTTTGTAAACGTATAAACCTACTGACGTGCCATGATTATTGTGTCCATTGGTATACAACTGAAACATTACTACATGCATATACTCTGCCAGTTGTTCCTGATAGAGTTAGTGAGGATTGGATGGTTCCTAAGGAGGTACGTAGTAGAGTAGTTCTACCACTAGTCATGAGGAGACCAGCAAGTCATCCCCAGAGGACACAAATCCCTTCCGTCGATGATTCTAGTTCGTCTCAAAATTGTGGGCGGTGTGGAAGTTTTGGGCTTAATCGTTAAACTTGCTGAAACCTAGTTCCACTTGATGCTGTTACAGTGGCGCGACGTGACAGGGGATGATGTTTACCAAATGTATGCAACGAGTATTTTTCTTCATGTAATATTATTTGTTTGCTCTATGCGATGTAGTATATTTATATTATTCCATCAGAGGCTATTTCAAATAACTAAACATTCATTTATGTGCTTTTGTCAATGTATAAAACATTCATGTATGAAACATTCATTTATGTGCTTTGTCAATATATAAAACATTCATTTATGAAACATTCATTTATGTGCTTTGTCAATGTATAAAACATTGATGTACGAAACATGTCCTTATATGCTTTGTCAATGAATTAAATATTCATGTATGAAACATGAATTTATGTGCTTTGTCAATGTATAAAACATTCATGTATGAAACGTATCTGACGAAATACATATATGTACCAATACATCCAGGAAAAAATGTATTTACATTTTTGCATACTGACCTTTTCAATTGACAATACAAGTACATACCCCTATACATGGGAAAAATATGCTAGTAGGCAAAATGTGTAACTATACAAAAATGTGTAATTATACAAAAATGTTTAAATATACAAAAATGTGTATCACTACAAAAATGTGTAACATGTAGCCAAAAATCATGGGAGAATACCTCTACCATGCATGATACAAAATCATGGTAGAGTCATGCTTGGCTGCAGCTTAACATCGGCTGACACAACATCGGTAGGCCTCGTGGTGTCCAAGACGGCCTCCTTCGCTTGTGGAAGAACGCGATAAGCCCAAAGATTTAATACCATTCTTCGTCGAAGTGTCTCGTCCATGAATGCTTTAATGTTTGCGAATGGAACGCCCCCAGCTAAAAACTCCATACGGGGTTGTGGGGTAGTCAGGAAGACCATAAATCTCTATCGACACCATATGTGGTATCATCTCTACCAGGGACCGGACTGTGTCTCTTACTGTGTCGGTGGAATTGTACGCAATATATGAGTCATAGATGACTATCACATGACAATTCAAATCCACCTCGGCTGTCACCCAATGTTCGCTTCCGATGTTAACAGAGACATAGAGTTGAAAAGAAAGTTGACAATATTGAAATAAGTCACAACATTTGATTAAAACAACACATACTAACACATTGAATATGAATTGACTCACCCTGTCCACATCGACCCATGATCGTCCAACGAGGGGCATCTGCCCAAGAAGAAACTGGAAAATATCTGACTCGTTCACCTAGTCAATATCATCCAATTTATTCGAGAATCGTGTCCACAACGATTGAACTTTTAACTGCAATTTCATGAGTATGGTTAGCTAACTCTTGAGCAGGCACAAGTATGGAATTGCAAATATACTATACTTTCATATATTTTGCAAATATCTACCTAGAAAGTTGTGTCCAGGAAAGCAGACCTCTGGACAACACTTGAGCCAATATCTCAAACTCTACAGCGTAACGTCCACAAGTAGCTGTCAATATGCTACATATAGTAATAGTAATCAATAAATATTACAATAGTATATTGGTCAGGAGGAGACGACAAGGAGTGAAACAAACCTCAGATCCAAGCCACTGAGTCGGATGGTCAACGTGACGAAGAACTCACGCCCAAAAAGGCAGACGCCCAAGTCAACATCGCCCGACGCCTCACTCATCCACGTATCGAAGGTCATGTAATCAGCATCTGGTGTGGTGGCATGTAGATCAAACAGTGAAACCCAAGTCCATAGAATGCTATGAGATACATTGTCTGCATCCTGTGACACTGCCTCATAACATTATAAAGTGGGCTCCTCCGTGGGCTGAACAACTAGACCCTCTGTGGGCTGAACAACCAAGTCCTCTGCAGGTTGAACAACCGGGTCCTCTGGCTATACATGTGGAACATCAGAGGCTATCTCATGTTGCACGAACCTTGCTCTCTTTCTACCCAACGGACTGATGAAGGGGCTCCATTTATACTTTCCCAAAAATAGTCGTTGACCTCGAAGGGAGACGAAGCTTTTGGGAACAGCATCGACGACACAAACACTTGTGTCCACATGTTCAGGTTCTTTTGCCTCCTGACCTTCATCGTCATCACCCATACCATCATCCAAATCCTGTATTACAACAAACCATCACGACAGGTTAAGCGTTGTGACATCATGAAAATCATTAATTACGTTATTAATTTGTGCAACGTACCATGGTAGCGTATCCAAAATGGCCACCCAGTAGTACAATAGCATGACATAGATGTACTGTCCCCTCCTGCATATCATTGCTCTCCGCCCGTAACATTGTTATCTCCTTCCAGGGTCCTACAAGCTCACATAAAACTATACTCTCGAAACCATCATGGAACGACTGCGTATGTATATCATTATTCACATGAGAAACCAACCAACTAGTAATGTAAATGAAAAAGTATACGAAGGTAAATTTTCAATATATACTTTCGAATTGGAAGGGACGTCACGTATAGGAGGGGAAATGTCACGGTAGGTGGTTGCGCGACCCGAAGGAGGAACCGAATTGCCTGTAGGACCATAGCTCTTGAACACGATAGGTGTAGGACTGATGGGGGGAGCGACGGATGAAGATCGCACCCGATCATTTAGCGGACCGATTGTGTCGATGATTGACCCTGCATCAGGTTTATCGACGGAACTCTGTCCAGCGAGATGAGTTCCTAATGGATCCTCATGACTATGACTCTCACATGTAGGAGGTGTAGGACTAAGGGAGGAAGAGGGCGACGAAGACCGCACCTGATCATCTGAAGGACTGCTTGTGTCAATGACTGGCCCCACGTTAGGTCTAATAGGGGAACTCTGACTAGGAGGAGGTGGAGCTGATGGATCCCCTATGGGAAGTGGCTCAATCCTCTCATCAGGCAGTAAAGAAGTATCCACAGATGCCACCCATGCTACATGTGCACCTCTCTGGATACCAACTGCTGCAACAAACCTAATGTACCAATCAGTGGTCTACTCCACCTCAGATGGCTCCAACATGACGAGTGGATGAGCCTATATCATCAAATAAGCCATCAAATTAGACAGTGATTCGGTGTGACCGATAACAGGAAAAATAATCAGTGGAACCTGACATACTCTCCTCCTAATCAACATGACATCGCGTTTGATGATGTCCTCTGACGAGGTTTTTTGTGTCTCTCACTTCAACAAGCGTGGTATCTTCTCCGTAATCACCCCGTCTACTCGTCCATATGTTGCGCTAATATACAGTACGGCCTCGTACAACCAAACCTTATTAACATAATATTTTTTAGTGAGAATAGGTATTTCAAAATGTAATTCAAAGAAACTAACAAACACGTGCAACATTTGTTTCTTAGTATGTACCTGAATAGCGTAGGGGCACCCCCTAAATTATATGTCTCGAAATGATTCCCTTTCCCCATCGTCTTTTTCTTCTTCACTTCCGCTCGTTTCTTATACTTTTACAACCTCCTATCCAAAGCTTTTTTTCATCCCTCTAAGTGTCTTATCATAAGACACTAAACCCCATTGATAATCGTTAAAACTATCCAATATATTGGCAAAATTCAACCACTCACAGGAGACATATTGGCGTCAATCCCGTCCCATAAAAAATCGCTCGAGCACGTAATACAAGGCCAACTTTACAACATCCTCATCTAGTATAGTTGACACATTTAATGCCCGAATTCTCGGATAGAAATGCATGAGTTCCATGTCCTGACCCCCAAAGTGCGTATTCAACAAATGGCACAGATTCAAGACATTACGTATTGGTGGCACAAGGTTAGCAAATTTCAAACCGGTCATCAAACCAAACTCGTGAGCAGAAAAACAAATAATTCTTCTTGGAAAGAAGAAAAAAAACATAAGAAGCTAATAATGGTAAAAAAAAACTACAATGATCAAATGCTAAAAAATAAAATTAATTAACTACATTGTAGTTCAAACACCATATTTTTACCTTCAATAAGGAACCACATCTCTTCATCATACTCAACTGTGTTAACCTCCCAGCTAAGCACATTGTGCACCAACTAAGACGGAAATGACAGCTCCGAATGTCTAAGAGAAACCAAAAACATGTATTACGAAACATGTTTTGTTGCCTCTCATTCAAGTTCGCATGAATCCATTCTATACAGTCCAAACTGGCTAAGTTTGTGATAATCGCATGGTAGTGCTCACCATACGAAGTCTTCAGAGTGAAAGAGAGTCCAAATTCATTTGCCATTTGCTTCAACCTGCAAAAAAAAAAAAATAATACATTATCGTTATATATGATGGAAAAAAGGCAAAAAACAAGGCTAGAACAAACAATCTATCAAAAAGCTTGACATAACTCGACGAAACACGACACGCTCGACAGAGCTTGAATAAAGAAACCGATGCTCGATGAACTCCATCGAGTGTCCGAAGAAACTTATACCGGATTTCTAGAACTGACATACGCGAGGTCAGACATCCGACTACACGACTATGTCGGATGTCAGCCTCGTCCAGTGTCGGATTCAGAATCCGATAAAATATACTCTTTGGATTCATCTCCCTGGCTTCGAGTTACGCCAGATTTTGTATCCAACACTCGACGTAAATGTTTTCACTTTCATTGATTGTCGGTTTCATGTTAATCGATAATGGCATCCGAAGCCCATGAAATTGACACTCGACGCCCTAATTACATGTCGTCGAGTGTTAGAGACATGGTTTTGGTGTACTAGATTTCCGTTTACATGAAACCGACACTCGATGTCATCTATGTAAAAGCTTTGATGGCGAGTGTCGATTGCGGCATCCGACGGGACTCATTCGTCGACGAAACTATTTTCACTTTCATCTAGTGTTGGTTTCACATTAACCGACAACTGATTCTGAAGCCATAAAATCGACACTTGAGATTCCCAATTACATCTTCATCGAGTGTCAGAGACATGGTTTCGATGCACCCATATGTCGGTTTACACGAAATCGACACTCGATGTCTTCGTAAATGCCCTAATGGCAAGTGTCGATTAATACATCTGATAGGTCTTGACACATTCTGTCGAGTGTCGAGCAAAGACCGACACTCGCAATCGTCTACGTCGCGAAGAAACGTTTCAGTTTTCACCATTTTTACACACATCAAATCAAAAAAGCATCCAAATCACACTTCATTTAGCCCATAAACACAGAATAAGCACAAAATACGATCAGAAACTCAAATTCGAAATTCAAAATCCCTAAATCTAGCCCAAATCCCTAATTAATTCAAATGTGTAAATTTCCTATATAAATCTCTAATCCTTCGGGTTAGGGGTGTTCAAAATTACCTGACCTGATCCGACCTGATCGGGTTTTGTCAGGTTGGTCGGGTCTGTAGCGGGTTAGCGTAATAAAAAACCCGACATCAGATTTTAAAATTCGGGTTTTGTGCAATCGAGTTTGAGATCGGGTTTAATTCATGTAACCCGATATAACCCAACCCAAAAAGGCCAAAAAACTGTCAAAACACTCGACAAAACTCGACACTCTCGATAGCGCTTGACACGACTCGACATGTAAGTGTCGAGTGTCGGATTCATAATTCGATACTTGATGTCTTCGAAAATACACTCGACACTCGACACTCGACATTTATATGCCGAGTTGTGTCAGATCCACAACTGACACTCGATATCGACTATTTTCGAAGACATCGAGTGTCGGATGCTGCATCTGACACTCGACACCATCTACTCGACATGTCGAGTCGTGTCGGATATATGTCGAGTAGATAGTGTCAACTGTGATGTTTTTTAAAATAGTCTAATATCGAGTGTCGGTTGTGAATCCGACACAACTCGACATGTAAGTGTCGAGTGTCGAGTGGCTAGTGTCAAGTGTTTGATGATTCATCTGATACTCGATTTCTTCAAAAATTGTCTGATATCGAGTGTCGGTTGTGAATCCGACACGACTCGACATGTCGAGTGGCGTCAGATGATTCATCCGACACTCGATTTCTTCGAAAATTATCTAATATCGAGTGTCAGTTGTGAATCTGACACGACTCAACCTATAAGTGTCAAGTGTCGAGTGGGCCTGACAGACCCGACCATTCGGGTTATATCGCGGGTTACATGCTTCAGAAACCTGATCACGGGTTTATTTTTCAAAATCCAATGCATCATCGGGTTGAGTTGGGTGGGGCAAGACCCGACCCGACCCGACCCGACCCATGCACACCCCTACTTTGGGTTATACCTAATCTAAATGTTATTTTCAATCTTCATAAGGCGAATATCACTTCAAACGATCGAGAAAAGAAGCAAAAATATTAAAAAAAAAACAAATACTAACTTACCTAAACTGAATGCTTTTGCTTCTCTCCTCGTTCCTCTTGCTTTTATCCTCAAAGGTTCCAAATGGAGTGTGATCCTTGGGTGAGCAGACTTATTATTATATTTTTACAGTGCAACGTTTGGAACTGTTAGCTTCGACGATGTCGAGAGGTATTGGAAGTTCAACAATAGACGATTATGGAATAGGAAGAGGTAAGTGGAGGGAAGAGGGAAATAGAGAGTGTTAGGAATAACTTGAATTTCTAAGGGTATTTTAGTCATTTCACGTTCAAAGTGTCTATAGCATCAAAAATTTTCAGGATGTATCTATATTTCAGTAGAGGCCTCTAATTTTGTCTATCTTTTCAATTTTTCCTTTTCGATCTTACCCTTGCAACGCTTAAGTTAACGGTTTCAATTGGAAATCGAGGGGTAAATTGTAATATTAAAAAATTTAGAGGGAAAAGGGTACCTTCCCTCATACCGCGGGGGGGCAGGGGAATGGAATTTCTCTATAGAATTTCTCTTTAGATTAATTTAAATTAGTTTTTGTTTTAAGGTTTTGGACTTCTTTTTAGGGATTCTTGTAATCTTTTATATTTTGTTTATTTTAATTATAAGAAAGTTTATTTTAATTGGTTTAATTAATTTTATTTAATTTTTTAGCTTTAAAATACTATATTCTAATCCATTTATTTTATTTTTATTATTTTAATTTATCATCTCTTATTTATATTTAACTTCTTTATTTTTACTTTGACAATTATTATGTATCTTTTTTTTAAAGTTTTATAACTTATTTTATTTAGAAATTTTATATTTGTTGTCTTTTAGTATAATGTTACCAATGAAAATTTTATAACTATTTGAGGTAAATGCTAACTCAGTTACAAAATATTTAAATAATGCATAGTAATATGACGGAAGGGTATAATAGTTATTATATAAAATTTTTAATATGTCAAGAGACTAATTGAACTAAATTTGGTGTTAACAGGGTTATCGATAATATTATATAAAATGTAAGGGTTATGTCAATATTAGACTTTAGTTCAAGGTTATTTATAATATTTTTTTCTTAATTTAATTGTCATTACTCTTAGAGCATGTTTGTTTCAACTTATTCAAATAGAGCTTATTGAAATATATCTTATTAGAGTAGCGATTGTAAAAAAAGAATTTTTATAAAAAATAGTTTCTTATTGTCTAGTTGGATAAATGTACAAGTCTTTATTAATGTTAAATTACCCTTTTTTTTAGAAAGGAAGAGTAAGGTACATCTTGTAAAATATGGTAAGAGTGTATATGATGTTTTACAACTTTAAAAAAGTTTAAAAAGAACTTTTTTCCAAAGTCTCAATCTTGAACTTCTTATAAAAGATATAAAACAAATTTTTTAATCATCCATAAGCTTTTCTTAGGTGGCAATCAAATAATCTAAACAAAATTTTAATAGAGGTTTTGACATTAAAAAAGCTCTTTTGACTAATAGATAAGTCGAAACAAAAGCGCTTTTAACTCCTTTTGGATTGATGTATAATAAATAAATAAAACTTTCGTATATGTAAAAGAAAATTATAAAAATATCATTATATTAGAAATATTAAAATCCCTTAATTCATTATAAATTACTAAATTATAATTCTATCTTTGTTAAAATGAAGAATGGGTACTGATGAGATACAATAGATGGGATTAAATGACTCTTCGAAGGATGGGGTATTGTTATTTAAAGGGAAAATTGAAAAAATGGATACAATTAGGGACCCTCATTAAAATTTGGACACATCCTGAAAAATTTTCATGCCATATACACTTTCTTGACAAAAAGACTCAATTACCCTTATGTATTCAATTTTTTTCCAAAGTCTTATTTTCCTCTTCAGTAAAAAAATTATCGAAATCTATCGACACCACTCGAAACGCAAACCAACACGAGCATCGGCTGAAGATAGAAGCATCAAGCAAACGACGCAGAGATAAGCACCCATCGACATTGAGGCTCCCTAATTGTGATTTATTTGGTTGCTATTTGCTAGATTTGATTTAGTTTTTAGGGAATTTGAATTAGGGATTTTAGTTTTCGTCGGATTTGTGAACTTATTTAGGAATAAATCCAGTGTTATAATGTGATTTTTGTGGTTTGATGAGAAGTAGATGACACTCGACACGTAGGTGTCGAGTCGTGTCGATTTGTGAATCCGACAC
This sequence comes from Boswellia sacra, assembly GCA_013180625.2. Lineage (NCBI taxonomy): Eukaryota > Viridiplantae > Streptophyta > Magnoliopsida > Sapindales > Burseraceae > Boswellia > Boswellia sacra. The sequence goes on from SNVD02009834.1 coordinate 167,815, forward strand.
TCGATATCAGTTATTTTCGAAGACATCGAGTGTCGGATGTTAATGTCGAGTGTCGAGTGTCGAGTGGTGTAGTGTTGAGTAGTGTCGAGTCGAGTGTCGGATAATTGTCAAGTGGTGGTGTAGTGACGAGCGGTGGTGTAGTGTCGAGTGTTGGATAATTGTCGAGTGGTGTAGAGTCGAGTGTCGGATGTGAATAACTTTCTTCGAAAAATAGATAATTGTCGAGTGTCGAGTTGTGTGGTGTCGAGTGTCAACACTACACCACTCGACAATTGTCCGACACTCGATACTACACCACCACTCGTCACTACACCACTACTCAACAATTATCCGACGCTCGACACTACACCACTCGACAATTATCCGACACTCGACACTACACCACCACTCGATAATTATCTGACACTCGACACTACACCACTCAACTTTCGACATACGACATTCACATTCGACACTTAATGTCTTCGAAAATAACTGATATCGAGTGTCGGATTCATAACTCAACACGACTCGACACGTGTCGTCTACTCGCGACTAGACGACTGGTTTCGTCGGTTTTCACAAGCATCAAATCACAAAAATCATATTATAACATTTAATTTTTTAAGATATGTCTAAATTTTAATGAGGGTCGCTAATCATATCTTTTTTTCAATTTTCCCTTATTTAAACCTCACTAAATCTTTGTTTAAGCTTTTTTCTAAGAATACGTGTATCCTTAAATATATGTATAATTATCACATGTTTATTAATTTGTTTCCAAAGTACCCTTCTTCTGTTATTGTTTTCTTTTTCCAGTACACTTGCGTTTACCTATTTGAATGAAAATACAACTACAGTGGTTTGCCTTCTCTTCTTCTACCATGGATTCTACATCATAAAACTATTTTTAATGTACCAAAGCACTAAAATCCAAAATATCCCAATCGGCATCCAGATTATCATCTGTTAATTCCCTTTATTATATGGTGCTATCTACTGCTCTGATTTTTCCTGAGAGGAATCAATGCATCCTTTGTTGTCTGAATCACGCGGCTTGGTTTCTTTAATACAATAGTCATACCCTTCTAAACTGCAGCAAAGATCTTACTTGTTGAAGTTTTTCGGCTTTCAAGATTCGTAAAGAAACAAAAGCTATAAGACATTTGCAATTGCAATGAAAAATAATATTCTACCCAATTAATTCGTTAAAGAATCTTTGCTTTATATTTTTAATTTCACGACTTTCTTTTGGACAAGATATCATCCCCTTCTCTTTCTCTGTTAAAAGTTGCAATTTATAATGTTTTTGACTCCTATATCTTGATGATAATTTAAATTTTGAATATAATTTTTATTTAAAGAAATTGATTGGAGGGACTTAGAAAGGGTTTTTAAGGAGGTTAAATAACAGTTCTCTTCGTAGGGATCTTAAGATTGCACATACTAAATTACCCAAATATTAGCTTTCTGGGTTCTGATTAATCTTAGACCAAGCTTCTCGTTCCGAGTAGACCAAGTCAACATAGAGCCCATATCCAAAAAATAAAAAATAGGCGAGGGTCTTTGCAAGTTAGGGTTTTTGAGCTCAACCTCAACCCCAACTAATATTACCAGAGAACTTGTACGAAGAGCTTCAAGTCACCGTCACTGCAAATCGAAATCACCGGAGTTGGGGCTGCTTCATATCTGGAATCAGAGGCAAGTTTTGCTTTTTCTATTCTTTACAATTGGTAAACTAACAATATAGCTCCGGAAAAATGAATCCCTTTATTTGCAAAACCGTCACTTCCTTTTACTTAAAAAACAACTCCTTACACCACCACAAACTACCCATTACATCTACATACTCAGTCTCTTTCCTCTTCTTCTCTTCTTCTGCTTCTGCTTCTGCTACTGCTGCTACTACTACTCGCCCAAAAAAGGAAAAAACCAAAATTTCCTTGGCTGATTACTTGATCAATCAGCACCACTTCTCCCCTGAAGCCGCGTTACAAGCCGCATCAACCAAAACTTATTTGAAAAGACCTCAAAACTCGGATTCATTACTGTTATTTCTCAAGGAAAGTGGTTTCACTGATGCCCATCTCGAGAAAATGGTTAAAAAGGCCCCTCGAATTCTCTCTGCTAATCTCGTTAATAGTATTAAGCCTAAATTCGAGATTTTTCAGGAATTGGGTCTTTCATCGAGTGACATTGCTGATATAGTATCTGCTGATCCCTGGGTTCTGACGAGAAGTGTAGATAATCAACTTATGCCTTCCATTTTAGTGTTGAAGAGTGTTTTAGGATCCAATGCAGGAGTTGCTAAAGCTTTAAAGACATCTGCGTGGTATCTGAAATGTGATTTGGGGAAGACCATGATGCCTAATATTGATTTTTTGAAGAGTTGTGGAATCAGCTCTTCACAGATTGTCAAATATTTGTTTGTTTTCCCAAATTTTTTTGTTGTGAAGCCTGATCGCATGAAGTACTTTGTAAAAAGAGTTGATGATATCGGATTTGAAAAGAAATCTAAGATGTTTATTCATGCTATTCGGACAATAAGTTCAATGAGGGAGGAGAAATGGGAGCTTAGGTTGAAGGTTTTTCGGAGCTTGGGATTTAAGGAAGATGATATTGTTTCAGTGTTTAAGAGAATGCCGCAGGTCTTTACCCTATCTGAAAGGAAGATTAGAGAGGTGACAGAGATGCTGCTCAGTCGAGGAAATGACATATCGGTTATAATTAATTGCCCTTTGTTGCTTGCTTGCAGTGTTGAGCACAACTTAAAACCTCGGCTGATGGTTTTTGATTCATTGAAAAGTAAGAATTTGCTTCCGAGAGAATTTAAATTTACTAGAATTTTTAAGATATCAGAAAAGCAATTTGTAGAGAAATTTGTGCTTCCTTATTCTGATGAACTTGGGGAATTAGCCCTCTTGTGGGGAACTCGACGAAATCGTAGTCAACTTCCTAGTAAGAATTCATAGTCAATGAAGTATGGTATTTTGGCTTAGAGTTATTAATTATTGAAGCAAGTTGTAATCCATATCATATCTCACATCTTTTTGTACCAATTGTTGCTAGTGAAATTGATCATAATTCATAGATTGGTGGTACTACTTTAGCTCTAATATAGACAGTCTTCTAGTCCCCTTTTTCTTAATCTCTCTGAAAAGTAAGGATAAAAATTTCCGTTTATGTTGATTGAGTTATGTTTCTATGCATCAAAGTTAAATAGTTTGGGTGTTTTAAGTCGTTTGATTTCAACTCTATTTGTTATATGTGCAGCTCCCATGTGAAGGCATTTTTTAACATTCTAAGTATTTGATTTAATGATGTGCATTAGGTTGCATTAAATACTTATAATGTTTAGTTTCTTAAATATGGAGGACACATTATGATGTGAAGATAATGCTTTTACAGATATGTTTCTAACTTTTTCTTAGTGATTCTTTGATTTTGTTGAAATGTAAGGGGAAAAAAAATTTGTGGTTTGTTCTAGTGCAGGGTATAGAGCTTTAGTGGAGGCCATGTTAGAGCTAATTTCATTATGTTGGTTACTCAAATTTGTGGGAGCAAATATTCTTAATGCTATTGGGTCCTTGTATGCGTATAAAAATGCTGAATCCAAGTGACATGTAATAATTTTTCACAAGACTTGGCATATAAATAGTTCAATGTTCATCTAATATTATACTTCCGCAATGACAAATAACCTTTTTTGTTAAATCCACATTTTAACAAACTTTTGTGCCTAAGATGTATTTAGCTCTCACTTGGTGTTGAACTTAAAAAATTAGTGATAAAATTCGGAATCGAGCTTGACAAATCCGGTCATATTTTGAACCCACAAACGCTGCGTTCCGAAATTTGATGCTCCTGTTAGTGCTCCAACTCTCAATGGAACACTCAATTTATGGTGAATACTAAAGGTATTGCAACAAACCTTTATTTGTTCTATATTGTTGATGGGCATTGATTATATTATGTTCATTTAAGAATTATAAAAAATCCAAAATCAATCTTGAGCTTCCTATCCTGGAAGTAGAAATTTACTTCATTATTGACAATGCATACAACAAGACTCTTGCTCGGGGCTAAAATCTGTTTGTGGTTTGGGCTGAAAATGGGCCATTGTAATATCTGAAGTTCTGAACCCTGAAGTCCATTACTTAATATGGAGCCCCAAGGCCATTACAAGAGAAGCGACCTAGCGGGAAGCGGGAAAAGAAGCCCTAATGCACCGGTATAATATGAATATGATTCACAACTGTCTGTTAACTGGAAGCCTCGTATTGAAATTGAAATTGGAGAGCGCCACTAAACATTTGGAAACAGTTCAGACTGAGGAATTCCTGGTTTTAATCTGGGTTTTACTATTTGAAAACCAGAAGGCGAGTTTTGCTTCTTTTACTGTACAATTTCAATCCACCAAATATTGTTATATCTACAGTAATGAATCCATTTATTTGCAATCGAAAGACCAGGCTCTGTTCGTTTATGAATTTTGTGTTTTTGTGTTTAAAAATTTTTAGAAATATATGATTGATTTTGAATTATAAAAATGATACGTTCAGATATTGATTTTTTAAGTGTTTTGTTTTCGACCTTTAGCTTTCCTTCTCTTCTCTGTCGTCTAGTCTAACAAGAACAAAATCCAAATTTTCCTTCACTGATTACTTGATCAATCAGCATGGCTTCTCTCCTGAAGCCGCCTTGAAAGCTTCATGCGTCAGAATTTATCTGAATAACCCTCAAAAATTGGATTCAGTACTGTCATTTCTGAAAGACAATCGTTTCTCCCATACCCATTTTGAGAAAATGATTAAAAGATTACCTAATGTTCTCTGCCCCAATCTTGATTGCACTACCAAGCCCACAATCAAGATTTTCCAAGACCAGGGTCGTTTTGCATCAAGATATAGTATTTGCTGATCCCTGGATTTTGACAAGAAGTGCAGACAATCAACTTGTGCCATCAATTTTGGCGTTGAAGAATGTTTTAGGATCGAAAATTTATCCAACTTCGCAAAGGAAATGTGGATATTTCTGTTATAGCTAACAACCCATCATTGCTTCTGTGCAGCCTAGAGAACAGACTAAAACCTCGGCTAGGATTTTTTATATACCGAAAACTAAGAATTTGCTTTAGAGAGAAACTAGTTTGGTTACAATTTGTATGGCATCTGAAAAGAAGTTCTTAGAGTAGTCTGTGCTTCCTTATCATGACCAACTTGGAGAATAAGCCTTCCAGTGAGGGGTAACAGTCGATGAAATATAAGGTGGTGTTTGTTTTTTAATTCAAATCTTATTTTTTGTGTTGCATATTTTTCAATATATGTTATATTTAATATTAACCACATATCTTTTTCAAAATTCAAAATAATTCAAAATCAATCACATATTCTTAAATTCAATTGAAAATAAAAACAACAAATCGCAAAACGAATACACCCTAAATATTTGACGAAAATGTCTCAAATATGAAGCAAGTTACGATACATTTCTAAATGTGATCTTTTAGATGTGTTAATATCACAGACCACCCCTATATTTTGGTCTAATTACATCCAGAGCCATTGTTTGTAATTTTTGTAATAATCTACCCCTAATTTTTGAAAAAAATCACAGTCCACCCTTCCGTTAGTTTGACCGTTAGATGAAGTCATATTTCCACCTAAAACTATTGTAATTACCAAAATATCCTTCAAAAGAACTTTTCAAAGGGTTAATAGCATCGACCACCCTTATGTTTTGGCCTAATTACACCTAGAATCATCGTTTGCAATTTTTGTCATAGGCTACTCTAACTTTTGAAAAAAAAATCATGAACTACCTTTTCATTAGTTTGACCAGTGAAGCTCGTAATCTTGGACCTCATTTACTGAAATAACTCCATTTTCTCTCACTAAAAGGAAAAAAAAGTATTATTTATTGGAAACTATTTCAAAATCTCTTAGTTCAATTTTCTAGTAAATGACACATAATACAGAAGAAATCCAAATCAAAAATCCCGAAAAAAGAATTTTATTTTGAAAATCCCAGAAACATATAATAGTGGTAAGCTGCTCTGCTAGGGGGCAATGAAAAGCTCCTTTTTTTTTCACTTTATATGTGTTTAAATAAAGTGATATTTATTTTCACTTTATATGTGTTTATATAAACTGTAATAGTTTTAGACGAAAATCTAACGTTATCTAACAGTCAAACTAATAGAAGGATGTTCCAAAATTAGTTTTTCAAAAGTTAGGGGTAGGTAATGATAAAAATTGCAAACGATAATTTTAGGTGTAATTAGGCTAAAATATAGAGGTGGTCTATGGTATTAACCCATTTATATATGTTGACTTTCACTTTACATGTTGACTCTTCCTATTATTTTACTATTTTAACCTTGTTATTTTTGCTTATTTACGAAAATCTAACCGAGCTTATAACAAAAGAGTAATTCGTGAATTTGTTTTTAAAAGTTAGGGATAGCCTATAATAAAAATTATAAACGATAACTCTAAATTAATTAGATCAAAATATATGGGTAGTCTGTGATATAAACCCTTTGGATGTTAGAGTTCGTTTTGTAACAGGTACCGGAGCTCATGATATCTTTTTGGCTACTATTTTGGTCTACTGACTCTTACCACACACCTGTTTTTTGTTGATTGTGTCATCCTCAATGTTTCGTGTCAAATAGCATGTGTTTTGGGCGTTTTAATTTTCAATATCTGCAGTTGCAGTGATTAGCTTTTGTTATTTGTCTGATCTCAAAGACATTCAAGGTACATCCTTTGCAAAGTATTATCTGTATGATCTGGTGATTCATACAAATTTTGTTTCACAGGTATTGAAAACTTTAACTCTGTTGTTTGTTTATGTATTAATTATCATCTGCTTGTTCAAATCTGAGGTGCTAACTAGTGCATGATAAATATCTTTGTATGCATCTCCCTGGCTTGATTAAATGGAGGAGAATTCTTGACTGAAAGGAAGCTTCGCACATCCAGGAAGAGAAATTTGCTTAAGACTATTGTAGATGTATCAGAAAGGCGAGCCTACCTAACCAGTTTGATGCAAAATGATGTCAGTAGAGTTGGTGTGCTAGTGAGTAAGATGGAGATGGAAACATCACCTAAATTTGAAGCCGTGTGCTGGTTGCTTTTATTAAATTAGGAAATTTTTTTTACGTGTAAAATCTTTTGCCAAACTAGTTGATGATTTTTGTGCTTTGAATGTGATAGACAGCTATATTTGTATTCTAGTCTGTGCCATACATGATGCTGAATAAGAATTCATATACCAGAAACTGGAAGAAATGTGTTAAAGCTGCTTCAAGGGGAAAAAAGAAATACTTATTTCATTTTTCTATTGTTAGAACGTGAAAAACAATCTTTTCTGTGATATGGAGTGTGTTTGGTTAATTTTTCGTGGTTCGTCTTTTGTACATGGCATGTTGTTCCCATTTTATTCTCCTCTGCCTCGCTCTCTTCTGAGACGTAACTTTGCAGAATAATATTATTCCATTCTTCAACATTTTAGTGGTGCTTTCGCATCTTAGCCAACCCAATTGGGATTTAAGTGCCAAGAAAAAGTAACGACGAATAAAGTTATATCATACTATTTTACAGAAACTAACTCTTGCAAAATTCATGGCATATGATAGATTAAATAAATAAATACATAAAATCGATGAAGTGATAAGCTTTTTAAACAAGTTGATCATCACCTAATGGGAATATGGGTACAAGAAACTTTTCCAAAGCAGTGCTGAAACTACCTCAGTAAGATTAAGATCGTTCTATTCTTTTATTGGAAAAAGGACATTGCTTTGAGATAAAGTATAATTTATTATATTTTTTAGAGATTTGTTATGTTGTTGGTTGGGACATTTAACAATTAGTTATTAGTTATTAGTTATCGATTTGATGACATTATTAAACAATTTGTTTATCCGACAACAATCAAGGAACTAAGACAAAGTATGTCCGTAGATTTTGAGATGCAAGTGCGTCCCAATCTAAGAGTTGATGTTCTGCTCTGTTCTTAGGTTTCGATGGATAGCAGCTTTAGCTTCAAATAGATGAAGAAATGGAAGCAAGCAGATCATATTTTATATACTAACAATCAAACCTTTTTACAAGTTGCACAACGCAAGCAAACTTGAGACCGAACTGAATAAACATCCAAACCCAACAAACATGCAATGTTAATTAACTTAATGACTGGGACTGACATCAGAACGAGTTCATTTCCAGCAGATAACTTCTACTCTTAAGCAATTCCTGCACGGCCTCTCTGTAAATCCCGTCACCAAACGCCTCCGATGCCAGCTCATCATCTTCCACATCATCTTTCACTTCACTGGGCCTAACCACCACCAGCGTGGCACCCTCCACCCGAACGCCCCGCTTCAGCAGCAGGCGCGGCTCCTGCCTCATCCTCATGCTTACGCACGGCACCATCGTCCGGCTCCCCACCCACCCGCCGTCGCTGACGTCAGACCACCCCAACCTACACTCCTCCATCCCTTCCTTGTCCATCACCACCGTCCCCTCCCCTTCTCTGTCTATCAACACTAACCTCTCCATCTCTTCGTGCTCTCTCACGACCTCTTTCAGCATGAAGTGTCTCGACGATGCCGCGATCAACGCACTGATCGTCCACATCACTCTCGTCTTCAACCCTCCAGCAGTGTCCTCGTCGGCGTCACCTTGTTCTCCGAGATTCACGAAACCCGTTGCTGAGGCTGACGCCGACCTGAACCCGAAAATCACGCAACTTTTCAAGCTTTTTCCGAACTCAGCTCTCCATTTCACCGTCAACCCTTTCTCCAACGTTAGATCACCAGCGGGTAACTCTATCTGGAGATTCTTGATGCGGGTGAATTTGGTTAGAATCTGGGCAGGCGAGTTCTGGAGGAGAGTTGGGTGGGTCCGGTGGTGGTGCTTGAGGGGGGGCTTGAGGAGATCGTGGATGGACTTCAGGAAGACTTTGAGGAAGGTGAGCAGGGGTGACTCGGAGTCCGACTCGGGGGAGATGACTCGGTCGACAGTTAAAGACAGGGATTCGGTCTGGGGGACGAGGGAGTTGAAACGTTTGGAGACGGCGCGGCAGCGGATCAGGGTCTTGATGTCGGAAAGGGAGTTGAATATGAGCATTATGAGGGAGTCTGGAAGCTGATCGAAGCCGTCCATTTCGGGGTCCTCGATCATTTGGTGCTTGTCTGTGTTTGCGAACTCTTAAGCTCTCCCTCCGTCTCTGTGTCTCAGCAAATAAATAGAGATAAAAGAAAGAGGAGTGTGCGTGCATTAAAAGGTTGTACGTTTGACCGTTGACATGTGAAACCGTGGGGCCTTGGCCTCAGCTTCGGGCCCCACTATATAGCATAACATTTCTCTTGTTCGAAATGCCGGCTGTAGAACTACTGCCCGAACAACGGTGAAGTTAACTTTCATTTATTTTATGTTTCACCGGGCGTTAATTTTGCTAAAATTAACAATTCAACAATCTCCCTATCAAAACAAACAAGATTATAATATGTTAATCAAATTAATGTTGAGTCACAGGCAAATGCTGCAGCGACGGTCACCGCCTACTTCATAAACGTACGTTTTATCTGCTCTGACTGTCAAACTCAAAGCCAGCTGTTTTATTAGGTCTTTCAAGATATTTTCCATGACTGTGGCTATCATTAGGATATTTCTTAAAATAAAAGTTTTCCGCTGAGAATGGATAGGTCGTGTACGTGTTTAATCATTTATGCAAGTGGGGATAGATGATTTTAAATTAAATTAGGCTTCAATAATGTTTGTCACCTTGATTATTAACTCTAATCCATGATATTGATAGATAACAGAATAATCAATCGTGGTTTTTGTAACATCTGCGTGGATTCATTTCCATGCATAGAAAGATCAAGAGAGATTGTTTAGGCATTCTTTAATGGTTTAACCAAACTATGAACTCATAATAAATAGAGGCTGCCGAAATTGTCAATAGTTTTATAAATGGTTAGAGAGAAGCTAGCTATCCATTACAGATGATACATTGACACGCCAATTCAGCTGGGATGAAGACATCCAGTTTAGATTAGAATAATAGAATTCGACTTCATCAAAGCTAAGGTATTAATACAAATCCTAGAGACTTACAAGGCTCTGGCAAACTTGTGTTTTGGTCTGCAACCTAGGCCCATCGGAAGAGAACATGGCCCATCGGATCATTGAAGACATTAATTGAGACCACGAAATTGACCAACTAAGCAATAAACAACCTCTAAATATAGCTTTTCGATTTTAGACAAACTCTTTTTTCCACTCCCAAAAACGAACTGATTTTGGGACGTCCATTGCAGCCTCCCATTATCAATTTTCCCATGCAAAGGCATTTCAATTCTCCAACTGCGGAGGACACCACCGTTGATCTCTTCTGCTTATCACCGCTCCCCATCATCTTATGGCGGAGCGGGTACCATCTAATATCAAGGAAAACCCGGATGAGTCCTTGATCAGGTCAGGCACTTACGTGGTTCAGATTCCTAAAGATCAGATTTATCGTGTGCCACCCCCAGAGAATGCACTAGTCGTTGAACGCTATCGAAACCCTGATAAAGGAAAGCAAAAAGGTCGTTGTTCTCGCTGCTTCTGTTGTGCTCTCGTCATTGGTATTGCTGTCCTTGCCGTTGGCATCACGGTGTCTCTTATTACTATTTTTCTGAAGCGGTAAAAGCCTTGTGAATTGCCTTGTCGATGACCCATTATTCATTACGTTAAGATTTGTGAAGGCATTAATTTTGATTAGAGGGGTTAAGGAAGGCGCCTGTAGCTTCACTCCCATTTAGCAAACAAAATTATTTTCACATAGATTTGTGTGCGGCGCCAAAAAAAGAATGAGTTAGCTAGCCAAAGAGATTGAAAAATCTAGCATGCAAAACCAAGAATTGGAAGCGAACTCCTTTCTGTTTAAAGACGAATCACGATAACGTGAAGGGTTACATTTTACTCATATTAGAGTTGTCACCATGGAGGACGTTGTTGTGCAATCCGATTTATTACGTGCGTGCGGCAGATACCAAAAAAAAAAAAGGTGACGAACCGTGTCCTTTTTCTCGTTCTTGTTAAACAACTCTTTAACTGATATTTATGCGTATATCAACGTGACAGATGTAGCTAGCGTTTAATGCATTAAGCTGCGTTCTTTTGAGGAAATTAATCTCATTGATTCTTCGATCATCTCCATTAATTGAATTGGCCAGCTCTTTAATTGGTTCGATCGCATTTGTTTTGTTTCTAATTTGGAGTTTGATAGCGGCATTGTGTATTTAATTAGTTTCTGAATTCGGAGCAGTACTATTGGTCCAGACTAGCAATGAGACATGCATTTAATTAGAAGCGTTCTACTTCTCACCAGTGCATGCAACATGCATTTAATTACACTTTTCAACTGTGCATGCATTCGGCTCGGCCTGCTTCATGGGTTAATCAGCAACCTGCAGGTATATATACCACATATCGATCAAGCTTATTATTTACTATTAACGAAAAAATAACAAAGATATACGTACAGAGGGGTATGTTAATACAATTTATTGACATAGTTTTTTAACTAATGAAGTCACTCTCTCCTAGTTTTGACCATTCTATACTATGCCTTAAAATTGTTAGGTTTTGGGTGCTATAGCCGCATTCTCTCCTCTCCTGCACGTACACATTCACCCACAACAGTGTCCATAAGCCATAAATCATTAATTGTAACCTTGGACTCTGATTAGGCATTTACAGAATTGAAATTAATGCAGCCTTTGAAAAATAAATACGTTACTAACATTAGTGCACACCAATTGCCAACTGGTGCTAGAAAAGTAATAAAAATGGAGAAAAAACATATTTCTTAGCAAAACAATTTTCCTACCAAATTCCCTATTCGTAGAAGTTTGAGAATATTTCAAAATACCTATCCCACAAAAGAATTAAATGTTTGATGGTTTATACGGGAGCATTCCTTACGAGTTAAGTTTTGAGTGGTGCTATTTTAATTTCCCCTCATCGTTGAACCATAGACGCACCGTCTTTAATTATACACTTCATAATTTTTTTTAAAGTATTATCTTTAATAACATCCTATTTGGTTTCAAAAATATCCTTCATTTATTTATTATTTTTCTCTAAACACCGCGCATGAAGTCATGAACACAACCACTCTTCTTCTCTTCTCTTTTACCTCTCTTTACTCAATTATCTTTTCTCCATTAAAAAACAATAATATGTGTTCTTTTTTTTTTTTCTCTCGTTAAGGTATTGTGATTTTTTCCCCTAATTATTAAGAGTGTGGCTATATCTATATGCTCTCTAAATCTACTTTTAGCGCAACTTTTTTTGGTAAAGATTTATAATACCTAAACATCCTTAAATTATAAAATTACGAATTGCCATGTTATATTCTCTTTGTTTTAGATTTGCAAACCCAATCAAATATATTTTCTATAAAATTATCTCATGTTCATCTGTTTCATGTATACTAGTTTTACAATATATAAGAAAATAAGTAATTTATTAAAATGATTAAAATATGTCATCTATCTCTACATGAGTTGAAAATTGAAAGCTATGGCTCTTACAGGAAAACTAATTCATTCTCCAATAAATATCAGAGGAACATATACAGGGTAATGGAAATCGATTCCTACTTAAATGGTTTTCTGTAAATCCAAGGACATGAATTTAAAACCCCAGCAAATTTAATTCAAACTGAAGGAAAAAGAAAAACTAAATAACAAGAGAATAAATGAACAGTTTGGAAGATGATAGGATGGGAGGCAAACAAGAAGTTCAATTGAAAAGTTTGTTGGAGAGCCCACTTCAACTAAATATGTTTGATTTCGATGATGGATATTCGATTTCTATCATATTTTACGAAGAAAGACAAAAGATTTGTATGAATGAGATGTAGGATGAGAAGATAAAAACGTATTTTGAATAATAATATATATTCATTCCCAATTCTATCTTAAATTTTATATTCCAAATGATATATATTTTAATTAATGATTGCCAATTGATGGTTTGATGATGTAATGAACGGTGAGCTAGTTTTTTAAATTCATACCAAGTCATGCGGAATGCATAATTTTTTGATAAATTTTGAGATGTACATCTATGTCCTGTGGAAAAATAAAGGGGTGTATAATTTAAAAGTTTATTTACATTAAATTTTAATAAGGGAGTGTATTGAGTAGGGGTGTGCAAATTAACCGGACCCGATCCGACCCGATCGGGTTGGTCGGGTTAATCGGGTTTTTATCGGGTCAGTATTGAATAGTCACCCGAAATCGGGTTGTAACAATCGGGTTTAAACAATGTCGAGTCGTAATCGGGTTTGAATAGTGTGAGCAAATATAATTAAACTCGATCGACCCGACCCGACCCGATCGGTTTTGTCGGGTTACAATCGGGTTTATGTTTTTTAAAAACCCGAATTATGGTCCAAAATTCATAATCCGACCCGACCCGTGTGCACCCCTAATATTGAGCAAAGAGGTGTAAAAAATAGATTTGGGGTTCATATAGCCCCACTCAACTATTAATTGATTTCTAACTAGGATTTATAGTTGCTAATGTAGAAGCGGTCAATAACCATCTCAAAGTTTCTAGATTGTTTTAGATGTAGTCTTGTTTCATACCAATTAGATTACACAAAGAAACACATCATGAAAGGGGCCAACAACTTGGTAACTATAATTGGAAGTGAGGATGCAGCAACACCCAAATGTGGAGATACAATGTTATCTATTTCCCTAATTATAATTTTCAACTTTACTTTATTAAAATCTTTAAGATGGATTATTTAGGGCTTAAAATATTTATGATGGATATTTGGCTGTGAAAAGATTTAATAAAGAATAAAAAAATAAAAGTTTGGGCAATGAATTTCCACATAATTAAATTGATTGAATTAGTGTTTAGTTAATTTTAATGAAGAATAAATTTGTAATTAAAATGTATACAAAAACAAAGACTTTTCTCACCTCAATAATGGCCATATAGTTAAATAACGCAATCAATCTGCCAAAGTAATAAGAATGAGGCCCAAGCTAATTTGAGCTGTAATTGGGCCTTCACTCGCTGGTCTTGGACTCTGATTTAATAAAACAGCAGTTTTTATCTTGTACAGGGGATGCAATGTTTTGGACCTTTGGTAGCTAGGTGCAGTGCATTGTGCCATTTTACTTCTTTTAAGGAGCTTCTCTCAAAAATTTCAAATGAAATCAACTTCAAATATGCTCATCTAATTATAGCCTGTAAAAATTATAAGAGTTGAGCACCTTACATCCTTGTATGTTCTATGCCCCAAATATGAGACTTTTCCAATTCAATTTATATTATCATACTAACTTTGATCCTTGTTGGTGCTCATCCTTGTTATTGTTTTATCATTTTTAGTATCAAAAGGGAATGAATTTTATGTATTACAACATTACCTGTAATAAGAAAGAAAATGGGGACCAATGAATAAAGTTGGAAGGTCTATCTAGAATCACTCTTTTCTTAAACGCAAAAAGAGCAAAACTCAAGTTAATGCTGGATCATATCACTTCCCACACCGGTTGCTTTGTGTCTATCAATCTGTTTCAGGCTGATCAATGTTTGGGTTGTGTTCCCAACTATTAACTAATTGCTTCTCACAAGATGATAAAGAAAGAACCACCGGATTTGCTCTTCAATAAAGCCAAAGTGGCATGTTACTTGGGCAGAATATAAGAATGTCATGTCATTTCTAATGGTGATCAGAGAGAACAACTTGTCATCTGGGTGCATTTTCATTTCAGGAAAAAGACACGTAAGGCAAAACTACTCACTAAAAGTCAATCAAACCTCATATTAGTAGTGAAGAAACAACATTCAGGATTCAAATATCAAGCACTGAAAACTACTAAAAACTGAAAGGTGTGCTTTGGAAAGATAGAAAAGTAAAAGCTAATCCGTATTTCGTGTAAACAGTTGCCATATGCCGCACAGAGGCAGAAGTTGGCATCAGGATTCAGTAATAGGCGAACATGAGTCCCATACTCATACACCAGGAGCACATTACACATGTCAATTTTGGTATATGATCTCTCTTCTTGTTTTGTATAATAAATTAAAGAGTGAATAGCTTTTCAGATTTAGTTTCATTATAAAACAACCACCAGTGCGTGGCAACACTGTGTCCCTACCTTGCCTCCTTAATTACTTTGAGAATATATTCAAAGCTGGTTAGGATTAATCGTCATTTTACATTTAAGTATTGGCTCTCAATCAAGGACTCAAAACCTACTACATTATTAAATTGGTGTGGAGTGTCTTCGTGCCAGCCTATGCAGTCTTTCACATTGTTCGATTGGAGGTTTGTTTGGTTAGGAAATAGTCGAGCTGCGATTGGTTATCGTTCTTCTGTGTCAGTTTTATATTTGATAAAGATGTGGATATGAACGTACGAAGCAAGCAACAAAAACTGTTTTATAAAAACATGGAACACCTTATAAATTTGCTCCCTGCAACAACGTCATGACCTTAATCACATGGGAATCAATTATCCAGTGCTAAGCACAGCCCAACATTGACCAACTTCGTGCGAAATTATCATTATTTCTGTGAAAATGCACCACCCGGCGCTCGACCCTCTATGCCGGGACCATTTTCTTTGCTAGATCTGTGACACGTTTACATGAAACCATTATTGATGAGTATCTCCATGGCAAAAAAATACTGCAGGAGCATCTCTGGATACCAAAAACATATGGGAAACTAGATGTTTGGTAGTATAATATAATGTATTTAACAAAGCGTTAGGTTTAATACATAGTTTATGTCATACACAAGCATGCAAGGGTCCCCAAATACTGTTTCAGATCATGGGTTGAAGCTGTAACTCTGAGTGCATAGATATAATAATGCTGAGCAAGATCAGTTTACATGTCATATTCTTAAGTATTAAGCATATATATAAAAATATGGTGTATTGGGAGCGGGAGGGTTCTGCTAAGGCCTAAAGAAAATGTGAAGTGCCTCGAGAACCCACTTTATGGAAGATCTAACAGGTTTATTCAGAGAGGGAGAAGACATAAATAATTTTCATTAGTGAACTAAAGGTGTTTAATTAAGCACTGTGATCACCTAGTGAGGTATAGTTGGTTGTCATAGGGAAGTGTCCCATTTCCACCAATAATTGAAGCTTCTAGCACTTAATTTATTTGAGGTTAAGGCAGCAATGATGGGTTGAATCTAGTGGCTCCGGCACATTTCTTTACACGTATGAAAGAGCCAGATCAGGGTGTTTCATGGCTTGGCAGCATGTTGGGTGTCCCCAGTAAAAAATCAATGTGTCCTCTTCAAATCTAGCACTTAAAGTGGATTCCAACTCCTCTTCAACCACGGATTCCCTTCACTTAGTAGTGGGTTTCCCTTTCACCACCTAACTCTCTGAAAATAACCATTATAATATGAATTACATCCATTAAGAAACAACTTTTAGATTCCTTTAATCTTTTGAGGTGGGCTCTCTAAAATCCAAGTGTCCAATGGTTTAGGTCGATATTTCTGTTTGTGAGCAATGGCCCTGTTTTCAATATCTTTTGAACCTTAACTAGTCCATCGTCCCTTTTCAGGATCATGAGGATCATGTATCACCAATAAACTCTCTTCTGAGTTTATTTATTCAAAGCATAATTAAACTCTCTACTTTTAGCTGTCTTGATATCTTCTACAAATATTTTAACTCTGATCCTCCTCAATTTATATGATCATTGTACCCTTTAATGCTGCCAACTCTCCCCCTACTCTCTGCAAATAACCTTGTTTAATTTACCCAAAGTCTGTTGCATAATTTATTCTCTGATACAAGGTGAAGATGTGTAACATGTGTAACTAGTCAGGCGGGTCGTGGATGCAGTAGCTAGGATTGGGTTAGGGAGTTCACACTTTAGAAATAGAAAAAATATTTGTCTCAGGACACGTTATTCTGGCATGAAATGTTACTTTCAACAGTTAGGTGATTGAGTACTTGTATAATAAGGCTCTTATTTTGAGAATGTGGTCAAGGTGTTTACTATATGGAGCTAGTAGGATATCTACATGCTGCATCAGCTATTGATCTTAAATTACACAAAGAGAATAAGAAATGCTCAAAAGGGTTCTAGTATGCAGGTTAGGAATTGGTAGAAAAATCACAACTCTGTGAGTTCGAATAGGACCCATTATGTTGACAATCTTCGTAATTATCAATGGAACAACCCCACACATTAACATTATCTACTAACTTTTGTCAATCAAGTAACAAAATTATATAAAATCCAAGTCAGTACAAGTTGTACAATTAAAATTTCCGTAAATTTACAGGACTTTTCAGTCCACATCAGTAGTGGAGCGCATACATGATACATTCTTGCTAAAACTAGGAAGAATGTGCACGATATTTTGCTTACAAATAAATGTCAAGAGTTTCAGGTTTAAGATTCATAAAAGGATAACGTACAGAACGAAACCTAGGGTTCATTTCTTAGTAACTTGAAATAGGGAAAGCATGCACTTTACTACAACAAAAAATGAGTAGACCCTCTGGAAAAAGCATTTAAAGTTTGGGGAGGTGCATTTAAGTTGAAGTGTTACATTTCTAGTATCATCATGTCGTTAGAAGAGTGAAAAAAATCAAACATGATAACTTTTTGCATGCTTTTGAGCAATATACAGTCATAGAGCTATCGCAGTATATCAGCCTCAATATCCGAGGATTCCTTGGTTAATTTCTATACTGAATTATGAGCCATATAAATATTAAAACTTAAATATATACAAGAGAATACGTATATTTATGTATTTGTAATCCCATAAGAGCTAGCCTCGCTGTCTGACTCTCTAGGTATCTTTACAACTGTTTACAGATGCTCCCCATTATGTGAGTTTTTGAAATCTAGTGACTAGTATAAACAGAATACTGATGATAATTGGTAATATATACACTGAGTTCAAGGATTCACACTGCAATTTCCAATTCCTGATTCCTCGTGGTGGTAAAAAATAAAGACATGTTTAGACACCCGGAGATCTGAACGAGATTTCATGCTATTCTATTCAATATTGCCCTGAAATATGATCAGGCGCCCAAATCTAATATGGTCCCCAAGAAATGGAAAGCTTGTTCTGAAACTTCAGGAGTTCTTGGTGCAAATTCATTACTTGGGTACCCTTTTTTGTAAGCTTAATTAACTGGAAAACTAACCCTATATTATATATGGGTCATTATAATTATGCTGCTCTGAATCCTGCACCGAGCCTACGAAGCTTTTAGGCTCTGTCATACCAATTTGAAAGATATATAGCTGCGACAGTGTCGTTCTTTTATTGTAATTAAAAATTAAATAAACAGTCTCATTGCTTTTGGAAGAAAGTTAGCAATAATAATATCTTACTCTACTGTTCCCGATAACGTCGCGAAAGTACATAGAATAACATAATTTTTTTACAGGCGAAACCCGCATGCTTTGCTGCAGAACTTGACTTTGCATCTCTAATCTCTATGGAATGATCAAGTCGATCTCAGCTCAAGTGCACGATAACTAAGTTTGGTTCATAAAAAAATGAAGCTAGTGAAAAAGATGCAAGGGCTTTCAAGATTGCGAGAACTCGATCTCGTAATATCTCCCTCGCGCAGCTGTGTTATCTTTTGTCTTCTACCTTCTCTCTACCAATATCAGATTAAAAACGTCTGAGTCTTGGAAATGTGTTCATGCACGTATATATAATAGATGGAGAGCGAGAAGTCAATCATTTTCCAAATTTTTGGATTTTTTTTGTCATATTTATCATTTAATGAACGAGAAAAATGCATAATTCACTCCACCCTTAACCAATTTTTGGTAGGTGTGATCAATTTTTGTTATGATTGTTTACAAAGCAAAATCACTGTTGCCGTAGAGACAGCCGCTTCCATTCCACCAAACGCCGCAAAAATTCTTTGACCTATAAATCACGAGTACAATAGATATTAACCTAACATGCAAAAATAAACAAATAAATAAATAATATTAAACGTTTGGCTTGCCAACTAGAAATTTACCTCGGATGGTTCTTGAAGGGAATAAGAGGCATTTGTTTCCTTTGGAACTTTAGAAACTAATATCCCAAACCCTTGTCCTCTATTGCGCAAAACCTTATTAATCATACAACATATTTATTAGCACGACTTGGATTATTAGTAAAGAGATAATTTATTAAAATTAGAAACGAAAAGCTGTAATTAAAGAAACAGTTGATACCTTGAATGCGTCCTCATCGCTTCGATCATCTCCAATATAAACCGGAACAACATCTTTAGAATTAGCATATCCTGAAGAATCATGGACAATTATCAATTTTAAGAATATTTCTCCATTAACATATATATTTATAAAAGAAAAAGAAACTAAGATATGAATAAATTAACATTAATGAACATACTCACCGAGTGCCTCTAGCAAGAATTCAAGGGCTCTGCCTTTGTCCCATTTTATGGTTGGACGGATCTCTAAAACCTGTTTGAACCATCGAAAAAGATGAGCAAATCTAGTTTGGTTTTTTTTTCTTTTTTTCCGTTCAATTTGTTAAATAATGATCAATAAAGAAATGAAGGGCACCTTTCTTCCTTGAGTCAATTTAAGCTTTGGATACTCATCGAGCACTAATCTGACTTGTTCAGCTAATGCAGCCCAACTCTGGCAAAGATTGAAATAATATATTATATTAGCGCTGTTGAAGTATGAGGAAATTGAAGAAAATTTTATTGGGCCAGTGGGTCGATCTGAACCTTTTCGTCAACACAGCGGAAGTGCACGGAGAGACAAAACTTGTTGTTTTCCACCCGAGCTCCTGGAATTGATTTTGTTTTCTCTAATAAGGTTTTATACACCTGAAATGTGAAAAAGGAAAACAAAACAGAAATTAAATTAAATATTTCATGCAAACTGAGCATTGTTGTTGTCTCTTTTTTCTACGGCAGGTTGATAGAAATCAAAGATTAGCAAACCTCATCAATCATGGGCAGGAATTCACTGGCGGGTTGGAAGAGCAGCCCTTGATTTCCCTGAATATAAATGGTTAAAAAATAACAAAAATTAGATCTCAAAACAACAAATTATTCAGGGAACAAAACCACGTAAGAGCTGATGTTAAAGCTCGGTTACCTTCTTGTCTTTATAGCTATTTGATGGTCCTTCAATGTCCATGCCATGGCTTCCTGCATAGTAAAGCCCAGCTAATTTCACAAAGCTGAAAACCTGCAAAATTTGCAGTGATAAAACAACATTAGATTAGATAAACTGAAAATAATCAAAAATCAAAGTGAAAAATTTTACTGATGAAATGTAAGTAGTAAAAAAAAAAAAAATGTACCTTGTCTCTGCACCTGCCGGTCACTATAGCTGTGGGAAAATATCTAGCAACGTCCCTTACAGCCTTTCTCATCTGTAATGAAAGAAGCATTTAGAAGAGATTAATACAATTAATGAAAGTGTCGAGAAAGAAGTGTTGGGAACTGAAACAGACCTCGTTGCTCATGAAAGCTCGATCCGGGTCTTCAACAATAGGTGCCAGAGTACCATCATAATCAAGAAACATAACAATCTTCTTGCCGTTTGAGGCATTTATTATCTCCTCAAATTTGGTCAAAGCAGAGGGATGATGAGCCTGTCGAGGAACAAAAACAAATTAATGAGCAAGATTGTTGGAGCAATCAATATATCAAAGGAGGAACATCAACATGTATAGTACGTACAATCCAAGAAGTTTGCTCATCAGTTTCGGATAAAGACGCAGCAGGGGGTTTGACACGAGTAGGAGAACAATCTCTCATGGAGTCAACCCATGCATTGGTTTTGGTCCCTCCTTCAGTTATCAAGAGCTTCTTCCGAGGGAAGAAGTACTTGCCAGGTGATGAAGCTGAAAGTATTGTAGAATCGGACAAGGTGATTGTAATCTTCAGCATAGCCGGTTTTGCTTCAGAATTGACCACATTTTGGTTAGTCATTTTTTCTCAAAGCTCTGCAACTGCAATGGCAACAACAGTAGACACACATTAACATTAATTCAAGACACCACAAGTAGACGCCTGAAGATCAATAGAGTATAGGAATATCTGGGAGTTGTAAGCACCTGAAGATTTTAGACGTTGTCAGAGACTAACTGGAGAGGTGTAAGAGCAGAGTAGAAAACAGAGGAGGAGAAACAGAGATGTATTAGGATTTGGTTGTATTTGTGAAGTGAAAAAGAAGAGAAGAGAAGGGGCCAATTTTAAACACTCGGAAAAGTTGAAAATCACACGCGCACTAAACACAAACAAGTTTACGAGTGAGTGACAACGTGGGGATGAGATGTAGAGATGTCTAGTCAATTTATAAACTCGGTTTCACGGCACTAAAGGACGAAACAACCACCCGTTTTCTGGGCTACCTGTACTTTTCGACCACATACTATAAACAATGGAGGCCAGGGACCACCCTTTGCGATCCCACTCCATCCAAACTCGAATATTTTTTTTTCCTAACTTCCTTTGAATATTTGTTTTCTGGACCAACTACTTCTTTTTTTAACCTTTTAATATATAATTGCCCCTTGTTTTAGTGTCCAAATTATTCAATCTTGACTTCATTTATCTCATCTTATTTTATTTTCTATTATGTTATTATTTTAAAATAAATATGTTTTCGTTTGTTTGTTATTGTTACTATATGATTGTCATATCATTTATCTTAACTCGAATGATTAGTATATATACGTTAATTTACCAAAAAAATATATATATAAATATATTTAAAATGTAAAATAAGAAAATATAAGAGGGGAATCAGAGAAAGGACCCGCGAGCACTATCCTATGGAAGCAGTATTGAGAAAATGGACATGGCTGAAGGACAACCTTGAATCAACAGGTCGAGGTTCAGTTGCCACTCTGAGTCAGATGGATATATGTAGTTTTGACTGACTCAAAAATAATCAATATTGTTAATTCCAAGTGGTTACTTTGTCCCAATTTGTCAATTTTTCATTTTCTTTACTAATAATCATAATAGTAATCATCACGAAACCTGCATGCAACGCAAGATTTGGAAGGCAACTATTCAAAATTCAATTATTCATTGAACATTTGTGGCAAGATAATTAATTAGCCACTGGCTACTTTTCAGTCTTCATGCAGTAGCTAGCTATTCAAAAGTACTCTAATTTCTAGGGCGGTGTAACTACTAACTAGCGAGTAACTGATATGATCTATCATCGATCTCTATTCATTAAAAACAACTAAAGAAACAATATTAATATGAATACTTAAAAAATGCATGCTCACATGTTTCTTTTATGTTTATTTACTTGCACTTGAGTTTTTAAATCGTGACCCACCTATTTTTTACTAGAAAACTTAATAATTTAATAACCTATAAGTTAGATTATATCAAAAATTTGTTCTGGGTATTGTTAAAATTATTGTTTAATTATGATGTTACATTTATATACATCTCAAATTTTTTAAAATATATTGTTAATTTGTGTTGTAGAGGTAGAATTATGTTCATAAAATGTCAAAATTTTAAAATTTATACACTCAATGCATTAAATAGTTAATTAGAAAGATCCTAAAAAAGGAGAAGTGGGACACTCACAAATTTATGCAGCAGAAAAGATTTTTCACATGCATGGTCAAAGAAGCCTCGGCCCCTTCAAAGTTACAACGAAAAAAACAGAAAGAAGGAACAAAATACGAATAATGTTCCACAACAATTAATGCTCAAAGACTTGTTCTACTTCTAGTACTTCTTTTACTAATCAAGCCTTTCGGTGATTTAACTTTTGTGGGAATTTGATATTCCTTAGTCATTATACAAGAGAAGATTAATTTAGAAAGTATATATAGCTAGCACAGGAGCCAAAATAGCAAAAGCTATAGAAGGCTTTAATTTACAGCGCGCCCCTTGTAAAGGTCGACGAAACAGGCAGCTCCAAACCTAACCCGGTGAAGTTTAGATCAAAACCAGCAGCGATATTTTGTCTCGAATTTTTGATGTGAAACGCGATCGTTTGTGTCCACATTGTATGTTATTAGGTTTTGATGGTTGGCCATTTCTGCATGGCTTTTTCTTTAATGTGGTCAATTGCCTAAACTCCCGTATAATTTCCCTTGTTTAACTACTATTAAATTATCGTTATTTTGAAAAAGCTTTGAGCTTTGTTGCAAAAAGGGATAATTGCCTTTCCTGTTTCAAAGTAGACAGTTATTCACAACTTATATTTCATCAAATTAAACTTTATGTATCTTTTGGACTACAGTTATATGATTAAGTTATGAACACCGTCTAGAGAGTCGACACAGAAAAGATGGTGGAAGCTTCCCAACTCGAGTACTGAACATGCTGTAAAGTCTTTCTTTCTGTATTCAATTTTTACTCTTAAATTCTCGAGCGAGGTCGTCAGTCAAGATCAAAAAGTTAGACAAAGGTTCTGTCATCTGTTTACTTTTGATTTCTTAAAAGGTTCATCAAAAGAGAAAGAACAAAAAAATATGAAAAGTGTTTTAAGTTGGTTTGCATTTAAGTCGATATGGTAAGTACAAAATAATTAATTTACACTCTTACGACATTTAAAACTTGTTAATTAATTAGTGGAGAACTAGAAGCGATATTAAAAATATTTAAGTTTTCTAACATATGAATTCAACGTGCACGTTTATGACTAATAATATATATTAGGTGATGAAAATTCTTGAGAATTTATTCCAAACATTAATTTATGATAATATTGGAGCGTTTAAACAAGAAAGTCTATTGGGAGACTTGATTCTACAATTATTTGTGTCGACATTTCAATAAGATTCACTATGAAGTCATCAAGGTTACATTTGACAAAATCAATCAAGGTTAACATGCTTGAACTTGCTTCGATATAAATGGAATTAATGGAGTCTGCCACTCTGTGCGTATAATTTATGCTAATATTTATTCACCATGGAGGGTCAAAACAGGAGGCCTTGGAGATGCGTTGAAGCAACCGAAAGAGAATCCCCATGTGAATTGTGATGGAGAGAGTTTCAATAATTTCAAAGTTAGGGCGGTCGAAGATTGTCAAAAAGAGAGTTAGGCAATCTAAAGTTAGATTTTAAAATCCATGAAAATCTTTTATCGTACCCGAAAAACAATAACACTCTTAATTTTCAATTATAATAACTTTCTCATTGAGGAAATTCTCTTTTCACGAATTCTTTTGTAAGTTTTTGTTTCTAGAACTAGAACTAGTTCCCAAAATGAACCCTCAAGAAACAACCATATAAAATCAACCAATCGAATCTTAAATAAAAAAAAGTACAAATTATATTAAAAATATTCAACTAATAATTTCATTAATGTAGCTCCTCTGATTATAGCAATAGCATAAGTGAGAATAATGTAATTTAAAATCGTTTATGCATAATAAAAAACTTTCATGTTAATTAAGTTAATTCGTACCTTTAATACATCGGTCAATATAAAAGAAATAATACTATATATACAACATTAACATTTGTATTATCATATTTCAACAAACCCATATATGTCATGGTGATTGAGATTCGTTTAGAAAATAAATTGGTCCGTGCATGTGGGTTTTGGTTAAAAAATAATAACAAATGCAAATTTAATTGTAGATTTGCATATGCAATGACATAGGCATCATGTGTGGCACCACGTAAGCATATAATAATACAGTTTGGTAGAGAGAGGGGTAGCATCCAGTAGCATAACTTGAAAGTTGCATGCAGTAGCATAACTTGAAAGTTGAAGCCCACAACAGCTCAACGTAGTGCAATGATTCAATGAATTAATTGGAAAGCATTCTCGCAATGTCGCCAGAAGTCACTACTGCTCAATCAGTGAATGAACCTGTTATCAGCCGTGGCCATTTTTAGAAGTTAGTGTGCTTTTCTTGGTTTGTTGCTTCGAAACTGTGCGTGAAAATAATTTGTGATTTGATTGATGGGTTCCTGTTGCTGGGGTCTCTGAAAAGACCATGGCAGTGATATGTCCACGTGGTCTCCTTGCCACCTGATTTTCAACACCACTGTAGCCTGATTCTACTGGCTCCCTCGTCACTCGTGGGCTTTTTAGGCCCTAAATTTGCATGCGTTTTTCCTCTCTTCACCATGGCTCTAGTTCTAGCATCTACCTCTACTCGTCAAATCCTCACGTGGCCCTCTTAGGTTGACCCAGTTTTTACCTCTCCATTTTGAAGTAGAATAATCTTCTCACCAAATCTCCACTTAAATTTTTAAGAATGTAAATGATATTCACTTTCTTTGTTAATACATTTTTTTAAATATCAATCATATTCTTATAAAAATTAGATAAAAATTAAATAAATAGATCATCAATTTTTTTATCATAAATAAATTAAATCGATTATTCTTTCTTTTGATAGTTTATATTTTTTTTTTTAAATTTTAGAAGTATTATTATTATAAAAGAATAACTTTTATCTCAATGTTGCATTGTTATCTCAAGATATCAAAGTGGATCGCATGGGTCTAAATGATATCAAGAAATATTCCTTTTTGCTTTAAATGAGCCAATTGATAATTGTGGCTTTGGGTCTTATAGAGCCTAGAACAATATATAAATAGTGTGCAAATGTCCCTAAAGCTCAGCACCACGTTCGATAATCTTCCTCTACGAATCAAATTAATGGAGCTAGATATGTGTGAAAGCATATTCTGATAATTTTGAATAGTTTTAAGGCCTACATTAACGCTAAGTAATAATCAAAGATATATACCAGCACGATTAATCTTGATTTGCGGGGCATCACATGATATTCCAACTCTGAAAAGTGGAAGTGATTAGGGAAGATCATAAATTAAATTGAATCCTTCAAGTTTAGGGTTCCTTATCCTTTATCCGCATGCAGACCAACAATAAGCTTCAGATCAGATAATAATATTCCGAAACATCTTAAATTTTTAGCAAATGTATGCGCGCAGAAAGTTATAAAGAAAAGAGGATTGCTACCGATACAAAGAGAAATGAGCAAAAAGTTAATGTGTTTTGATAGATTATGGATGACAATAGGACAACGTATAAAATTCAAGTATTCAACTTTTATGTATAGCACAACAATACTTGATTCAAAGTAGAAACTGACAAACCTAGTTTTAATTGGCAGCTGGCCAAGTAGTCCAGTGTCATTTCAGCAGCTTCTCTAGCTGCTTGTTACAGAATCACATGTGTCATGTAGTACCAAATTCGATATGGCATGCCAAAGTGGACTCATAAAAATAGTACAAATATCGAGGTCGATCACATCCACAGGCCAAAATACATGACGTGTTGATGTTGCCACTTGCCAACTAGGAATGATGAATTGTCTCACATCGCTAAATTTGACTCATCAGATCATGTAACTTTGAGTTCACTCGGTGAAGAACTCATTGGATGTACCTTAAATTCGAAATTGAAGATATGTACATTGTCAAGCAGCTGGGTGCAGTCATTTTATCAGTGCGGCACTACTCATGAAAATAATTTAAGTGCATACACTTATGTGCATCCAGATGATCCTTTAATATAAATCATTAACAAGTTAGCAAGGTAGAAGAAACCCAACAAATTTTATGTTGAAAATAATGCATATAAAGTGCTCCTAGCCACTCAAGATCTTGATTAGAGATCTAATGTATCTCAAAAAGCTCCACTGAGAAAAAATTTAACCTAAAATAGAAAAGGCGATCGATAATGGAACAGTAGACACATAATAATCATTAGTTAAAACCCAACTGAAAAAACTGCCACAACGACGATAGAGCGATCCCCATGACAGGGCTTTAGGTTAAGAAATGTGGAATATCAAATATGGGAGCCCATGGAAGAAGGGAAAACCAGACGACGCAGCCGCTAGAATTGTCCACCTTTTTTAACTTTTACTTGAAATGACATGTCATTTTGCCATGGCAATGATCATCATCAGGACCCACAGAGGTATGCCCATAGTGCTTCACCCACTTAATGCATGCATGCCCACCACCACCCACTTAAACCCTAATCTCATCCCCATCCCCACCACCAGCATGCATCAAGGCACCATAACATATATATATATATATATATAAACTTATATCCCTCCTCTTCGTCTTTTTTGGATTTTATATGGACTACTTTAATATTTGTAACTTACAGTGGTGGATGAAAAGTTGAATGTTGTTATTGTATGCTTGGAGCATCTAGTCTAGTCTAGTGTGTTCATTTTAGAATATATGAAGTGGGACTTGCCACACTTTGTGCCTTTGGTGATACTACTTTTCCTTCACTCAAATATCATTGTAAATTTTTTCGTTATTTTGAGATGAAAAAAGAGTAGTGAATGTGTACAAAAGACTAAGATTCAAAGCTATATATTTTATTCACGATTCCAATGTTCTCCTCTGAAATCGAGAGAAAGATATTGTATTGATCATGACCTTCTAGCTTGTGTTCTCTTCTCTAGTTATAGGTTAACAAGAGAATTAGATGGTACCTTTATTCTAATGGAAAATCGTAGAAGATTAGAGGAAAGCAGATTACGGTATCCTTATCTAGAAATCACGGGAAAAAAGATATAGATCATTATGGTAATTTTTAATGCCGACTAAGTTTTAATGATAGCTCTAGTTCTTCCCCCTCTACCTATGCATAATCTTAATAATGTCTCCTTTTATACATTTTTTTTT
This sequence comes from Boswellia sacra, assembly GCA_013180625.2. NCBI lineage: Eukaryota > Viridiplantae > Streptophyta > Magnoliopsida > Sapindales > Burseraceae > Boswellia > Boswellia sacra. The sequence goes on from SNVD02009834.1 coordinate 195,498, forward strand.
AATTAGCGAAAATCAAAGTCGATGCAGTTAGATGAACTTGGAACATTCTTAGTACATAATTATGACCATATTTTAATGTTATCTTGTTAAGTTAGGCATAAATAACACATTGATTCCACTCATCATTGTCAAGATCCTACAGCTCCCACGTTTTCTTTCAAATATTTGTTAGTGCCCTTGGCACCAACTGCGATAGTCCAAAGTAGTATCGATTATCAAGCAGTAACCTTCAACCCACTCACGTTACATCTTACGTACAATCAGTAACAACATTAACACGTCACTAGGGCAAAGAGAAAACCACATGATCATGTCGTCGTTTTGATGTTATTGATAACTGATCACTTTGGCTAGCTCTTATACACTCCTCTTGACGCCCTAATTGGCCACCATTAGATAAAAATTTCAAGCTGCAGCCTTCCGGTTCCAGTTATATGTATATATATTAGCTGTGACCAGCTGGGGCTAGCGGCGAAAGTCATATAAGCTTAGATTTCGGGTAAAAAACAACGTATGTAACAGCTTTATGAAAAGTACTTCTATATAGGAGAAAGAATAAGGAAGAAATTGAACTTTGTTTGAATGAAACGATATTGAAAGGCAAAGGGCAAATTAAACCCTTCCAAATATCGAAGATTGATAGCTCTTCCGTCCGAGAAATAGTCATTAATTCATGAATAAAATCAAACCAGTGGAACCGAGCTGATCGATAAAGAGAATTCATCTTTTCACGAGTTGGACGTGCGGCTAGTCGATAAAGCTAAAGCAAAACTGTTAACTTTTTTTTTTTTTTTTTTCTTGATAGAAAGTTCAGTTTGTCTCATTTGTTATCCTTGGTTGCCTTTTCCCTTTTAACTCTCAAGTGTTGCCCTTTGTCTTTATTCATCATAAAATAATTTAGATACTTTCTTCTATTTATTAACTAAACAAAAAGAAGTTTGAAGATATGAAAATATATATAGCTCGGATGTCTATTAATTTAATTGGCTAACTCTCTTTTAACTAATGATTAATGTTGACTAACAAAATAAAAACGCTTAATACAAGAAAGAAAAGATATTTATCTCGAATGTAACTCAAAATTATCTCCTTTTTTTTTACATACATTGAGATGAATATAAATGGATTTTTCTTCTCCAATTTGATTAACGCAATAACAGCAGTACTTAGTGTTAGAATTTTGGAAAGTCTTTGGATTAGATCCATATCGAAATGATAAGAGAAGCAAAAGCTCTATATATAGAATATGCGACAAGACCAAATTGACAATCATTTTCTACTTGAAAGGTTTCTAGCTAATATTCCTGTAATAAGTCCACCTAACAGAAGAGGAGCCAACTCGATCGACACAATAATTTGATTTGATGGCAAACTTGCTTAATGATTTGATGAGATATTTACGCGTCATAGTGCGTGATTGAGACTACTGAGTGAGAGAGTTAAAGTCGAAACGTGATATGATTTCTTACATTAAGAAAGCAAAACTTTCACGTGCTCAATTATGGAAGAACCAACCTTCCCCAAAACAACTTTAGAGAGTTTTTGTGGTTCCAAGTCGGAAAAAGAAAATTTCTTTGCCGAATCACGAATGAAAAAGTTTTTGGCATCTTGTAATTTCATAAAGCTCTGTGACACAAATATTATATTCAACTTCAATTGGAAGAGAAAAATAAGCGAGATCTAAAGACTACTTGGCTCTTTTCATCTTGAAACTAGCGAGTTTGTTTATCGTAAGTACATATCATACATGACTGTTCAAAATTCAATTCATTGATTAATGAGTTCAAAACGATGGATTATATGATTTTTCGAACCTCATTAATTACAGTCTACCATACCATAATGTCTTTGAACATCACAAGAACTAATTCCCTGCTTTAGACTTTGATTTTGCTTTCGGTTCTTTCTTTTATTTGTTTGTTTATCTTTTTATTTTATATTTTAAGAATATTGCGGCTAAATTAAAGATCCCAATATGTGAACGAAAATTTGTGTAGCCTTTGGATTTTCTCATTCCATCCAATCAACTACAACTTGACTGCTGAAAGCTGTTTCAGGAACCCAATTGGGCAGCCAACATGTGTGCATTTCTATAAATTAATATAGCTGAACCCACCCCTTCCCTTTCCAATGCAACTAGCTCATTTTATTTACAGCCAAAATTCGATGCATACCCAGTCTTAAAGTACAAGAGATACTTCTCTTTTATATATATAACAATTATACGATCATTAAGGAATATGAGCATAGTTCAATGTAATAGCAAGAGAATAAATCACCTAACAATGGCGTGCCTTCAATTTTCTAATTAGAATATTTTGACTAGCTTGGTTAGTAGCATTGACAGGTTAATTGAATGGTAACTTTATAGGATTTCTAACTGAGAACCAATGCAGCTGGCTTTTGTGGAATTCAACAGTCTCATTATTAATTTTCTTTTTTCAAATTTTTTTTATTCATGTTAATAGGATTAATATCTTCCTGACGTCTTGTTTAGGAAGAGAAACAAAAAATCCATCAACAATTAAGTTGTTCTCGTTTGTAAGATCATTTGATTAATAGTAAATGTTGCGATAGCTCGATAGAGAAGATACTCATTTATAATTAAGGCACGTAGCTTCTGCAACTAGAGCTGATCTCGTTGCATTTGTTTATGCCTATTAATCTGTAGACTAAGTGTTCTTGTATTGTATTATGTTCCCCTTAATTAGCGAAGGGCGCTTTGTTATTATTGACTTCAAACCAGTAATTTTCTTATAATAATTAATTTTGTCGAGTTCATTTTATAGGCAAAGAATTAAAATGACATTTGTGAATGATGATGAAAAACTGTAGTGGGTTGACTGCACCTAGCTAGCTTCTTAGCAAAAATCATTGTGCGAGCTCTATAGAGAGAACAATTAATCATCTTGTCAAATAAAATTTTTCATACAATTATAAGCACAAAATGCATATATATGCACAAGGAAACTACATAATTAATTTTCTTCTGGATGCCCGACAATTATAAGAGGCTTGCATTTTTAGAAAGCCAATTATAATTCTGTCTATATTTCTGACAATGCTGTTCTCATCAGTTAAATTTGGGAATCAACAAGCAAATCGTGCTATTTCTTCAAGGCTGCCAATGCCATAGCAGAAAAGAAACTTTGTGACCCTTTCCGAGCAATTGCAAGTGCATTTTGAATCCCATTTTTTAAAAAATTAATAACCAAGGCGCCAATGCCAAAGGGATTTCAGAAGGGCTCGTAATCTTATCAATGTTTAAGTTAAATTAGCACGTTGACTAAGCTTGCTCATCTAATTATCTTGTACCATTGAATTCTAAATACTTATATCGGGAAGGTCCACCCGAAGCTACAATCAATCTGGGGAAGCAGAGTAATTAATGTTCATCCGCACAAATTCAGTGAACCCAGCCTTCTCGTAATATTATTTTTGAGGCTTCAGATGCACATGCTATGTGTTGTTCTACCTATTTCACCTTATTTCTTTGCTCAGTAGTCTCCGTATGCTTATATAGATATGTTTAAAATGAAAGCAAAAATGTAACTACAATAATAATAGTAAAAAAATGGAGAATAAGTAGCTACACGGATCGTGTCCAAACAGCATTGTTACAGCATAAACAGAAGATCTGTCCGGCCCATGGTCCAAGTAGCAAAAATGGGGCTTCTCAGCCCAACTTTCCAGCGTAGATTTAGTCACCATCCACTTGTTTATCCTCAATTTCAAGTAAATTAAACTAATTAATTCACTACAACATTGAGGATTTTTTATAGCAGGTAAAAACTGCCGCAAAAGCCCTTTTATGACGGTTAAAAACCGTCGCAAAAGTAACTATAGTAAAAGCTTTAACGGCTATTTTTGTTTGTCGTAAAAATCTTTTTACAACGATTTGGGTGTTCGACGTAAAAAAGAACGACGAAATACGATTAGCATTTAACACATCTTTTTGAGGTGATTTAAAAAGGCCGTATATATTTTAGTATTTTCACGATGAACAATAAACCGTTGTAAAAAATATAGAAATCGCCGTAAAAAGCGTTGATGATACTACAGTAAAAAGTGTAAAAACCGCCGTAAATAGTTTTTCATATGTTTACAAAACTAACGTAAATTAGCCAATAAACCGTCATGAATAGTTCTCCAAAATTGTTTACGACGATCAAAAAACCACCGAAAAAGTTTTTTTTAAGGAAATGGTTTGCTATTTAATATTATTTACTGTCTAAAGATTAATTAACCTATCTCAAAAAAATGTTTTGATATATTTCTTCGATCATTCAATGAATATAATAAAATCAAATCAAATATCAAGATATATCAAATATCGATGGACTCAACTAAAATGTAATGTTTGTTGAAATCTCTTTGCTATTCATTTATTTATTATTATTTCTAATAAAATAATATCTATGTTACTGACACTAATGTTTGTTGTGGCTTTTTGTTTTTTAATATTCAAATTTTGCTTTCCAGTTTCCTTAGTTTTAACTGGGTGTTTTAACATTTGCTAGCTTTCATTTGCCTGCTACTAAAATAAATCTTTATGCATGGAATATTAGAAAAAAATAAACGCAGGAAGGAACTCAACTCAAGAATAATATATCCAAACAAATTAATGGTGCAACGCATCATAACAAAAACTGACTGACTACACAATAGCGGCAAGCACCAAATGATATATTGTTCTGAATTACAATAACACCAAAGAGTATGACTCTGAATTACAATACAATTATATAAATAGAATTAAAATAAAAAAAAAGGTGACGTTTGAGTCTCATAGACAAACTATTGTATGTGAGGCTCATTACATCATTGTCCCTTGCCACAAATATCATCTAAAATTTACTACAGAAACTGTAATATGGTGACGAATCAGCCAACATGAACCCGTTGATTAAAAGCAGAAACTGATTGTAGTAGATCCTTGGGCAAACCAAAAACAATGCCTATAATAATGAAACCAAATTAATGGGTACCAATTAAACGTACCTTTTCTTCTCTTCGTATCATGTTTAGTTACTTCTATACTTGATCTTCTGGTCCACCAGGCATGACCTACCAATTAAAAGCTTCGGACATCAAATCTCTTGTGTATTATCAAATCCAGAAGAAATAAGGATTTTACCTTCCACATTCCATGCTCTCACAATGATACAAGAACCAAAACAAATAACAAATGGAACAGTAAATTGAAAAGATATTGATCGCATTGCAATCAAGAGCATGTTTCCTAACAATCATAATGGCCACCGTTCCTTGCCCTTTCTTGTCATTAAACTATTTGAAGCTTGTCTAATTCTGTCTTTTTTCCTTTTTCTTTTTTGCCCCCAATCCCCTAGCAACTAGACTTTATTGGACAAAATACAGAATATAGTTGCTAAGTTAAGCAAAGATATAGAGTGAAGAAATTCTGATTAGAAATAGAAATTACCAAATGAAAAAATGTTAAATGATAAATGATATTGATCTACCCATGGCACCTAATGTGCAAGTTTAAAATATAACTTACATTCAGACCAATTAAAATCTTCTTGGTGCAAAGCATCAACCTTATGTCTAGATTCTTTTCGAGGCAAGATATGTCCACGACCATGTGACGGATTGGATTTAGTTCCATCTAGAAGAAAAATATTTATGACTGAACATAAGAAATTATCCAAAAAAAAAAACTGCTGGAATTCATAATATAATTATAAATACACAAACCAATTAATTGAAAGCCAATTAAATAGTTCAATATTTATTCAAATTAATTGATGATTATATTATTTACATGTTATATAAAAAAAAAAGAAAAAAAATGCTCAAATTTACAAGATAGATTAAACAAAGAGGCAAACGAGGTACTTAATAGTTTCTGAGGTCCCTAATATTTTATGTAGAAGACAACCTTATACATGGTGCCAAAGATAACCAAACATAAAAACTCTAAATCTAATTCTCAAATATCAATCTATTTCAATCTAGATCCACAAAAAATATTTAAAAATCCTAATATATGATTTTTCTTTAACTATAACTCATTGTTTTCAGAGTAACATTCTCATCACAAAATCAATTTAGTCCATCAAAATAACCCTCACAGCCACTCTATTCACAGCTACAACAAAAGGATTGTTTTGCAGCATACCCGGTATAGAAGATCCAACATATACATAAGACCAAATGGATTATGTATAGGTATTATCAGGCAGTAAGTAGCAGAAAACTTGCCTTACAGAGCTCAAACTTATTATCTTCTTTTATTCTACATTTGCACAAAATAACTAAGTTTGGTCTTTCTCTGTCGGAAACCTGTACAATGAAAAAATAAATAAAATTAGGAATTCAATATCTAATAAGCAGAAATCTAAGAAACGTATCATATACAAAGTTTAGCATAAAAGCACCTTGACATGGTATATATCCTTGTTTGTTGTAAAATCAACTCCAATCTTCAGCACAACTTCACTCATAATGTTTTCCATATATGAAGTAGGAACATTTGTGTAAAAACTTCTTCTCAATCGTCTCAAAACACTTTCAGGAACTTGTTTTTTACTGTTACTTTCTAAGCTCACCAAGTTGCCCTTACACCACGAAGTTTAATATAGTAATTGCTGTTTAGATTTCTTTTATGTTAAGCCTATTACACGTATATAATTGATTCACTTTAGAAACTAAATGAACTTCAACTAGAAGCTGGACATGAAAATTTTTGTTTTCCACATACAAGATACAACAATAATAGTACATGGTAACAAACTGGTAAACCAGCGGACTAATGGCTATCCCACTAATATATGTTATAAGCAAAGTCAATCAAGAAAAGTCAGGGCAGGAAGCAGATTAACTTGTTTGTCTCATCAGCAATCAAGCAACACTTAGGCAAGACAAGGCATAAATTTTTTTCTGCTGCCAGTGCTAGATTTGTACCTATATGAACCAAAACAACACTAATGTTTTTAGCACGAGCAATCAAGCAATACTCAGGTCAATGATTATTATAAAAGAAATATAACTATATAGACAGAGTGAACTCAATCTAGCTATCAAACAAAACATTGTTAATAGAGACAAAAGACTTATATCCGGTCTGCTCATTTAGGTGCTAAAACAAAAACTTAACATAATTGCTAAAATTTAACAGCCATATCCTTGATCATTTCCTAATGATTACAGCAAGAATTACTAAAGCAACGAGACAAGAAGCTCCTAACTATAATGAGTTTCCATCTTAAGAAACAAAGGATCAACAAAGTCAAATTACAGGTTTGAGTGAAGTAGTAAAAGGAAAGGATTCAATCATGATTTAAAAGAGAGTTACAAATATGAATATGACCAAATAAACTATTAATTTCTAGCCTGGGAGAGATAAATGCAGAATAGGCCTTGCACTCTTTTTGCTTTCTTTAAAGAAATCTAACCCTGACTTCCCACTTCTGAGATTTTATTAATTTACACTATCTCTTTCATAGGACTTCAATTATGGGAAAACCTCATTGCTATGCTAAATTTTAACATACAATTCTTAATTAATTGATTATAAGCTATTTATCAGATTCTTATATGAGCGAGAAGTTTGTGTTTCTTTAAATCAGAGAAACCAAAGATGCATCAATAAGCAACATTCATGTTATAACATCAGGGGAAACCAGACCACGTACCTGTGGAAAAGAATTTTGCCAAATCTAACGATCACTTTTGGCTTTTCTATTCCCAGCTCTGGGCCCTCAATTATGTTGCTTATATCATTGAAAGAAGACAATAGATCTGGCCACACATTTTCAGCAACAGATTCCCATGTAGGTCTTGAGATACTCCTTCTCACTTCATCAATTTCTACCAATAAAAAACCTAAAGGTTCAATATCACTAAGTAGAAGACCACACCATAATTCAAGCACATAAATCAAACATACTCAATAATTTTACAGAGGATAGACGACAAACCTTTAGCTACATTCACTAAAACCAGGGGCTTTTCTCCCATTTTCCCCTTTATGGGTTCTGAGATATGCTCAAATTGGACAGAAGAAGGAAGCTGGTTATCATCATCTAAATCAACAGCGAACCATCTGGATACAGCTTGGTCAGCATAAATAATCTTGTTGATTTTCTCAACATTACGTTGTGATGATCTCAAGTTCAAATCTCTCTTGAACTAAGGAACAAGCTGCTCCAGAGTTGGAGATGGCCTATCTGAACCTTTTGAATGCCACTTGTGTGGTGGAATGTAAGCCATCACAACAACAGTAACAATGTACAACCTTAAGCCCTGATAAAAACAATGAATTTCAATGACTGTGGGATAAATCACTTTTTTTTTTAAACAAAGAAACTCCGATTCTTGCAAAAATCATCCACATAATAAAATAATCCAAAACTGCTAAAAAAACACAAAGATAAAATATCAAACAAGAATTGTTATCTTACATTTACTAAAAATTACAAATGCAATCACTAAACATAACCGCCCGTCGTTTGCTAAAATTTTTTTAATCATTCATTCTTTACCCTACTGAAGCCACTTTTGTTCCTCACTCCTTGCCTACCACTTGCATTCTTACTACTACGAGTGATAAGAGAAACATTGTACTTGGCTGGTTCCAAACAAAAAGAGTGGTTATATGGTCAACTATTTTTTACTGCATCTCTTAGTGATTATAAAACTTTGATTCTACCATTCTATCATTATTTGGCACAGTTTTGGTTCCACCCAGCTTGGCGGCTCATATAGTAGCCAGTAGGGGAAGGAAATTTAAGAAGAGATTTTGTATTACCCAACAGATGTTAGCATCTTCTTAGGAATATGTATGTCATGTTTATAGGAAGAAACTACAACTGTAATTCACTTGATAAAACTACCTAAATAGATTCTCCACTTTAACTTCAATGCTTTACAAATAAAGATATCACAAAGCAGAACTTAATGGATAATGATGCCTATGTTTATCTGCCCAGAGTAATCATTAAGAAGCATTAGCAACAAAAAATAGGATATTAACCATAATAATTAAAAAGACAAAAAGTTTTACTCACAAGAGCTCTCCACCAAGTTTGCAGACAATACATGTATCTTGGTTGCTATCAGTCAGAACATCTAAAAAAGCTCCATCTAAACTATCTTCATTTACTTTACATTAAAAATAATATAACTCATTGGTAAACTATCTTCTTAAATTAATGAAGGTAGTTTAACAAATTAAAACTTCCTTAAAAATGATCTAACAGACCTGATAAAAAAAAAGCTTAGTTTTTTTTATTTATCCATAAAATCTTTTTAAATTGCAATCAAACAATACACAAAAAGTCAAAAATAAAAAATATATATACAAACTCAGTTAGTCAATAGAAGCCATAACTAATGAATTGTTAGAAAAGAAATCGAACCTCTGGCATATTACGCTTAGTGCTTTGCAAGGGACTTTATTAATTAAGATTTTCCAACTTGCCACCTGTTTCATAAACCAAAGCCATAATCACTATGAAAAAATAAATTTCCAAAGTTAAAGCATCGATTAATCAATAAACAATAACTAATTAGCTATCAACATCAAGCTAGACACAAAAACAATCCAAAATCTTCAACTACACCTATTAAGCAAATGACTGTAAATACAAACCTGGGTCCCTCAAATACTACAACAAACAAAGGTTGTTCACCATAAGAAGGATCAAAAATAAGAATCGAGACAGAGAGATCGAGAACCAGAAAGCTATGATTATCCACTTCTTGATCTTGGATCGCTTGGGCTTCCAGGCAGATGAAGAAGGTCCAACACTGCTGAACTCCTCGTCAACGAGTATCATCAGAACATTGGAGTCCAAAGTTTTCTAATGAGCAAAACAAAATGAAACCAACACTTGTTAGTCTTGCGAAGTTGCGAGGAGAGCACAAGAAAGAGAGATACACAGAGAGAGAGAGACGGTTTGTTGAGAGAGTTTAGAGAGAAATGGGGGAGATGAAAATTGAGAGAACAAGCGAGCTTAGGGTAGAACACATTTGAGATTTGTTGCGCTCTTTATACTGCGGTTTGACAAACCGAAGTAAATAGTATTCGCGAATCACCATTTACGGGGGTTTTTAAAAACCGCCGTTAAAAACTGCAGTAAATACCCCTTTTTCTTGTAGTGTCAAATGATAGGAGTCATTTAAAAATTCAAGCAATTACAGACTTCCCATGACAAGAAGTTTCAAGGTGACTATGCGAACAGAGGCAAAATTAAGTTGGTCAGTGAGGGAGAATAAAACTGTCTTACCGGCCCAAGCCCAATACAGCTCATAACCAAACCTTTCTAAAAGTCTTTTCTGTATTGAAGTGAGGCCTTTTTTTAATGCCCAGTCCGCCTAGTCATTACCCACTTCTTTCTATTAAGGAAAGTCAAAAGAGAAGGCAAAGTTTGTAAGCATTTATTAGGGCAGTTAAGCCTTCGTGTGGGAGAGAAGGAGATAGTTGAGTGATTCGAATCTCAAAGAGGAAAAAATGAAGATACCAGAAGGAAAACCATGGGTAATGGACAATGAAGAAAGATAGAGCTTTATACAGTGGATAATAAGGAGAATGGAAGCTAGAAATGTCACTATAAGCTGGGGGTAGAATTTACAAGAGGAAGAAAGCTAAAAGAGGAAATGGATGATACTGGAAGCAATCTAAGAATGGTGAGATGCCATAGGTAAGAGGGGAGCTTGAAGGGAACCTTGGGCAGAGGAATGGGGGTGATTCATAATAAGTAGGAAAGATAAATCATCTTTAGGGAGAGTTCAACCAAGAACAGACCACTATACACATAAAAACTCTCTCTTTTAGAGCTTCCCTATCTTTCTTCTCCTTCAATCTTTCAATTATTTTTAGTTAGATTATGGATTCTTGCCTGAATTTAGTTCTGCTCTAATTATCTAACCCTTGATTATCTATACAAAATTCAGGACCTGACTTTGGCACTGAAATGCCTTTGCAAGTAGCCGTCCCCCCTCTGCCCGATGAAGCTATGTTGATCTAGAGGTACTGTTGTGTTCATTGGACCATTGTTTGAGTAATGGAGATGAGAATTGGCTATTGATCTAGTCCTACTTGAGGTACAATTTTTTGCTCCTTCAATAAGTTAAATATAGTTATGAACGGATGGGATTTGAGATTTCGGGAATCAATCAAACACATATTATTTTCTAATTTGGACATACTTTTTGTGTGCGTGTGTGTGTGTGTGAACACGATCCTTGAAATGGGGTTGTTCTTGTTAACTGAGAAAAACAAACATAATTTGAACCAAATTTTATTTTCGGTTATTTGAGATCACAATTTGCCTATCACCTGATATTGTTAACACCGTAAATGTTATTTTCCATTGTTTTTGGATTTATCAAGAAAAATGGAATCCAAATTATCCTTAAAAAAACATAAAATACTAAGACTATTCTTTTTTCGGTGTTAGTTTTCAAATAAAAAATGAAAGATAACAAGGAATTATTTATTAGTTTAAAAAAATATGTTCATATGGTATAATTATTAAATTAAATCAACAGAAGTGTTTGTGTTTTCTTTTTTTTTTAAACAAAATCAATAGAAACGTTTTATTTTATTATTTTTAAATAAATAGCACCCCAACAACAATTTAATTGATCTGGTAAATGAATTAAAAATATTTGTTAAGATTTGTCGTTAGTAAATAACTTTGGTTATGTAATAGATATTTTTCAATAGCGTACGTTCACAAACCAAAAACGTAACATTAGCTGACTCCTCTCCGCCAAAACTTAACTGTTTTAGCAAATGATCCTGATCATCGCAAGGAAAGCAGAAAAGAAAAACTCAAGCAATCCGTAAATATAGTGGAAACAGAGGGCCATAGTGAAAAAGCCCTGAACTGCAAATACGGGAAAAAGCCAAAAAAATCATACGTATCCGTAGACCGTAAATAGACGCTACTCTCCGGCAAAAGCCCTCGATCCTCTCAACAACTCATTCGCATCGTTCGCGTAGAAAACGGAAGAAAACAAAAAGAAGCGTGCTCCTTCGCCAAAAATCTTAAAACTTAAACGCCTCGTTGAAAGGCCACTTTGGATCATAACTTTGCATTTCAATCTAAAACGGGGCGTGGAAGCCAAAGCCAAAGCCAATTAGATTAGATATTTGTTTCATTTGTAATAGAAAGTTTGGGATTGGGGCCAATCATAGCTGTTAACGGCGCATGGACGGTATAATGAACAGGCTACGGAATTTGGACGCGTATCCCAAAATCAATGAGGATTTCTACAGCCGTACACTCTCCGGTGGCGTTATCACTCTCGTCTCTTCCGTCGTTATGCTCTTGCTGTTCATCTCCGAGCTTCGTATGTTTATTCCTTTCTTTTCTTATTATTCTTTAACGCATCTCTGTTTGTTTCTTTGTTTTCGGTTTTGTTTCGATCTGTATTTTGTTGAATGGAATTGTTTTGATGTAGGATTTGTTAGTTGATAGATAAAGCCTGTGAAACTGTTTCGGTAATGTTGAGAGTTGGAAGAATTTTAAGGCTGTGTGTTTGTGTTCGATGGAAAGAATGTAACTTCAATTTGACATTTTAACGAACTTATCTTTATTAAGAAGACATTTCGAATTATGTGGAGAATCTACTTAGGTATTCGTTTCAAATATTCGGCTGAAAATCTAGCTGGCAATTAAGCTGTAAGAAACCTTATAATTACTGGTCTCTGTTATTTATTGTCAAGCACATAATCAAGCAAAATAAGAGATGGCAAAAGCGACTTTTTTTTTTTTTTAACCAAATAGGAAGATAAAAATTTATCTGAATGGAGCCTGAAAGCACCTAGGTAGCTCAGATTTTTACTAGGAAAACTAATCAAACTCCATTTGGTTACATTAGAGAAAATAGCAGGTATCCATGCGCTTGGTTGTAATTACCAAATGCTTGCTGAATGTTTGTGTATTGAACCCTTTGTCGTCATCTTTTCTTTTCTGATATGCTATCCAGGGAGATTTGGCTCCACAGTTTTTGCTTTTGTCAAAAATCATTTTTCTCAGTTCTCACCATTTCAAGGATTGATTTCTGGTTTGCTACAAACGTAATTTACTAGGAGATTGGTAAGTTTGACCTTTCGTGGAATATTATATGTCTTTCTCTGTGCCTAATTGCACACATATTGATCTTGGGACTAGTCTGTGTGTTACACTTACTGGCTCTAATAGTTGGAAGATCTCCCATCATTAATTGTGTAATATTCTTCACACATATCAACTTTTTTGTTTTATAACGAACTGTGGTTTAAGATTTTTCTTTTCTTCCAACTGTTAAATTTGATTTTCTGGCTGATTAACTTGTATATCTCACTTGGTTGCAGGTTTGTATCTCCATGCGGTGACTGAAACAAAGCTCGTGGTTGATACTTCAAGGGGAGAAACCCTACGGATAAATGTAAAGTCATTTGCTGTTTCAAACTTTGTTCATACTTTTTTGTAGATTACATATTCCCAATTTTGACCTTAGAATTTGCATCAACTGTATTTCAAGTTTCTACTGCAACCATCTAAGCCATTTTAGGAGATCTCTCAGCTCTTTAATGGCATCATCTCTTTTGAAATTATGGTTATTGACACCTTTCATTGTATATTAGTTTGATAAACTTTTGTTGTCCAATCCAATGAAAATAACTGATTTGTGCTTCTTCTTTTTCTTTTTTTTTTCCCCTTCTTTGATGGTTGAAACTGCAGTTTGATGTCACTTTTCCTGCACTTCCGTGTTCTATACTCAGTCTTGACGCTATGGACATCAGTGGGGAGCAACACCTTGATGTAGTATGTATATCTACAAGTCGTGTTCTCACCTTCACAATGATATTTGTTCACCTGTCTAAGCGCCTGAATATGTTTGATAGGACTTCTCTCTCTCTCTCTCTCTCTCTCCCTCCCTCTTTTTCCCCAGCTGCACACATCCTCCTTATTAAAGTACTTAATGCTTGAGACCTTTATAAATTTTGAGTGACATTCTTAATTTCGGGATTTCATGCAACTTGCAGAAACATGACATTTTCAAGAAACGATTAGATAGTCAGGGCAATGTTATTGAATCAAGGCAAGACGGGATTGGTGCTCCTAAGGTTGGTTACATTATATTCCTTGAGGTTTATTTTTCAAGACCGACATTTTCCGCGCATCTGCTCATTAGATTGTGTTAATGATTAAATTTACCTGTTTATATTCAATCATGATTATTTGGTGAGGAGTTTTTAACTGACCATATTTGATAAGTACGGTCGCCTTGGGTCTAGTAGTTTCCTCAAATGAGTGAAAATATCCCTGCTTAATGTTTTTTCCTCTATCCTTAATTCTGCTCATTACCATCTTCTGAATGAACAGATTGAGAAGCCGTTACAGAGACATGGTGGCAGGCTTGAACACAATGAGACGTATTGTGGCTCCTGTTATGGTGCTGAAACGGTAAGTTTTTCTCTCCGGTACCAAAAAGTTAGCACATGTCTTCAATTCCTTTTATTGTTGGAAGTGCCAGCTAAATACTTTATTAGAACGGGAAAACATGCCTTGTTATTTATGGACATGAAGATATGTTTCTTGTAGGATAGCTATGGAATCAAATGTATAATATAATATCATTTCCACATAACACAGAATAATTCAGTTAGTTGCTTGGATGAATTATTGTATTGTGTATAATTTGGGCTTTCAATTTAGTGCAATTATTGTTTTCTCCTTTTTGAATCTGTCTTTTTAGCTTTTAATTCCCCTGCTTAGGTTTGTACCATGTCTAGCTTTGTAGGTGTCTGGGTGAATGTTTTCTGAATGTCTTCTTATAGTTAATTATAAATAAGGATGTGATCAATCAAGGAGATTTGTATTTCTCATGAAGAACTTTTCTGAAATATCTTTTCCTTTTGACTTTGCAGACAGATGAAGAATGTTGCAATTCCTGTGAGGATGTTCGTGAAGCATATCGAAAGAAAGGTTGGGCACTATCAAACCCAGATTTAATTGACCAGGTCCGTGATCATAAGAGCTTGAGTGTCAAAATTTTAGAACATTAAAGTAACTTGAACTATGACAATGAGTAACATGAAATTATTATTTTTTATCATTTGTTTCTGATAAGTGAAAAATATACTTAATATTCTTTGTGGAAGATTTTTGTACATTTTTTTGAGTGTGCAACTTATGCTTGCTGTTGCATAATTGTTTTGACTTGGGTATACTATAGATTTTACTAGCCTCAAGCTCATTTACTCGCTTCATACTACTTGTTTGTTGCTGCATGGAAGATTTTTTCTCTTCCACATAATTTTATTCTCTACGTCATATGTTTTCTTTCATGAATTTTAGGTTATATAAGGTGAATAGTAAGATGGGCAGGTTTTTTCCTCACTTAATCTCAGTCAGATCATCCTTGATTGATCATTGACTTCCAGGATTTGCATGGATGGAAATTGTTAACTAGAATTTGATGTTGTTTACAGAATCTTACTGAAACTGGGGTTGTTTATGGTGCAAGAAAACTTGAATGTAACGATTCTTGATTCTAAACTGCTTGATTGACTGTTGTGTAATATTATTATGTTTGAACAGCAATTCAATAATTTACTGATAGGCCACCTATTAAGTTTACATACAGTAGGCGGAACAAGAAATAAGGGGGAGGGGCAGGGTTGTATTTGACATATTGGCAAGGGTAGTCTGTTATACTTTTAGCTGCTTTTTGTTTGCTTTTTGTGTTGCTTTTATTTGGTGTGTAGGCTGCGGAGTAGTTGCCCCGAATTTAGGAAAGGAAAGAGAAGGACAGGCTGGTATATAAAGGAGGAGAGAGGAGTAGAGTGGGGGTGGAAGAATTCTATTATTTTGGAGACCATAGTGTCTATGGAGAGCTTGCAGGCCTCTCGAATTGCCTGCTACTTTACTTAATTCAATACAGAAGTTATTCAGTTACTCCATTTCCTGCTCTAGTTTTCCTCTGTTTATCCCATTCCCTGCTATTGCTACCACTGTTTGTTCTATAATTTCAATTTCCCGCGTGTGTGAGTGTGAGTTCTAGACATTGTTGCAGTGAGGGTTCTATCATTTACTCATGTTAAGGATACACGTTTTGATTCTGCATTTAGAATTTATTAGAAATTAAATAGTGTTGTTGAGCTTTTATCTAATTTGTTTAAACTGTTTTGGTTGAGTGCTAGATTAACATGTTATATGATCATAGGTGACCTTGTATTTGAACTCCCCCATTTGTTTAGCCTGTGTCTACTTGTTTGGCTATTTTTAATATTTGTGTCATGGGATCCTAATGATGGTGGTTTTGGTTCTGCTTTACCTGTATAACAATAAATTACAAAATGCAAACTTGGTTGGAGACATAGTCATGTAAAATCCATTTTTTATCATTCAGTGCAAAAGGGAAGGCTTTTTACAAAAAATTAAGGATGAAGAAGGTGAAGGATGTAATATATATGGATTCTTGGAAGTCAATAAGGTGGCTGGTAATTTTCATTTTGCTCCTGGGAAAAGCTTTCATCAATCAGGTGTTCATGTACACGACCTACTAACATTTCAGAAGGATTCTTTTAATGTAAGATATGGTCCTTTGTCTTTAGGTTCTACTGTCGATGTAAAAGAAAAACTAGTGCAGTATCAAATTCCATTTCTAATCTACCCTGCAAGCTTTGTTAATATGCCATATGGTTGTTTTTGATTTTATGATACAGATAAGTCACAAGATCAATAAATTAGCTTTTGGAGAGCATTTTCCTGGGGTTGTGAATCCTCTTGACGGGTATTCTTTTTGTCCATTCCTTGAAGTCCTCCTAGCATTCCATTTTTTCAGAGCTGGAACTCTCCTAAGTTGGCTTTTTCTTCATTCTATGTGTTGTTACATATTCCTTATTGCTAATTGCTCTTTATTTCTTATCATACTTCTTCAATCCAGAGTGCAATGGACACATGAAACACCAAATGGGATGTATCAATATTTTCTCAAGGTAAGTGTTCTAAATGAATGCCTGTACATCATTTTCCTTTTTGTGTTACTGTGGAAACTGTAGGCATTATGATTTTGCTTCTGTCTAATTATTTGCTTTACACTACTGCCCTTGAATTACAGAAATATTTTTCTTATATATTGATATTGAAGTTCCATGTTTAAATAGACAAAAGCCTAGCCACTTGAATTCTTGGTGAGCCTAAGTCGCTGCCTTGAAATGTGTGCTATTTGAAGATCTCATTTTAGTTACCTTTGAGTTGGTTCTCTTCAACTTTTTGTTTTGCTGGTTTTGCGTGATATGCTTGGAGAGTGATTTGTTCTACAAAGCATATGTTTTACTTTACCTTATCTGATGGCGGAGTTTTTCTTTCTCATGGAAATGATAACATTGTGTAGTTCTGATTGTGTTTTAGGGAATGATAACATTGTGTTATTCTCATTTTCTTTTGGGGACATCTTTTCTTTTTTCCTTTTAATCATGTCTCTTGACTTCTATCATGTATGCTTTTATGATTTCCAAATTTCTGTTTACCAGGTAATTGAGATGGCAATCTGTCACAATAATCTTGAGAACCTTACATCCAGAGTGTTTCACAATATCATACTTATTTTGCACTTTGCAGGTTGTACCTACAGTATACACAGATGTACATGGGCATACCATCCAGTCAAATCAGGTATGGTTTGACGAACTCAAGTGATCACTTTCTGATTCTTGTCTCAAGCTTTATCAAAATGGTTTAAATGTTTTCAAACAATTGTTCTTGGCAGTTCTCTGTAACTGAACATTTCAGGAGTTCAGAACTAGGTCGTCTCCAGACCCTTCCAGGGGTTTTCTTCTTCTATGATCTTTCTCCAATCAAGGTAAGTTTCATTTATCTTTCATATAAGCTAGTATAAGTCTTGATTGTTGGTTTAATAATATCCTATTGAAAGCCGGGTAACCTGAAAGTTCAGTAGTTTACCTTTCCTCTCCTGGTCACCTTTTTTCACATCTCATTTGTTTGTTGCAGGTGACTTTCGCGGAAGAGCATGTGTCATTCTTGCACTTCCTAACCAATGTTTGTGCTATAGTAGGAGGTAATTACCAACTGTTCTATTCCCATTTCCAGAACCTTTTTTTTTTTTAAATGAGAGGAAAAGAACAGAAAGAAAGAGATGAAGCAAAAATATTTTCCTTATCATTCATATGCTTTGAAAAAAATCAATGAGATTTAGACACGATCTTTATGGACTATAAAATTATTACCTTTTGAACTAATTTTGATTTGTTAAAAAAACCAGTAGGCTACTTTCTTTGTATTCTTTTTTATTATATAAATTGTGTTCAAGTGAAATGTATTTACGTGTGTTAAATTTTCTATATGCTCTGCCATTTTTCCATTTTATAAGTTTATCGTTAGATTTTTTGAAAAAAGACTTTATTTGGATACTATGACTTCTTTTATGCAATTGTTTTTTCTATTTACTGATTACTTTTTAGACCATTTATTTGATTAATGACTTAAATATTATCGTATTCAGGTGTTTTCACTGTTTCGGGTATCATAGATTCATTTATATATCATGGTCAGAGGGCAATCAAGAAGAAGATGGAAATCGGTAAATTTAGTTGATAATTGATCGAGTTGGCACATTTTGCTATTGTATTTGGTTTGTCCACAGTGGTTGGCTTGTGGGAGAAAAATCAAATGAAGGAAATGGGATATCTGGAATGGACTCATTTAAGTCTCAGCTGATGGATTGGTCGCTGAAATAGACTAATTTCATAGTTCATATGTATGTGAAAGTTGCTTCTGCCAATATTTAACTGGGCTATTGATGTGTCTGATTCGAAGGTACGGGGGTTTCTCATTTTTCACTGGAGAACTTTCTTAAAACTTCCTAGCGGGTATAGAATTATAATACATGAAAGTCTTGTAAGATCATTTAGTCCGCCATTTACATTGTTTAATCTGGGTCAACATTTCACTTCAAATGACAAAAAGTTTGATGTGCTTTCTACATGGACATGGCACTATTCCAATTTCCACCTTATCTTTTTTCTTTCTAAAGTTATTCCTGTTTTGATCATAATTTAAATGTTTGCATTGGAGAACTTTTTATTAGGTTTTTTACATAAATCTTACCTCTACTGGGTTTTGTGAACATTGAATTTGACAAGACTCTGGCGTAATTGAGGAATGGAGCCCGAGAGCAAGAGAAGCTCATTGTCATTGAGCTTGCCCTGCCACAGTAATGTATGAGTTCTCGACAATGTTGCCGTTATAGGTTAATTGCCAAAATAAATAAATAAATTATTCTTCAAAAAGAACGGTTATAACATCAAGATATCTAAACCACAAACGAGAATGGGTGATAGCTGATTTTGTGGCTTTCTTTCTGTTTTTACTGCCTGTCTTGAGGCCAAGTTGTGTGTAGTGGAGAACATTGCGGATAATTATCAGACAAGCCTTGTAGCTACATTTAACTTTTGCGAGGACTCAAAAGCGGTGTACGTGAAAGAGTCCGAGCATTTCCGAATTTTACGTCTTGGTCATGTGCATCATTGCATGCACTTCTCCAAAGTTACTTGTGCGCAGGACCAGGAATACAAGAAAGATCTCACATAAAGACCCAGATCTGAAACCAAGAAACTTATTTCATATCCCTCCAATGATATTATTCAAAAGAGATGAAAGGACCCAAATCTGAAACTAAAATATATTTAAATAAATCCTTAGAGGGATATGAAATAAATTTCTTAAAGTCTGCTCGAAGTTTGAAGGGTGCATCTTGAAACATTTCCCCAAAATTTTCGCATCCAAAATTGTTACCATCCTGAAAAACATGAATGGTCTTAGTGATGCTTGATCGAAATCGGTTCTTCCAGGAAGGCTTCCCATAATTAAACAATGATGATTATGGTGACAATAAAAATCATAGTTGAGAAGGGAATAATAACCTAGAAAGATCTTCAGATAATTAAAATTTTGTATTTTTCAATAACAAATGCTTCGAGCCTTATCACCTTGGATTTAATACAACGATGTTCTGCTGATCTGTCGAAGCAATAGTAGAGGATTAGCAAGTCAAGTAGTGGGCGGTTGTGTTTGCTGTGACTTTTGAACCAAGCAATTGTACAGTAAGTTGCTAAATCAATCTTCAAGTCAATCGAAACAGTTTTGCTGCGGTACCTTCCACCAATTCATTTTGTCTCATTTTAACTAATGTGACTATGACATGTTACAAGGGATCCAATTTATATGCCAATCAATATATAATAGTGTAATTAATTATACGAAAAATAAGACGATAAAATGTGGGAACAAGCACTAATAATAAAACCTCAGGCAGGCCACAGAGGTGCTGATACTCTCAGAACAAAAATATAGGACCTAGGTATCTATCTTTTGTCACCATTAAAATTTAAGTAATCAAAAGCAGTTTGCACTCACAAGTCTTTTTTTTCTTATTCATGTGCATTTAGAATAATAAATCAGAAACAGAATATATAACAGAGGAGAATTGTTTAAGAAATCTATAAAATTTGGATTTGATTTCTGACAATTCCAAAAAGTGTCTCTCTTCCTTTTGGTTGAAATAGAAAGAAGAGAGAAGAATAAGGATTTTGACAGAAAAGGCAGTGCCCTCAAAGACAAAATATCTCAGGAGATGTGATTTGATCTCATCTTTTACATTTGTGTACATGTTTGTCTGTACTTAAGGAAATTGGGATATGCTCATTCTACAAACCTGATTGAATTTCATATTAGCTTCATTGTTACTTTTTTTTGTTGTAAAAGTTGAAGTGTGAACCCACCCTCAAAAAGAGAAACTTCGCTTGGAAGGTAGAGCATCTCCTGTTTTTCCCTCTACCAACTCAAGTAAGAATAAAAAGTGTGTAACTGTGTGAGGAATATATGCTATTAGGTGGATATTAGTCAATTTATGGGAGAAGATTTGGCTTTTCCTAGTATTGAATGCAGCCTCAATTTCCACACACTAATAAAAGTTGAGACTTGGCTTTCCCTAAAAAAAGAAGATTGAAATTTATTTCCAACTGAAGAAAATAAACGAGAGATTTTAATAAAAGTTCTCCAGCAGGCTGCCAAATCATACTTGTTGAGCAGATGGATTCAAACTTGACATTATTAACAACATTCTAGAAAGAGCTATGTGTCAAGATTACAACAATTTGGAGTCTCTGGAAAAAATCTTGAAATGAATAGTAGATTTTAGAAGCGGTGAAGAACCAGTCCAGCTCTAGCAATCCTAGTAAGATGGGACAACATTATTTATTGGTGATATATGCTGCCAAATGCTTCAGTCTCAGTGTCGACTTCAAGACTTTGGCATTATAAATACTTGTTCATAAATTCCGAAACCCTGAAATTAAATTTAAACCTGTGTCTTGTCCGCACTTGAGAATGTTGATCTACCAAGATTCTCCACTGCTAATATAAAAAATACAATTAATTTATTAATATGAGTACAGAAGTCGTAAGAACAATGTAATGGTAGTGCCGGCCGACTGAATAGCATAATAATCTATCTGAAGTTTGCTTGGTTTCCTTGTGCTTGAGGCAGGCACACAAAACCAAACCGAGCATCTGCTATGCATAGGACTGGCATAGAGAGTTACAGTGTTACGTTAGTAACCTATGCTAAAATAAGTACAAGAGTTAATCCCTCGACTAAGAAATAGTAATCCCTTAGGCTCAAACTATATGCAGAAAAACTAATCAATTTTTAAAAAATTTAAAAAAAGTACCAAATTTATGTTTCTTTTGTAAATAATTATGTCCCTTAAAAATTTTATATCATAGCCTTCTGTCGAATATTAGACGTTATCCAATTTATCCTTCGAGTACTTTGACATGTTATCCAATTTATCCATAGAGTACTTTGACATAATCGTTTCTGTAACCCACACTTAAAATTAAATTTTAGGTAATTTCTTTCAATTTTTCCGTCAATTTATTATAACGACTTTGGTGCCTGGACTCGTGTGCGCATATATATATATATATATATATATATACACACACACACACATGATTTTGATCATCCAAAAAGGCATGGAAAGTGTAGCCGTGGAGATCTGAACCCATTTTGCTCGTGCCTCACTGTCCCTTGTGCCATGATGAAAAACATAACATAAAGAAGTTGCGCTTTAAGACAAAATCTTAAAAACTTGTGACAGTCGGTGAATTCATTAAACAAAAGCTTATAATAGATTTTTTCTTCAGGGAAACCAAGGTATGCAATCCAATTAATTAGCAGTCCGTCATAGGTATGTCCAACTCTAAGCATAATTTGTCGCCTCCAAGAACTTTACGGACAGTGGATGTTAAGTCTTGGCAGCAATTAAAAAAAATAAAGAAAATCACGTTTCACTAATCTCCAGGAATTTTCACCATTACGATTTGGGAACCAAAGTGCCCCACCACGATCGCATATTACAATACAGATCGAAGAAAAAGATTGGCCATGCCTACGCTGAATCGATCAGAAAGTAATTTGAAAACAAACTTTAAAGCCACAAGTGCTCCAATGTCTCCATAAAAAATCCAGGCATCAGTTTTACACCTCCAATTTCCATTCTGGGCTATCCAGGAGGACCGCATAATAATGTTTAACAAAAATGAAAAATAATACTAACCCACAGACCTGAATTAAATCAATCGTTTTTTGATTGCGCATGTTAATAATTCCAATATGTCAACACTCATCAAATTTGTGAACAGTGTCAAGCAGAAGCAGCAGGAAGAAGAGAGAAGTAGTAAATTTACATGACAATAACATAAATTAAATAACTAATAAATTGAAATTGGCGGATTACAGAAAACTTTGTCAATAATAGTATTATGGATACACTAATAGGAACAAAGAAACACAAGTTCTCTCTGGTTCAGCATGACTAAAACCAGCCGACCGAGTTGGAGAATTACATGTTATGATAAATATATTAACATACATACTGGAACTGACTGGACTAGACTAGACTAAGAACTGCTGCAACTGCCAAAAACTTCAGTGCATCAGCCACCCTAAACATCATCATCATCATCTACATTAACGTTACAAATACAAATAATAATAGACAACACATACAACATATTTATCTATCTACTCATTTAAAATTTTAAGATAGGATAGAAGCCCAATCGATCTCGTAAGAAGGGTACTTCTGCAACATAAAGTTCTCCGATGCCACATCCAAAGACGGGTACTTCTGCAACATAAAATTCTCCGAAACCACATCCAGAGACGGCTCGCTGCAATCCTGAAACGTCATATCCGACAAAGGAGAGGACCCAGCTGAGGCGTCACTCAAACTGCTGCTCTCAACCTTAACACAACAACTGCTTTCCACCTCACCAGCACCTACCAAACTCCCCGCTTTCTCCGACTCCTCCACCCCCGACACACTGCTTCCCGAACAACGGCTGCGTTTCTTATTCTCGGCAGAGCTTTCTTTCTTCCCTCTCTTCCCCTGTTTCTGCGCCTCAGCCAAGCTCTCGCAAATGGCTTCCAGCTTCGCGTCCACAGAGGAATGTAGAGGTTTATACTCGCCGAACTCGCCACCGATGTGGGACCCATTGTGTCGTAGGTTGGGGAAGTTGAGCCTGGCGAAATCGCCACGTAGCTTGTAAGCGGCCTTGTCGTAGGCCAAGGCGGCTTCTTCAGCGGTGTCGAAAGTACCAAGCCAGAGCCGGGTCCGGTTCTTAGGAAGTCGGATCTCGGCAACCCATTTGCCCCAATGACGCTGCCTAACTCCTCTGTAGAGCTTCGTGGGCTTAGGAGGAGTCCCCACTTGCTTCATTGGGATGGGCTTGGGAGAGAGGAAGCTAAGGTGATGATTCTGTTGTTGTTGCGGCTGTTGCCAGAACATTTGTGTTTGGTTCGGGTTTTGGGGTTGGATTTGGGTTTGGATCTGCTGGATCTGGAACTGGGTGAGGCTGTTGAGTCCAATTGAACACGGTTGCTGTTGTTGCTGCTGGAGACCAAAATATGGGTCATGGATCGCGAACCCATTTGAAGAGAGATGGGTAGACGATGTAGAGCAACTTTCCGGGTAGAAACCGGGTTCTGGGATTGTGTTTGTGGTTGTAGTTGGGAAAGAGGGACAGAAAGAGAGATAATTGTAAGAAGTAGAAGGGAAACGAGGAGGAGAAGATGAAGAATTTGAAGGAAAAGTAGAAGCAGACGTAGAAGCACTTTTCATAAAAGGTTCAAGCGCTTCCATGAGTTCACCCCCAAAGTGATCTGATTCAAGAGCTGATCTGCTACTGTAGAAATCCATCGTAGCTGCCATTGAACTGATCAACACTCAGGTAAAATATTGTTAAACCAAAAAAAGATCGAAACTTGAAACAGAAGAAAGAAAACCAACCTGGTTCTCGTCAAAATTAAAGAACAGGTTTTGATTTTGAAATAGAAAAGATCAAAGAGATTTAAAATACCCAACCTCTTCAATTCTAAAATAAAAAGAAACCTAAAAAATCAACCTTTAGGGAACTAAAAATTACCCTTCAAGCTGACTCGCCTAACCCAAGAAAAAAAAAAGGCTTTTAAGCTAAAATTTGCCAGAAAATCAAGTTAAAAACTAAAACCTGGATCTCGATTCTGAAAACACCTGGCTTTCGAGAAATCCTTCTAAGTTTGCTTTTTAACCATTGTTTTTGTTATTTGGAAAACAAACCCAAAAATCAGATTTTTGAAAGACAGATGATTAACAGAAAGGGATTCAGAGAAGCGGGGAATTACAGAGGGGGGAATTGTTAAAAAACTAAACGAAAATCAAGCTCACAACGCTCAGATTTGTGCTTTCACGACTCTCTTTCTTATTTCTTGCCTTTCCTGTGTGTTTCTCTCAGCTTTTGGTTGTGCAATCCCTTCCTCTGCCTCACCATTATATAGCACGCCACTCTCTTTACTCTCTCTCTAAATCATTTCATCAATTCTTAATTTCACACTTGCTTTATTTTAATCACACGTCTTTCTCTCTCTACTCAGCTTCCAATCGTGACGTAAGACCTCTTCAATCAAAAAACCCCTCACCCATTCATATCTCGACACGTATACCCATCTCGTGCTGATGAACAGACACCTGTCGGTCTCTTGCATCAGTAACTGTCAGGTGTGAGTGGTAGGATGTAGTTGTCAGATGACTAATAATTTGTCTACAACCTTGTTGACCATACATGGGTGAGTTCACATTTGGCATCAGCATCTGCATCCGCCTCGCTCTTCTCTTTTGACAATTGCACTCTCCGGCTCCGCCTGTTAAATCAATTAATTTATTTATTTATATGACATAAATGTTACGGCATATACAGTGATTTATTATTTTTTTTTGGCCCCCTCCTTATTTGCTTATTAAATTGAAGGGATAAGGTTTGTTCGTGCGCAAAGTGACCCACTTCATTAACGGATGTGATCCATTAATGGTCACCAACTTCCTCCATTTTGGCTTTGACTGTATGAAACTTTCATTTATTTTTATTTAATATGGTAGAGAAGTAGTGCTAGAGCAGACCATTATTAGCTGATATCACATGTTGCGGCTACCATATACCAGGCTCTTGTACACTATTTTTATTCATTCTTGTCATAAGATAAATTATCTATTCAATAATTTACTTATTGTCAAATGATTTTAAATTAAATTAAAAATTGGTTTTGATTTTGATGCCGCTACAACATATCCAACGGCTGCGACTCCGGCCCAGCCGGAGACGCTCTGAAATGGTCAAATTAACCATGGTTAACACGGTTGAGCGTGGTTCGGTTAAGGGCAACGACGTGAAAAGCAAGTCACGTGAAGTAGTAATGCGAGTGGGACAAGCTCTTCATTTACGGCGCCAGTTGCTACACAAAAAGTTTGGACTTTGGGAAGCCGAGGTTTCGAGGGACTTGACCCCGGCGCACCAAGCGCGTGCATATTGACGGGAGTTACGAGTTTGGGCGAACAAAAAGAAAATGGATTAATCACGGGTTTGGAGATCGCGTGGGCGCAGAAATTGAGGAGGGAAGGCTTAGGTATTTTATTAGAGTATTAATTGGGGGCTGAGGGGAAGTGCAGTGAAGCGCAGGTTAAGTTGGTTGACCAAATTGGGTTAAGCAGGATCCGGAATGAATGTTGGTGCATGTCGGGCGGGAATCCAAGACCCATCACGCATGCTCCGCTCTTTTCTTTAATGCATCTGGTAGAAGTAGAACGTTGAAATCATTTAAATATTATTTTTAATAATTAAATAGAATAGTTTATAGTAAAATTATACAATATTTATTTTTAAATGATATTATACCCTTATTTTTTTTTCAAAGTATTGACCTTAGCCACACGTAAAATTATCATTTATACTAAATAAAAATTTTGTATTTGAGAAATAACCAATTATCATCTTTCTTATCTTACCTGCTATTAATGTAATTTTAATATAAAAAGTTAGAAATAGATGATGATGAATATGTGCACATAAAAGAAGGCGTTTTCAAGTTAAGCAATGAACCATAAATAATAAATTAAAGTGAAAATTTTCAATAATTAGCTCCCAAGAAATTAAGGCTAATCGAAGTCAAAATGATGCCATTACGTAGAAGGCAGATCCAGTGACAATATAATATAAATTGGAATGGCATCATTTAAAGAATACAGAAGGCAGATCCAAATATCTTCACACCTCCCCCACCGCACCCCAACCCCACTTGGGAAAGTTGGTATGAAAAAGAAGGAAGTATCGATTCTAATTCTAATTCTATTGCTAGAAAAACATGTTTTTAATTTAAACACACATAAAAACAAATTAATTTGCATGACGTTGACACTGCTACGTGTTGCTAATTATTTCCATAGAAAGTTTCTTATTTGGGCCTAGTTTTATGATTTTGATTAATACACTTCGTCCATACCACAAACACATATTTTTTAGTCGGTAATTTGTGTACACTAATCAAGATTAAGCTAAACTAATATTCTAACATTTATAGTCTCGTCATTTATGTTATGTCATAGTTGATTAAAAAATTTATTCCACTACAAATTTAAAATGCATCTACTTAAAATTGTGTTAATTAAGAATCGTGAATTGGTGAAGGGGTTAAAACCAGACCCGTAATCCCCGATTCGGGGTTTAGAGTAATTGCGTGGAAGGGTTAAAAAAAAAAAACAAGGAGAAATTGGGTAAGAAAAGGGGCCTGAAATGAAAATATCAGGAGACGAGAAATTGGCGGTGTGGACTGGAAAAGAGAAAGGCAAGCGGGAGGAGGAAGCCGCGTCGCCGAATAAAGTCAGTCAGTCAAGAACGTGAGTGGGGCCAGTGGGAGCCAGGAACTTAAGAAACCGCAGCTTTTGACGCGGTTTTGGTCTCCACTTGCATTCATTCATCAATTTCACGCGGCCGTTTTTCTTGGTATTCAGCAACCGCTGTCGTCCCGCCACGTGTCTTTTGTGACGCCACCTTGTGCAAAAATGACACAACCCGGCTTCTCAGTTGTATGATAATAATATTATAATATATGAATAATTTGAACCCATGTGCATTTCACGTGATTCCCTTCCTATAGGGCCAACCTTACCTGCTCTGTTCCGCTATGAAACTGAAATTGAATTCTCGTTTTCAGTTTTAGCTTATGATGATAGTCCCTCATTTGTCAACACTTACTTACTTGCCAAAGCTGAGAACTTTCAAATTTTAGTCTTCTATAACCGAGTTTAAAGGGGTGGTCTAAAATTTTAACCAAACTTTTCAAATTTCATATAAGTTAACGGAATGATTTACTGGTAAATCATTGCGGATTAATGCGTACAACATCCATCAGAATTACAAGGTGACCGCTACAACATTATTGTCGACGTATATCAATTTATTAAAAATATTTTTTGAGACTTTTTCAACTCATATTAGCTATATAACGAAAAATATTAATAAATCTATAAAAAATTAAAACAACTTTCTGAATATGGCTCTCTCTTTTAATTTTTTTTTAAGCATTAAATTATATTTTTGGGCTAACGAGGGTTTTTGTAAAGCTTTAATTTGTTTTGGATGAAATCTATCTTATGATTGTTTAAAATTTTATATGGTATGATGTATTTCATTACTAATATGGGGTCGTGTGACATAAGATAAGAGCAAAGTAGAATTGAAAACATGGTTATTTGGGTGTGAAAGAATGTACAGAGATTTCGTCCGGAGATGGAGAGAGCAAAATTAGAAGCAAAGTAAAAGCGACTACCCAGTAGTTTGCTGAGTGGACGCTATTCAAAATTTTGTTGGTGGAGTTAAGGCAACAATGCGGCCACCTAAACCACAAACACTCCAATAATTAGTATACAGAATCATTTGCCTCAGCCGAAGGTCAAAATGATTGGAACGTTTATTTGTATTTTCTATGAAACCCTTTTTGTGATTTTCGTTGCTTGAGCTGGAAAGGTGAGAAATTAAAGCCCCTCATTTGATGATGTTTCTGTGAATCTGTTTCAGGAATTGATTTATGAGGGAGTGCAAATTCATCGATCTTGTCATTTTCACCCAGCAGTTTTTAATGTCATTATAACCAAGATATTTCAATTGATTTGGTGGGGGAACTCAAGTACTCAACTTCAACTTTTTCAGGACACTGCATATGGAATACAGCTAATTGTTTCCCTAAGTCGCTTTATGCCTTTTATCTTACGCTTTCAAAGAGGATGAGAGATGATTTTCCTCCCAAATTAAAGTGCTTTTCTTCAAAGTTTTGTTAATCAATTTTATATTTTAAGCTGCAAACTAGCAATAAATGATACACCTATAGTATCAAAATCGACTTCACTGTGAATACCAACTATAAATGCTCTTTCAACTTTAGTGGTATATGTTGCGTAAAAGTGAGCAGAGCCCAAGATTTTTTTTCATTTCTTTTCCTTCTAGAATACCTGCGAATTGAACATGCTTAATAATTTGAGTATGATGGCATGGCAACATTCGGATAGGTTCAAAAAGAAAAAGAGAGGATAGGTTCTCTTGAAATATTAAGAGGTTGTAAATGGTATTAGATGCAAAGGTACATTAATTTCATCTAAAAATTATAAATAAATATAAAAGTTATATATACGTATTTATAATTTTTTTTAAATGGTTTACACATTATATATATATGTTTATAAATTAATTTCTAATTTTTATATGATATGATGTGAAACACATGTGATGTATTGAAATATAAAAAATGACTTGAGAATGCAAATTCTAATATAACAGGGCCATTTCACAGCTTGATTTTTCTAATTTTAGAATGTTAAGTGATGATAGTGGTGGAATACCTTTGGACATGACCCACTAAATGAACTCTTTTCATTTCTTTTCTTTCTAATATACCTTTGCTTAATCATTTAAGTATGATGGCATGCATGGCAAAATCGTATAGGTTCAAACAATAAGGAGAGACAGCTAATGTTTTATTGAAAGTTGAAATATTAAGGCTTAACTTAAGAGGTGGTAAGAGGTATTAACATGAGAAATTTTTGTGAGCTATTTTGAGGATCTGTTGAATGGAAAACAAATGCTCATATAGCAAGGCCAGCAGGCCACTTAACAGCTTGTTTTTCTAATTTTAGAATGTCAAGTACTGACAGTGGTGGGCGGTGACTGTTAAGTCTTTAAGGAAAGTTTAGATTAGATAGTGTAGTAATTGGTCGATGGCTACTTGTGTGGCTTATGCGGATTAGGACTCCGGTCCTGCTCTTTCTGGGTAGTGGAGCCACACCGCTGTACATCTGACACGCCACCACCACGCATTCATTTTTTGGGCCAAAATCACCCAATATTTCCGACGAGTAGAAAATCTGAATCAAATTGGGGATTTTATAGTTTAATTAGCTAAACCTTAATTATTTGCTTATTACAACTTTATGCCCGACTCTTAATTATCGAGGCCAACTGCCTCCCAAGTGCTTTCCGCTATGCTTTAAATGCACCTAGCAACCCTGATTCTTAATTCACTTGTTTAAGGTGTGTTCTTTTTTATTTCATATGTTTTTGTTTTTAAAATGATTTAGGAATATGTGGTTGATTTTAAATTATTTTAAATTTTGAAAATAATATGTAGTTGAGATTGAATATAAATTATATTAAAAAATGCGTAGCATAGATTTGGATTTTAGGGAGAAATGCTTGCAGCACTCTACCGGCTGCAGAGCTTTACTGTTCTATTTATATCAAAAGGAAAATGAGATACATTTTAGGATGCCATGTGTCCTACATCAGTGGTACCAAAAACAATTGCCAATAACAGCAATGCACCTGGCATCTTACTAGAAGCAACCGGAAGGAAAGCTAACTAATTCTGCTTAAGAAATAAAAACAGCAAATGAACAGAATTAACTGGATTAATAACAGACTTAACAGACTATGCTGAGGTGTCCAGAAACCTTATCCAGCAAGGCAGCGGCAGGGGAGCCAGCAGGGCAGTCCAGCTCAATGAGCTGTCTTGACATCCCCCCTCAAACTGGAGGGTAAGTCAGTTACTCCCAGTTTGTTTCGGAAATGGTGGAACTGAGGGGCTGCAATGGGTTTGGTGAGGCAATCCGCAAGTTGATCACAAGATGGAACATACCTGACCTCAAGTTGCTGCTGCAGAACTTTGTCTCGAACAAAATGCACATCAATCTCTATGTGCTTTGTTCTGGCATGGTATACAGGGTTCGAGGCTAAGGCACTGGCACTGGTGTTATCACACCAGGTGATTGGACACTGTGGTGATTGGCAATGAAGTTCAAGGAGAAGGGATTGGAGCCATGTGATTTCTGCAGCAACTTGAGCTAGAGCACGATATTCTGACTCAGTGCTCGAACGTGACACAACTGATTGTTTCTTTGATTGCCATGAGACTAAGGTATCCCCCAGAAAGATGCAGTAACCTCCAATTGACCTTCTGTCCTCTAAGCTGCAAGCCCAGTCGGCATCAGAGAAACCAGTGATAAGGGTGCTGTCACTTGGTTTGATATGCAGACCATATAATTCAGTTCCTTTTAAGTACCTCAATATTCTCTTGACTCCTTGCCAATGATACATTAAGGGAGCCTGTAAGGATTGACTGAGTTTGTTGACAATATAGGCTATGTCAGGCCTTGTATATATGAGGTATTGGAGGGCACCAACTGTGCTTCTGTAAAGTGTAGTGTCTGGAAAGGGTTCAGAGGCTTCAACTGTTCTAGCTTTGCTTATGGCAGCAGGGGTTGAACATGGTTTCAGGTTCTCGAGTTTCAATTTCCTGATTAAGTCAGAAATGTATTTTGACTGGTTCAAATACATCCCTGTTGAGTCTCTTCTTACCTCTATTCCAAGAAAGTAGTGCAATTCACCAAGATCCTTGAGAGCATAGAGCTTATTTAGGCTTCCAATCAATTCATGAATTGAGGATGTGCTATTGCTGGTTATGAGTATGTCATCCACATACACCAGAATGAGAACCAGCAAGTCTTTTTCCTTGAAAATGAAAAGAGAGGAATCAGATTTAGAGTTGATAAAACCCCAATCTAGGAGAGTGCTCTTCAGTTTTTCAAACCAGGCTCTTGGAGCCTGTTTAAGACCATATAAAGCTTTATGAAGTTGGCAGACATGAGAAGGTTTGGAGGAGTCAATGTATCCTTCCGGTTGAACCATGTACACTGATTCTTCTAGGCTTCCATTAAGAAAGGCATTATTGATATCCAATTGCCTTATTGACCAACCTCTAGAGACTGCCAAGGTGAGAATGACCCTGATTGTTCCAGCCTTTACCACAGGGCTGTATGTCTCAGAGTAGTCAATTCCAGGAGTTTGGTGAAACCCCTTGGCCACCAATCTGGCTTTGTGCCTGTGGACAGTGCCATCACTGTTTAATTTAAGCTTGAACACCCATCTATTTCCCACTAAGCTGTAGTTAGGAGAATAAGGAACTAGTGTCCAGGTTTTATTCTTGACTAGAGCTTCATATTCTGAATCTATTGCCTTTTTCCAGGAATTTGATTTCATGGCTTCAGATACTGAATTTGGTTCTGTGTGTTCATCATGTTGTTTGCTGATGTTGTAAATTTTGGGTTTAAAAATGCCTCTTTTGGACCTTGTGATCATTGGGTGGTGAGGAGTATTTGGATTGGTGATAGGCTGGTTGACAAGTGAGTTGTCAGGTTCTGTTCTGTTGAAATCAGTCACTTGATGGGGTGGTAGAGTGTTTGAGAGAGCTGGTGAGTTATTTGAAGAAGTTCTTGGTGACTGATCTTGGCAAGAATTTGAAGTGTCCGAATTTGTGTTTTTCTTTGTGGTGAGATTTTGATCAGTTTCAGTTACAGCTTGAGAGTCTTGAGATGTTTCTCTGTTCTGAGTGTCACAAGTCTCAGATCCTTCAAGTTCATTTTCTTGGTTTGACCATCTGTTTAGAGTTGGAAGCAAGACACCAGAGGATGGATTAAAGGATTGAATAGAGGAAGAGTTATTTCTGACATTCAAGAATCCTTGTTTGAATGGGAATTTTAATTCATTGAATATGACATGCCTGGAAATGTATATCCTGCCTGTGGAGCTCAGACATTTAAAACCCTTATGATGATCACTATAGCCCAAAAAGACACATTTGGTGGAGTGATATTGAAACTTATGATTTTGGTAAGGCCTTAGACAAGGAAAACAGGCACACCCAAAAGTTTTAAGAGACTGATAATCCGGGAGTTGATTGAACAACTTCTGCCAAGGTGAAACACCACCAAGAGTTGGTGTTGGAAGCCTATTAATCACCCAAACAGCTGTATGGAAGGCTTCCACCCAGTATTTTAAGGGAATACTAGCTTGTGCTAACAATGTAAGTCCCATTTCAACAATGTGCCTATGCTTCCTTTCAGCTTTTCCTTGCTGTTCATGAGTGTAAGGACAGTCAACTCTTAGTTCAATTCCATTTGATTTTAAAAAATCAGTGAACACCCTATATTCACCTCCCCAATCAGATTGAAGTGCTTTGATTTGAGTTTCAAATTTTTTCTCAACATAGGTTTTGAAGTGTTTAAAAACTACCAGGGCTTCTGACTTATTCTTTAGTGGATACATCCAGGAAAACCTGCTGAAATCATCTATAAAGTGGATGTAGTATTTGAAACCTGAAGTTGAATTCACAGGAGCAGGGCCCCAAAGATCAGTATGAATCAGTTCAAGAACTTGTTTAGTTTTGCTGTGAGAGGTTTTGAAAGGAAGAGCATGTGACTTTCCAAATTGACAAGCATCACAGAATTCAGGGATTTCATTGTCAGGAGAAAATTCATTACATTTTTTCAGAATTTGATTGAGAATTCTAATAGAAGGGTGACCAAGTCTTCTATGCCAAACATTGAGTTTTTCCTTAATTGGCATGATATTTGAAGCTGAAACATTCAGACAACAATGACTCATTACATTTTTAGATACTGACTTCGACATTGACTCAATTAAGAACTGTTCAGAGACAAGTTCTGGAGACAGACATGATTTCTTGACAGGATTCACAGCAGCAACAAGGCTTTTATACTGTTTATTTCTTCTATGGAATCTTGAGTGAAACTTGAAGGATTTTCTGAGACTTTGAGGACAGATCTGATAGAGTCCATCTCTAGTTCTCCCTTGCAGTAGAATTTGTTGAGTGTGTTTGTCCTTCACAAGGCAAAATTTTGGGTGAAATTCAACAAAAACATCATTGTCTGCAGTGAGTTTTGAAATGCTTAACAAATTCTTAGTTATTTTAGGCACACATAACACATCCTTCAAATTCAACATGGCATTACAGGAAGCTATTTTAGAGTGTCCTATATGGGAAATGCACAATTTATTTCCATCTCCTACAGAGAGTTTTTGCTTACCACAGTACTCACTCATGGAGCTCAGCATATCAGATTGAGGTGTCACATGATTTGTGGCTCCACTGTCTGCGTACCAGCTTCCATCAGTGACAATTTCAGGTGTGGCAAATGGAGTCTGATGAGATGAATTTTGTGAGGCAAAGTAAGCTTGTTGAGGCTGATTCTGTCTTGTGAATCCAGGAAATGCCTGCCTATTGTTGTTGTTTCTGTTTTGATTAGTAGATCCCATATAGCTCATGTCTGTCCTATAAAAACAGATTGATGCAGGATGACCAACTTTGCCACAGATTTGGCAAATTGGCCTTGATTGACCAAATCTACCACGTCCTCTGCCTCTCTGATTGCCAATGTTTGTACCTCTTTCAAAATTTTGGTTAGGATTCCTGGAGTTGTAGCCTTGTTGAGACACATCACGTTTGACATTTTGTCTTCCCACAACAATGTTTGCTGAAGCTTGGTTGAGGCTAAGATTACTGAAGCTATTCAGCCTTTCCAATCTATTCTCAAAATTGAGAAGAGTAGCTTGAAGATCCTGCCAGGAAATATTTTCTTTACTTTGAATCTGAACGACAATGGGTGTATAGTCAGCATCCAACCCAAGAGTGATAAAAGAGATCAGGTCATTCATCTCTACAGGACTTCCTGCCACAGCTAAATTGTCTGATATTTTCTTCATGGTTGCCAGATAATCGCTCATCTTCATAGAACCTTTCCTGGTGGTTTGAAGGTCAAATCTAAGATTTGAGATTTTGGACCTGTTTTTGATTCCACAATACTCCTCCAGTGCTATCCAGAGTTTGTGAGAAGTGGGTTGGCCTATAACCTGGGCAGCAACTTCACTGGTGATTGAGCTGAGGAGCCATCCCATTAGTAGGCTGTCGGTAGTAATCCATTCTTCATATTCTGGGTTTGGAACAAGCTGAGAGCTGGTTTCATCTTCATCAGAAGCAGTTACTGGAATAAATTCCGGAGGACAGGTTTTGGAGCCCAGAACAAAACCATCAAGCTTATGACCTCTCAAAGTGGGAAGGATCATAGCTTTCCAGATTGTTATATTGTCTTCATCGAGCTTGATAGGGAAGGATTGATTCAGAGTATTTCCGAAGGGTGAGCTTCCATGGAGAAAGGGTGACCGAGATGAGGAGTTTGAATCATTATTAGAATGGCCTCTGTCAACAGAGCCAGTAGACATGGCGTAGGCCTTGGGATGCTCTGATACCAATTTGGATTTTAGGGAGAAATGCTTGCAGCACTCTACCGGCTGCAGAGCTTTACTGTTCTATTTATATCAAAAGGAAAATGAGATACATTTTAGGATGCCATGTGTCCTACATCAGTGGTACCAAAAACAATTGCCAATAACAGCAATGCACCTGGCATCTTACTAGAAGCAACCGGAAGGAAAGCTAACTAATTCTGCTTAAGAAATAAAAACAGCAAATGAACAGAATTAACTGGATTAATAACAGACTTAACAGACTATGCTGAGGTGTCCAGAAACCTTATCCAGCAAGGCAGCGGCAGGGGAGCCAGCAGGGCAGTCCAGCTCAATGAGCTGTCTTGACACATAGAAAACAGGATTTAGAAATAAGAAATATCATAGCCTTAACTTTCAAGCTGGGCCGTAGCTAGGCTTTGTTTTTTTTTTTTTTTTGACAAAATTTAACCATATTTATGAGTAGCTTATAATCGGTGATCAATACAATAACGATAATCATTTGATGATTTTATTAACACACGCCGTTTAAGCTCTTTTCAAACCTAGGTATAAAGACTGTGCAGAGTCTTTCTTTAAGATTACAGGATACAAAATAATCCATTGAATAATCTTTTAATAATGTTGACTTTTTTGGTAAAAAATTTTATTTTTCGTGGAAAGAAATGAAAGCTTAATGGAACAAGGTGACACTCCGTTTTGTCAAGTTCATGATGGCCGAGTGAAGGTTCCATGAACCCTAGTTGAAAATTCAACGAGAGAAAAAGTTGCAATCTCGCTTTTAGCCGCCCAATGGACACTCCACCAGCTTTGCAATTGATACTATTGCAATTGCAGCACATAAAAAACTCATGCTTGCCAAGTTCTCTGAACCCCAGTATCCCCTTGTTTATCTGCATAAAAATGCCAAGTATTTTTATCCAATGATCAAAATGGGTTTCCCTTGTATTTATCTAATTAAATGTTCCAACTTATGAACGTTTTAATTGCACCAAAATTATTTCTAACATCGCAATTTTAGGATGAGAGAAGCATGATCCATGATCTAATTATAGACATTAGATAAGAATGAAGCGAAAATCCGATAGATTTAATTCCAAAACGACTGAAGCTGATTCAGCATAATAATAAGAAAGTTGACAAATAAATAAGCAGCCAATCTGGGCAGCTTTACATGGAAACACAATAATCTTGACAGATGGGAAGAGTTATCTAATGCAAATGGGAGCATCCACGCGGTCAAGAAAGTAACAACATATATGAATTAACTAAGCATCATTCATTATATGTATCAGCATGGGGGGTGAGGGTCTAGTGCAATTAAGTCAAGGGGGTGCATCGATTAGTGAGGGACCAAAATATTAATGCAACGCTCATACATGCATTACGGTCAAGGTGGGGGACTATGACCCATTTAACTTTAGCTCTCAAAGATCAATTAATGTCAGCAAATCAGAATGCGCCGACAGTCGCGAGAAGTGCAATTCTGCGACAGCTTGCACATGGCCTTGACGCTGATTTTTCTTCCCTTGACGAGGAAGAATTTGCCAACCTCCTTTTCCGTAACACGTAACAAGCTATTCATCTCTTCCAAACTGTTTCCGAATTCTGTAAAACTTGTTCCATTGAATTTTGTAGGGGCACAAGCACTAATGGTAGTGGGCCAAGATGTTAAGACTTCAGTCATTTTGGGACGAAGTTGAAAGCAACTCAACTCTGGTTATCATGTTTGAAGATTAATTGAAGAGTAGTGTGGAACAAGCAGC
Organism: Boswellia sacra; assembly: GCA_013180625.2. Classification (NCBI taxonomy): domain Eukaryota; kingdom Viridiplantae; phylum Streptophyta; class Magnoliopsida; order Sapindales; family Burseraceae; genus Boswellia; species Boswellia sacra. Next base: position 232,276 of record SNVD02009834.1, read on the forward strand.
ACGTTTTTGCATTTAAGTTATAGGTTGTTTTCATCTAAGTTTCAAACGCATACACATTCCGTCAAAGATATTAGTTCAATATGACACGACACTGCAAGAGATACTATACTGGATTGATCCTTTCTTCTTTTTCTTATTTTCCCATAGGAGCGATATTTTTTTTAAAAAACACTCTTGCGTAAGGAAAAGCAACACGAAAGACTAAACATCAGCCTTTTATCAATGAGGAGGCCCACTTCGATCGAGTGAGATGGCAAATTACAGTACTAACATATTTAAAAGACGCTCACTTCATTTACACTATACTCTATTATTTGCCAAACAAAATAATGTCCGTACCTAACCTTTGTGCTCGTAATTAACCTGTATATGAAAACGATAAATTGGAATTTTGCAAAATCACAAAGTCCGTTACTACCAACCCTATTATTTCTCCTAACTATCCTGAATTGCAATGTGCATGAAAATGATAAATTGGGATTTTGCAAAGGACAAATGGGTCATTTGATATGGTTTGTGATCGCGGGAATGGATCACACCTTTGCGAACCAATGTTACTATATTTGGTTGACAAGATTTTTGTGAAAATCATATTAGTGTATTTGATTGTACACGTGAATAAATACGCTAACTTTGTTCAATATGGTAAATAACATATTATAATTAAAATTTTCTAATATGTCAAAAATATGTATGTTTTTTTTCTTGCTCTTAGTATGCAATAAGGAACATTAAAAATATATTAAATTAATAATTTCAAGATTTTTAAATTTATTATAAATATATATAATATTATCTTAATATACAGCTCGCTAAAACTCACACACGCGCGCACACATACACACACATATATATATATATATATATTAATTAATTTATATATATTATATATATTGTATTTATTTTTTATATTATTTATTTAGTTATTAACAATATGAACAAATATTATGTGTTATATTTATATATAATTTAATAGTGTTTTTAAATTTATTATATATATATTAAATATATAAATAAATTTGTATAAAAGTTAGTTTAGATTTTCTGGTAATCTTAGACCCCATATGAAACAGCTCCAAAGTCTGTTACTGCCAACCCTGTTGTTTCTCCTAACTGGCCTGAATTGAAAGCTACAAACACTTGCCAATAGACGGTTTCCCCCGCTGTAGCAACCTCGGATTGTTGAGATGACAATGAAAATGTCCATTGGTTAAACTTAGTCGAGGCTTTACACCATCTTCGACCTCGAACCCGTGAATAATTCATCAAAGAAATTAGAACAGGTTCATGCCAATGAAATTATACACTCCCAATTGTGATTGATTGTTGTACGTTCATGCAGAGTGTGCTATCATGATGCCCGTAGCAAACAGGTCAAAGAAACGAAACAAAAAGACATGGGTAAAAACGCTAAAGAACAAAATTTTCCTCAACTACGAAGAAGTTAATTATAGTTGAAAAATGAATCGAACATCATGTATCCGGATATAAATAACCACCGCAGACGAGCTAGCTATACATAGAGCAAAATGCATCTCTCAAAATTCTACCACATTAAAAAAATATATATATATTTACCTACACAGAAATGGCTTCCTAAAAACCAAGAATACTGCAATCCCACCCTTTAACAGTATGGGAATGCGAGGATGTTCGCCAAACACTGACACGTGCAAGGGGGAAACATCGTATTAACTTCCAAAACTAAACAAAGCTTCACACACACTCTTTAAAAATAAAAAAATAAAAAAGGCTCCGGCTACATACACACCTACGTACTCGAGAGGTGGGAGTACTGACATGTTAAGGAGCACTCCACTATATCATGGAGTCCAAATAGCGATGATTGTAGTGCCTCCTATTGAACTCCAACAAGCTTCCATAAGTGCGATCAGCTACACCAACGAACAAAGCTTCCGTATCTGGGCTGAAGGCTACTCCAGCAATCTCTCCAAAGAGATCAATCTCCTGACATTTCACATATCCAGATTGTGTATCAAAGACATGGACAAAGTCTGCTGGCTCAGCCATGGCGAGGAACCGGCCATCAGAGGTGAACTTCAGGGCTCTAATTGCCCCCATATTTCCCTTTAAAACAGCCAGGGAGCGGGACATGTTTCTTATGTCCCATAGTCTGCAAGTGGTGTCTTGGTTCCCAGTAGCCAAAACTCTTCCGTCTGGGTGCCAAGCTGAAGCAAATGAGTAGTCCAGGTGTCCTTTAAGGTTACCGGCAATTTTCCCAGACTGAGCATCAGCTATCAAGCACTCTGTGCTGTCCCCAAGGATTGCAAGCAACTTACCATCTGGGCTCACAGAGGTATTCTGGAAGGTATCAAGAAATTTTCATTAGCATGCAAGATAAATTAGTGAGTTGAGATCCAACTTCCTATGATCGTTTCTGGGAGAGGCACTCACATTCACAGACCAGCCATATGAGAAGCGGTTAAGGCAAGCAAAATTTACAGCATCAAATATTCTAACTCGGGCATCATTATTTGCTGTTATGACCCTCGTTGAGCCACTTCAAAAGGATTAAAAAAAAATCAATCAGTCTCCTCCAGAAGAAAAAGTTTCTTCACAAGGTAAATTCAATTACAGTTAATAGTTCCTTACTTGGGACTACGAAAGACATCCACGGCATTGGTGATGGCATTCTCATCAGTTGTCAACTTTGTACAGAATACAACCCCAGGTTCATCTAAATGCTATTAAAAGTGAAAAAAAAAAAAAAGTTAAAAAAATGACAAACTCGGTGTAACAAGTCTTATACTTGATGTTGAATCTAGTTTGCCATGTTCTTACCTTGCAAATAAGTTCCCCCTGAAAGCCGCCAGCTACCAACATATTTTCTTTCACTGCCATGGTACTTATTTGCACTCTATTAAGAGGCATAGTCAACAGTCCAGACCGTTCCTGTAAAACCATAAAATATCAAATTTAAACCACTTTCAATATGCGCTACATGTTAAGTCTTGATCAACCAAGAAGTTACTTACAAGTGTAGGAACAATTGGCTTTGCCACATTCAGTACTTCTGTGCCCTTTCGGAGCAAGGGAGACCAATGCATTACTGAATAATTTTGCATAAGATACACATCATGCTTCGATGTTGCCCATAACAAATTCCTCAACTGCACGGGGGAAAATAAACAATAGTTGACAGACACGTCAATAACAATATTAATCATCAATACTAGAGAGAGAACAAATATGCTAGAATCCAAATGGTAGTAAAATGAACCACCTAAACCATATAGGAGCTCCCAATATCTATATTATCACTCAAGACAAAAACTTTGTTACTTCATTAGGTAGATTACAGTTAATTATGGACTCTTTAACAGACTAAAAAAAATCAATGGAAACCCACACCGATCAGGGATGCTGAAGCATCAGAAATCATAAACAGAATTTAATTAAAAATTATCATTGCTGTTAGCCAGAAATAAGTGAGCCACACAGGAAGATTACTCATTGTTGATTGGACAAGTTTGATTCATTACTGGTTAAATCTCTTCTCAATCACCCAAACACTAATCACTTCAAAGTTTTATGGTTCTCAAAATAAACAAAATTTGAAATAAATGATATAATTGACACTATCCTTGCAGTCTATATATTAACAGCATCAAATAAATGCATTAAATTAATGAAATCATACAAAATAAATGAGATAAATGTAATTATGCAACTCCTAACGTATCCAATAAAGATAAGAATCAGCATCAAAAAGAAATGCAAATTGAGTCTAAATTAGCCCTCATAAGCAGGACACATCTAGACTAAACTACAGGAATTGCTAGAGAGGTCTCTTAAATACTCAAATATTTCCTATCATACCATATAAACAAAGTATCCTTATGGCGCCAGCTGCTCAGATATAACTCCACCATGCTTTATAGGCTGAAATAAGAGAAAGATTGCAGTCCTAAATGCCACAGCGGGTTAATTCATATAATTACAGTTAACTGGCAATTAGAAGCAACATGTTCATACATATCATCACAATGCAAGATAAGATCACAGCACACAAAGAGAAGGCAACCATTCATATTTTAAAAGATAATAGACACAGTAATTGCCAACAAGAAGCAGCACTACATGATGATGGCGGACATGACTACAAAGTCCTAAAAATGCAGAGGTATAATGCGTACAAGATTAAAATAAGACATAAGATGCAGACAGTCAATTACTCCATGTAAAAATCACCCCCTTATTACTATCTTAACTAGTCTTGAAATACCAAAATTTGAAGGATCACACAACTAAGGACAATTTTCCACGCTCAATCCTTGAACACAACCCATTTGACAAGTCAAAATGAATTTAAAAGAGAATCACGAGTCTGATGAAATATGGTGTGAAATATGCAAGCATGAGCATGCAGTATCTTGGTATCCAAAGCTGAAAAAAAAATTCTCTTACAATTTTCGAATTTCATAGCATCTCATAGGTGTGTCAACATTAACAGAGTGGCTATGATCACGAAATGCCAAGTCATACTAAAACATAATGCAATGATACCTGTAACCTCGCATTAACTCTTTTGTCCATTCAAAAATTATGCCTTCAGAAATTTTGGTCATCAAATTTTAATTCAAATAGTGAATTATTAGCAACTGATTGTATAAAGTAAGCATCCTCCAAAAAATCTGCACAAAAGGATCGTGTGAATATAAACCCAACTAACTTGATTGCTTCATTGGGAAGCTTGCTTTTAACATATATCAAAGAAATTTCAAAAAAGGGTAGGCAAAGCCCCTCATTTATAAGGGTTTAAAGAAAAGTTCTTGACAATAATTATATCAAAGACTGAACTTCAATATCCGAATGAATAAATTTCCCAAAAAAAGATCTATTATGGAATATTTCTATTTTGAAATCAAATGAAAAGCCATTTGAGATGAAAACTGATTCCCTGCCCCAAAAAAACAAACCAAAAAAGCCACGTTTTGTATTTCTCAAGCACCACCAAAGTCAGGAGAAAGCAAGAACTTAAGTCAACGATAGATTGTATTCACCAGTTTGCAGATCAGTATAAAGGAGTAAAGATGGCCTCCCTGGACCATCTTTCATTCTGGAGCAATTCTTCAAAACTTAAATTAGCTGTAGGTAAAGTTAATTACATGTCTGAGCATATAAGATATTCATTGAAACCTAACATAAAAAGCAAGCTCCGTACCTTCTAATGAGTGGTTGAAGCACAAAGCTAGTATCATATATAACAATTTTCCATAGAAAATAATAATAATACACAAAACCTGCAAAACTCATACAGACTAATATGATATGCATATAACATGAGTTCACAACAACTATAAATGGCGGACTAGGAACAACCCCAGAAACCCAAATTCTTAAGGATAACTAAAGTTTATCCTCTGCATGCGATTTATCACTTTATGCAAGGCAACAGTGAAAAATTTACCATGGCAAACAGTGAAAGGAATTGTTACAACTAAGAAATCAGAGGCACATGGGTAGAATGAATTTTTAATAGTGTGCTGCAAATGTTGACTCACGAAAAATAAATTAAAAATTTGAAATTTAGAGTAATGAAATGTTTGTGCCCTAAACTCATTCAGAAACTAACATGCTTAAAAGGCTGAAAAACCAAATAGATTAAGAAAAAAAAAAAGGCCCAAGTATCTACCTGAAAATGTACAATTGTCGATTTGACAATCCTTGTGTTGAACTGGAAGTCATAGAAAGTCTTTCCTTTCTCTACTTCCAAGCACTCCTGTGAAGAGAACACGTTTAGCAACAATTCTGAAAGAGATCGGTGTTCCAATTTCCATCACAATCAATGGTTTCGGATACTATTGAGATTGTCTTCATGACAAAACCAACCAATCCACAATATAAAGATACAAGGGAGAGAGATAAACTACCTTCAAAATATCCACACGGGGGCGCGCGAGGTTCTCGTAGTTCTTGTACTGCTTCAATCTCGTCTCACGGTACTTGTCTCTGGTAAAATTAAGCCTCTCCCAAGGTATTCCTTGTATATCTTTTCCATTTCTCGCTTCTAACGCAGACGTGTCAGTCTTTGGCCTATTCTGTATAGTCCACAACCCACAAATCATCAATCACAATGACTCTATCCCCAAATCTCATATAAATGTCCTAACATCAACAAAGGAATAGCACCTCATAGTCATCTTCGAAGTCGGAGTCTTCCAAGGACTCGAAATTGCTTTCTCGGGGAGCCTCAACATCACTAAAAGGATCATCATCATCAAAATCAGCAGCGTCATAGTAATCGTCGACGACGTAGTCGAGATCGTCGTTGTTAAAGTTAAATTGTTCCATGATCCTACAATACAACTAAGTTTGATCAGTTAAAAGACAAATTTATCCAACTGGGGGAAACCTCTAAACAAACACATTAGAATAATAATAATTAAAAAAAAACACAATTATAGAATAAACAGCAAGACAGAAGAGAAAAACAATGAATGAAGTAATCAATATATGCAAAATAATAATTATTATTATTAACATAAAAGTTTCTACAAAACTAAGTAATCAAGGAAGGAGTAATCAATAGATGGCAAAAAAAAGGAAGAAAAATAAACAAAACATTAACATATAAGTTTCTACAAAAATACTTTAATATTCAAGAAAATAAGAACAAAAATCAATACAAACTCGAACAAAAGTGAACAGAAGCCACTATTCTTGGAAAAAAAGGGTAAATAACTCTTATATAAATATGTAACTAATACTGTTAACCAATCAAGCATATTGATTCACAAACCAAAAGATAAAAGAGAACACTGGCGTAAGAACCAAATAATACCTCCGAATTTCCGTAAGAGTGACAGATCACAAGGAAACAGTTACTTTGGAGCAGAAGGAGCGAGAAGAAAGCAGGGGAAGAGCGAACAGTAACGGATTTCTAGTCGGTTTCCCGGGAAACAAGCAGAAAAGGTGTTTGAGTACAGTAGAGTAACACACGTTTAGATTTGTTCAAGGTGGGTGTCTTCGGTTTCGTAGGAGAAAAAAGGAGAGGAGAGAACTTTGAGTTTCTAGAGATAACGACCGAGCTTTCGCCAAAACAGCAAAGAACGGTGCAGCTTATCGTTGCACTTATAATGGCGAGCGTGGGACTAACGAGGTTGAAAGGCTGTGAAATCAGGGATCCACCGTAGTAGCTAGGTCCCACAAAAGAAACGTCCGTTATGAAAGAAAAAAAAAATGTAATCCGTGTGTCGGTGGGGTCTACACCAACCGCCTCACTTTTACCGGGAACTGCTAGTCGACATTTTTTAATTGTTATTTTTGCAAAGATTTTTGACTGGATGAGGTGGCAATTCACCGTTAACTTGCAAGGTGTAAAATTACCAGAAGACCATGAGTTGTCCATTTTTATTTTTCCATTTCTGACTTGCGCAATTATTGGTTATTCTATATTTATTCTCTCTTTTATATTTTCCTAAAATAAGCCAATTAAGTGTTTAATTTGGATTCGTTAATTCTTCTGCTTTTATGAAATGATGCCTTTTAAGAATTTTCTCTTGGCGCAAATGAGAAAAAAAGTCAAACAAATTAAGCAAATGATTTTATTTTACACCTATTTTAGGAAGTTTAAAAAGATAGAATCCCGAAGCATATTCTAAATTTTATGCAAGAGATATTCTTGTCTGAAATTAGATAATAGCAAAATTGGTTAAATTTACATGAAGAATTTGTGTATGTTATTGTACAATAAATTCAGTGAAATTATCAAAACACAAAATTATAAATCAAAAAATAAAACAAGCTCCAATCTAGCTTTCCACCAGAGGGTATTTCTGTAAAATCGCTTTCCATACCGTGGTTTCGGAGACAAGAACCGCCATTGTAAAATTTGATGACTCGGTGGAGTCAAGGACCGGCGAAACAGAAAAGAAGTGGGGACCCGACATCTGTCAGTAAGCGGATCCACTGGGTTCAGCCAAATTAGAATAAGCGTACACACAAAATACAAATAAATAAAAAATACTAGAGACGGGGAAGCTGTAGCTTCTCTCCTCGCCCAAAACGATAGAGTCCACCAGCAACGATTTGGTGACTCCACGTGTTTGGGCCAGCGCAAGAGTTAAGAAGCATGTCGAACCCTGGTTCCACCACGTGGATTACCGCACCTGGCAAGTCCTTCTATACTGGTGCATCAATTTTCCCGTAGTTAACGGCGTCAAGCGCCGTTGTTCCTAACCATGGTTAGTTGAATGAATAGAAAGAGTCGGTCTGGTTGGTGACGGGTTATCATCTAATCTACCTCTTTGGGTCTTGGGTCGGTTAAATGGGACCCATGTGAGGCCCACAGCAGGGCTTCGGTTCGTGCAAGTTGTTTGTTTTTGATTAATGAAGGTCGCTTTCGAGGTTTGCGCTTTCTGTAGTTCTTCACTGGGACGAAACGGGTTTGACTCTGCTCCTTGACGAGCAGGAACAGCCGAGCAGGTTCCTTCCGACGTATGGTTTTAGTTTGGAAGCAGTAAGGCACTTACCATGGCTTGACAACTGAGCCTATCAGCTTCTTCCAACAAAACCACCACTTGCCAAGTGCCTTCCACCCTCTTCGCTCCGGCAAGCTTTTATTTTGATATTTCTCCTTTACTGATGGTGAAAACATACAAAATTTGTAAAATGAATGTTTAAAACATGGACGATGAATTAAAATTTAGAGTAATACTATATTTATAATTAATTTTTTTATAATTTGATTCGATAAAAAATTATTTTAGAAGAAAAATAAAAATAAATAATAATAATTATATCTCTTATATGATTTTAATCACAGTATATGTATGATGTTGATCAATCCAAAAAGAGAAATATCATAATTCCTATTCGTCCAATTATTATCCTAAGACATAACCATAAAATATTTTAATAAAATCATAAACTCAACACCTAAAATATGCTATAAAATTTCCTTAAAATTTCTTAAACAAACCGTTATGTCTAAGTCTCATTCCCTGAATGGAGGTGATTCCAGAAATTTTAGAAATTTATATCTTAATCTGATTAATCTAAGATTTTACAGAGACACACTAGTCACATAGATTATTCAAGTAAAAATTTTTCAAAACAATTTACGATCAAAAACTATTTTTTTAAGATTTTCGTTTTATGCCAGTAAATTCTATCAAAAATTTCCAGATTAAGACGTTTCAAATTCAAAATTTCATAACAATTATTCTACATATTTAAAAATCGTGAAAATTTACAAAAACATATATATTATCTTGAGAAAGCAGCATATAAAATTTGAGAAATTTCTGACTCCTATAACATATTAAAAAAATTCCGAAATCGATAACATCTAGAACCTACAGTATTTTTCAAGATTTCAATAGAAAGTTCAAAAATTCGTAATAAATTGAAATGTTGACCTTTTTTTTGTGAAATAAAATTCTACGCATTCATATTTTTATCTATAATAACATATAAAAAAAGCATACTAAAATTCTATTTTTAAGACCCTTAATAAATTCGAAAATCATGAACTGTACCTTAAATCTATGTAAAAATCCTAATATAAATCTAAGCAGCAATAATTTCTAGTAGATAATTATTATATGAAACTAAGAGAAATACGATCTTACCTTGAAATACTCTGAGTTTCAAAACCTCCACTTAACTTTCACGTTTAATACCCTATTTGTAATGTTATAACATTGCTTATATATATTAGATGAGCTAAAAAGAGATAAAACTTAATCGCTATTTATCCCTTCCAATTTAAATCTAATTAAAACTCTTTTTTTTTATTATTATTATCATTATCTTTGACTAACTCTCATAATGAATAATATAACCCTATAAAAAAAATTACGGTTGTTACAAAAACACTCAATTTATATAATAAAGAACGTGATACTACTCTGCTATGAAATGTTTTGGCAAACTGTAACTTGCAAATTCCAAGCTTGCACCTTAATTTATCAACTAGATATGCCTTTGAATTGGGATCAATCCACAAGTTATTCTTTGCTTCCATACTGAATTTCTTTAACTCGAGATGGCAGCTTATACCATTTACAGCTAAATTAGTACCCGAGTCAAAATTTTGGTGGCATGATAATAATAATATTGCACGCGTTCTGAATAACACAAGACAGAAGTCCAGATTACCAAATTCTATTAGCACACTCCTTCAGCCTCAGAAAAGTATCTATGGAAAATCATTACTTGAGTAAGCTCTGCATCTGCTGTGACTGGAATCTAGAGACTTCTCTGGTACCGTGATTTGGACAAAGCCATCTCATCATTATCTCTGAATACCGGTTTATGTCCAGCGAGATCTGCACTACGATGACTTACTCGACCTTTTGGTGCAACTTGGTGCATGGATGAATCATAGGAGCTGGTGCACAAGCCAACAAGGAATATAGCTAAGCTACCTTTGTCAGTGCCTTCACTCTCGATCCAAATGTGACCTCCCATGAGATTAACAAACCTGATCCAATCATTTGCAAAATGGTAAGGAAAAAAAATTGATAAGCCAGGAATTAGGTGATCATGCCTATTTGATAGTTACCAAACTATACCGTTTAGACATGGTGAAAACAAAGATTAAAGAATCTCCAAGCTACTTCAAATGGTAAAAGGGATAGAAGAACCAATGTTCTCTCTGAAGCGTATTGAATTTTTTGCACTACCTTCTACAGATTGCTAGTCCAAGGCCTCCCCCATCAGTAGATTGACTGGAACCACTTCGGGACTGAGAAAATTTAGTAAACAGAAGTGGGATATCTTGTGGCGGAACACCACAACCAGAATCATTAACCTGCAGTGCAACCGAGAAGATAGTGAATATAAGAGACCAAATGATATTCAAACAATAGACATACCAGTTCATCTGGTCATACACATAGTCAAAATGCCATACTCAGATGTGAATCTTAATAGCTTATAACCTATATGACTTACAATGAAAGATCCCATAAAATGATAACTGAAGTTCGAGGGCAGCCTTAAAGGCCTAAATGGAGAATCTAGCAAATATTATCTTAAATTTCATAAAGAATTTAAATGCAACAAATGGAAAACTCAAATGGAACAAGCTGAATGGAAGTCAAATGCAGTAGACAACAACCTGTACTCGTAGGTAGAAGTGGCCATTGCTCGCCACCGGGTAAAATTCAGGTGGTCGCCAGTCTCTTGAAGACTCTGGTTTTGCAACAGAAGCTATAATGGTAACATAACCCTCCTTTGTGAACTTTACAGCATTACCCACAATGTTCAAAATGGTTTGCATAAGCCGTTTCTCGTCACCAACAGAATAAGTTGGTAAATCCAGAGCCATAATCAAATTCAAAGATAACTTCTTAAGAGATGCGACAGGCTTTATCAAATTAATCACCTACAATCATATAAAAATTAATGGTGTGACCAAGATACCTATTTTATCATGACAGCACAGAACCAAGCTTATTTTAAGGTCCATTTAAAAATATTAATGTAAGTAGAGAATTTGGAAAACCTCTTTGAAAACTTGATGAAGATTGAATGGTTCAATGTTTAATTCTAGGCTACCATCTTCGAGTCGGGACAGATCTAACACATCATCAACAAGTGTTGCCAAAAGGTTACTACTCTTCAGAACCATCTCTATCATAACCCTATGTTCTGGAGTTAATTCAGTCTCTAAAAGAAGTGAAGACAATGCAATAACTGCATGCATCAGTGTCCTCATTTCATGGTTCATTACAGCACGGAAGTCATTGCGAGCATGGATTGCCTTCTCTGCTTCTTGACGGGCCAAATCTAGAGCAACATTCTGCTGCATGAGCTGATCACGCGCCCGCATAGAATCTTCCAGTATAGCAGCATGTGATAGAGCAACAGCTACCTGTATGAAAGATTAAAGAAGAAAAGGATATTGAAGAATACATCCAAGAAATTGTTATTCAACATTTTCAGTAGAGGAAAAAGCAGGCAATAATGGAACAAGGAAAAAAGAAAAAGGAGCCAAAATTTCTATGCAAAATAAGACAATTTAGAGAAATTGAAGACACTATCATAACGGCAATATATCTAGGAGTGAACATGGATATATACCAAGAAATTGTCATGCTTATTAAAGAGACCATTATGGCTACAGTATTCCCAAATTCTTCTGAAAACACAATATAAAATTCTGGTAGTTCATGCAACAGAACAAATTTCCTTAGGGTACATACTAGGTTTCTTGGTGGTGTCAATTAGCATGTAAAAGAATCGCATTGTTTGAAGTCCAGTTAAAACTTGAATAAGCAGCTTCAAGAATGAATCATGTTTCCTTCTAAACTGTTGCCAATTGACTTACTGACAACAAACTCATAAAGAAAACTAAGAGCATATTCAATCCAATTAGATGTTTTGCACAGAGTAAGAGATGCTAAAGGAAGAACAGAATCTTATTGACTTTTGACTGTTGCACTGGGCTAACAACATTTTAGCATTCAGAAGGAAATATGAAAGAAATATAAAGGGAAAATTAATGAAATTTCCAATTCTTGTCACAACTTCACCAGCTTGGCCAAGGCTCAGGTGGTACCAATCATTATCTAACCCCTCCAAGTAAGCTACAGGCAAAAACTAAGAAGATTTCTTCTTAGTTAGAAGGATGAAAATACTCGTCCGTATAATGACTGGGGTACAACATGTAAAAACAAAAAGAATTATCATATGACATTTACGAAGACAGCTCTTGAAGAAAGAGAGGGAGACAGAAAAACCATAAAGGCACCTGATCTGCAACAACTTCGACTACTTCCAACTCATGGTCTCTCCATTTTCTACCACTGTCCGAAGGGAGGATCAGAACCATGACTGCATAGCTTTTTGCAGAGAAGTCAGGCCAATCATTAAGTTGAAAATTTGACAGATGTAAAAGTGGTACGTGTACAGCAACAACCTCTGGTGGCCCGTATCTTCCCACAGGATGTCTAGTCCTTGCCAGTGGGCTGTTATAGGGTAGACGCATTGCTTGAGCACTAGTAAATACTTCATTGACCATAGCAAAGTTTATTGGCACAGAAGATCGGCTTGTATTTGGTTGTGTAGAGTATGAGAAAGTTCTAAATTTAAACCAGTTCGTGATGGCATCCACAATGCACATTCCTCCAAGCCCAAAGTCCTGCCCAGCTCAACAAGAGTCGTTCTTAGAATTGTATGCCTGTCAAGTGTGCTTCTAATTTCACGAGTCAGCATTCTAACCTGTCTTCCAGTTTCTTCTTGAGCAAGGATAAGGCCCATCTCCCGGTCAAGTTCTTCAGCCCTGTTCCTCAGAAATAATTCTCGAGTTTTGACACTCAACAAATCAGGAATTATGTGAACGAGCATCAAAGCAGTCACGCATGACACTAAAGCACAAGACATTTTCGCAAACGTCATCACTTCCGCAATGAGTTTGGAGTGCACTGAGAACGTCCACAAGTTTATTAAGTGGGTCATTCCACAAAGAACAATGAAAGCACCAAACTGTATTAGCACCCATCTATATGGGAAGAATGAAGACTTTTGCACAAAATATATAAGCTCAAGGGAAATAGAGAAATATGCAACAGAGATCAATATGTCTGAGATGTACTGATATTTCACCAGGAGTTCATCCTGGGGCAATTCTGTATCGATGCAATCACATGACTACATTATTGACCGATCGCCTTACCAATCTGAGAATACAAAAAGGAGCTGTCATGATACAATATCACCACAGAATACACCATAAAATATAGATCCACAAAACAACAACTATCAGAGCGACAAAACATTACTCTGTACATAACACGTGGCAAGCAACGAATAATTATTACCACTGTCACATTATATATCATCATCCCCTCAGTAAATAGAGTCAAATAAAAAATTATGCACATTTACTTCCAATAATATCCTGCATCAAGATTAGCATCAAAATTCTTAAGATTTTCCCCAGAAGGACAACAAATAATCAGACTATTAAAAATTCCAACCCTCAAGATAATACCCAAGGTTCTCTTACTTTTCTAAAATATTACCAAAAAAAAAAATCCCCGTATCTATTCCAGATTTTTTAAAGAGCCTCTTGTCGATAAGAATCTCAAAAGAGCTGTCCTTGAACCTCAAGCTTCCGTCCGAAACAACAATTTAACTTCAAATACTGTTCTTCAAAACAAAAGTTCTTTGAAAATCTCTTAAACCAAGCTCGCTATTTTTCATATGCTAATTGACAAACCGGACACATCTCTATAAATATTTTACAGTGTATAACGATCATCCTAGGAACTATTATTATATTCACGTTAATCTAAAATATATTTAAAAATATACAATACAGAAAAAATGCTGCAAAGCAAGAAAGAAATTATTATTTTACTAATTTGCAGCACAAAGGTGTGCGAATTTCCACATCGGCAACAAATTTTAATGGCCCAAGAAGTGTAAGGCAAGGAATAAAATCTGGCGTTGACATTCAATTAGTATAAACTTGCAGCATTCTATGCGAATAAGACAGCATAAACTCACCTAATTGCACAACTGTTAAGAATGCGTTCATGTGGCTCGTTAAGTAATGGAGCCTATAACTTTAAAGTGTACCAAAAGTCACAAAATATCATTTGTACCAGTATTACAAGACCAGCTCTCACGGACAATTTACTTCTTGCTTTTATCCCTCTTCACATTTTTGGGAAAACGTTCTTTGGGTTCTAAATGTACTTCGGCAAGCATTTTTAACCAAAGCTCTTCGAATTCATCGTGGAAACCCCTCTGAAACCAGTCTAAAATTTCTGAATGCAGAGCGTTGGGATTTTCTTCCCATACCTTCTTCAACATTGCACAGCTGTCTATTGACCTGCTCTTTAATTTACTTAAAAATTTTCCAACCCTTCTTTGACCAGATTCCTCTGGCTTTAAAATGGTACTAGGAGGGGCTACCAAGAATTTCTGAACATGTCTTAAGCATGGTACCACATGGCCTTCAAGTAAAGCACATGCAAATACTGGCACACGATTCCCATCGTCACGGCTCACTGGCAAACTATGCAATGGGAGTTCCCAATTATGAGGCCCAAATACTGGATTGACCCAATTTAGCACTTGATCTTTTTGAGAATCATAATGATATTTGAAGACTTCAACGGATTTTGAAAAACTGCAGAGTGATCGAGCATGCTCAACAAGCCAATCTGATTTCACACATGTAGCTCCATGCATGTACGGCCGTTTTGTCTGCAGCAATTCACTGTACACCAAGAACTCGGGAGCTAGTTTAGCAACAGATGATCGACGATGGAGAAACACATCTTCTTTAACCATACAAGCCTGATATCGAACTGCATTGGCTTTTCCATCTCGTTTCAATGATTTTTGTGGTCTAACACGTTTGGCAACTCTGTCAACCCAACCAGCACAGATAGCTTGGCATAAGAGCTCTTCCTCATTCTGTAGAAGAATATTCTTACTGGAGGAAATCCTCCAAGAGCGTTCTACTTCCTCCAAAGTCCCATGTGTCCATGAGAAATCACAATTACAAATTGGATTAAAGACCAAGTGAAGGAGCTGCTTTCTCAGCTTGGACATTTCCTCCATGGTCTTCAGGTGTAAAGCATTTTCGTTGCAGAATTCCACCGTGCTTTTAGAAAGTTCAAAACACTGCAATGCATTAGCTACGGTCAAAGCATCACTAGTAGGATTAGAAAATTTTGCATGGGACACTTTAGCCACCTCTTTTAGTTTCTTTTTCCTCAATTTTTCCTGCTTCTGCTTAATATTCTCACTGTCTGTAATATCAGATCTCTCATCCTGCTCTAAGTCATATCTAATAGTCTGAGTAACTTCTAACTGCATGACAAAAGGATTTGACAAGCTCAAAGCTGCAGCTGCTGCAACAGCATATCCTAGAACTAGATTTGCTCGAGCATAACTTTTCCCTTTCATTATTTGGATAAGTGTAAGGAGCATTCGTGAGTGGCGAGGGCTCATGGGATAGTGGGCCATGGCCTTTCCCAAGTTTGTCAATCTCCCATTGCCATCAAGAGCTTCAAGAGCCTTCAAGCAACGCTCTGCTTCAACCAAAGCAGTGGTGTCTGGAGGAGTTGGAAATGGGAAATTCATGACCTGATGCAAAAAAGAGGGTTAAATAATTTAATAAAGGAATATGCTAATCTGAAATAAAAGAAAAAGAATGTAATATGTGACAGTAACCAATAATAAAGGACAGTTTATAAACTTGGTGATTAGCATAAAAAAGCAATTCCCCAAGAAAAGATATCGTAATAACCACCTGTCAACCCAGTAACAGGAGGCCAAGCATCACAAAAGAAGCATTGTGTATGATACATGTCCCAGGTGATAAGATTAAAACTTTAACAGATTCCAACAACCACTTATCACCCAATTCGGATGCGCTAAAGAAATTGATAACATTTTTAAATAGTTATAAACCACCAGCCACACAAGATGAAAAGAAAAGATCTACAATGAACATTGTTAATTAGGTCAAGCTTTAAAAAGGAGAACCTAAAACAAGAAACTACCACCATCCAACAAACCAAACTTTAATGCTGCCTAGTGATGTCCGGTATGGCCACAGTTCAAAAAAAAAAAAAAACCATAATCAATTTCCTTGGGGAGAAACAAATAAAAAATCCTCAAAAGTAGTAGTTCATGCATCAAAAGACAGAAACCTCACCTTATCAATATTCATGGATTTCATGAGAAGAACAACACCATCAACAGGTACTTTAGATATTTCAGCACAAGAGAACTTAGGAAATATGTTATTGAAGACTGCAGATGAATAGAGACGGTAGCAGTGACCAGGCCCAGTTCTTCCAGCTCTTCCAGCACGTTGAGCGGCTGATGCCTTACTTATCCACTGTACTTCATATGATTCCATGCCATTAGCAGAGTTGTACTTCTTCACTTTCTCTCTTCCAGTATCAACCACATACTTTATGCCCGGGATAGTTAAGGAGGTTTCAGCCACATTGGTGGCAACAACAACAAGCCTCTCTCCTTCCTTAACCTCTTCAAACACACGAAGCTGTTTTGCAGCGGGCAGCATGGCATAAAGAGGCAGTACACTCAATGCACCAGCACTGGGATCTTTATCACTTCCCATTTTCTCCAGACCAGCACTTACTTGCTCTGAGCATTGCTCTGGTGTAGTCGGAAAGGTCTGCTTTCCCTCAGAATTAAAGCCTGACACATTTTTCCCACCCAAAGCTTCAAAAGCAACTTTAAGAGAAGCAAGGCTCAGGTTCTCTCCAACCACATCTACAAGACTAGTGCCATCCTTTTGGGTGGTCTGCTCAAGTGAATTCCCATCCTCACCAACAATTTCTGTTTCACTCTCAGTTTCTGAATCATATGAAGCATCTGACTCATCCTCATCAAAATCAAACTGATCCTCATCATAAGAGCTAAACCTGTCAGTTTGCTGTTCAGTTGAATTTCCATGAAAGTCAAATGCTTCATTAATTTCTGTCATATTAACGTCCTCAGTGGAGTTTGGATCAGAAGCAACATTGACCTCATTTCCGATATTCCCTCTAAAAGTATTTACCATGAGCTCCTTCGAAGCTTTACGTAACTTGCGACACAAGTATTCTACCTCCCTCTGCCCAGTGACAAATACGAGTATGCCACCTTGTGGTAGCCTCTTGTGAATTGACATGACTTTTTTGTAGGCTTGGCCAATATAATCAACAATCTCTGTTCTCTTAGAGAAATGCACAGTCACTGGAAACTGCCTGGTAGGGACTTTAATAACTGGAGGATTACGGAATAATCTTCCCCCAGAAATGAAGTCTTCCACTTTCAAGGTAGCACTCATCAGAATAAGTTTCAATGGAAAGATTCGATCTTTAGGTTCGACAGTGTGTCCTGCAAGCAATAATTGTTGCTGCTTCTCATATAGCGCCTGCCATCAAGATTAAAACAATATATACAGTAAAGATGAAGGGGAAAGCATAATAACCAGAAGTGCTATTTTACTTTGAGGCAAAGGTATCTATTCTTAAGCCTCACCTGGCGAGGCTTAATTATACGAGAAAGCATTCCAATAAGTATGTCTGTATTCAAGCTCCTCTCATGAGCCTCATCCAGAATTATAACAGAGTATTGCCTCAACAGAACATCACACTGCACGACATAAGTTATTCATGAAGCAAACCATCTAAACAAGCATAAACAAGTAAATTTTCTCATCAAATGCCACTTTAAATTTATGTGAAAATGATAAGAAGATAGCATAGCACAATGTTCAAAAAAAGTTTCAATTACCGAAATGTTGAAAACATTTTGTTACTGGTAACATGCCCAAGAATATGATTTTTCTGTCCCAAATAGGAATGTGATCCAGACAGCATAATTCCATTAAAATAATTTCATCAGTAAAGAGGCGAACCACTACCTTGATATCACCAAAAAAAAAAAAAAAAAAACCAAAAATTCCTTCTTCTTTCCCTTTGTTTTCTCAACCTCATATTTGTTAAAGGTGCAAGGTACAATTGCTCTTCTAAAGCCTAGAAGCAAGGTGTGACACAAACTCGAGCTTCTGAAGAAGATACAGACACATTTTACCAGAAATGTAACTAAAATGATTAAGGTACATAATTAACAAAGCGAAATAAAATTTACATATCCAAATAGCAAATTAGGAATACCAAGGTATCTTAGTGTATTAAAATAAAAATCACACACATCAACAGATTTTAGCATCCAATGACATAATGAAGACTTCTATTCTTTTAGGCCAAAAACAGATAATGGAAGACTCTCAGTCCATATTGGTAAGTATCTTTCTCATCATTAAATTAAAGATCATCCAAAGAGACATGTCAATCTGCAACAGAACCCATTTGTCTTATCATCTGGTTAAACAAAATCAACAGATAAAACCAATATACTACAACAAAACAAAATATAAAAGCCTCCTAGCTGCACCTTGAGGTATAAGACTGTAGTAAATAATAAATGCCCACATCTTCTCAACATTACCTCAACTGATAGAGGCAAGCCCTATGACCTTTTAACTAAGGGTGTGTTCTTTTTTGAATTATTTGTTTTTGTTTCCAAAATGATTTGGAAAATGAATTTCTATGATTTAGAGAATGTATTTTAAATAAAGGATGTGCGTTTGGAAATGAATTCGTAAAATGTAAATTTGAAAATGGTTTTAAGAATATGTGTTTGAAAATGAATTCTTGAATTAAAATTTTGAAAACAAAAACAAGATATGCGTTTGGAAATGAATCATTGAAACATTTTACAAAACTGTAAAAAATTGTATTATGAAAACATTTTACAAAAACAAAAAAGAACACATATTACACGATTTGTAATACAAAGAAAATGAAAAACGAAGATTACGAAACAAAAAAGGACAAAGCCTAAGTTTCAAAAATAAGTTTCAAACAACTAAGTAAGAAATCCACCTAGAATCTCCAAGAAACCCTTAATAGGAACAAGGATGGAAGAAGAGGTCAGGATCTAACGAAGCAAAGAGGAAGCACAAAAGTAAAACAAACATAATCAAGCAAGTAAAGAGGCCTTACATAAAATTATATCATAACAGATAATTGCCCATGCATACTCCAGTTTTTACATTACAAAATAGAAGAAAAGATATTATATTTTAGGGAAGGCAAACCTTAAGTTCTCGTAGTAATATTCCATCAGTCATAAACTTGATGGAACAACTGTCACCGATTTTCTTGTCATGCCTAACTTGAAATCCAACCTCTTTGCCCAGATGAACACCAAGTTCAAATGCTACTCTCTTGGCAGTGGAAAGGACAGCAACACGACGAGGTTGAGTAACACCAATGATACCACCTCGACTGCTACATTGCTTAGAACCAAATCCAGCTTCATAAAGGAACTGAAAGGTGAAAAAGAGGAGGCAAAAATTAGGTTTCCTCAAAACAAAAGTAGTTTTTTAATGCTGGCAGTAGCCTATGGCCAAGCATATATAAACCTACCTGAGGAACTTGTGTAGTCTTGCCACACCCTGTCTCTCCACATATAATAACTGTTGGGTTTTCATTTACAGCTTCCATTATCTCCTGCTCCATCATGACAATCGGAAGATCTTTCCTCTTGTTGTCAACCTCAACTGGCCTTGATACATGCACCACAGTTGGGGCCATAAGAGGTCTTCGCAAAGAACCAGGATGATTGCTGGTCCTGCTAACAATTACACTTGAGCTCTCATCTGATCCACCCTGTCCCAATGTTGAACCCAGTATCCAATCAGCAAATTATAATAAAGAGATATATAAAATAGGGGAAAAAAATCAAAGTTTCAAGTTCCATATAATATATAATGCAGCAAACCACAGAATATAAATAGTATACTACCAGCTTTACTACATGATTTTCATACCATTCCATGTCCAACATATAACAAATATAAGCATAAGATAAGTTCACAATTTGACTTCTAAGGCATTCATCAAAATCCGACTACAAGCTTTTTCTAAGACTGTATGACTTCAAAAGTAATTGATATCCAAATAATACAAATTTATAAGCTCTTATGTTCTTCTTACCCACTCTACAAAAAATCCAACGAACTTTTCATGCCATAAAATCATGTATTGCTCACATACAAGAAGAAATATTTGAGATTCCCACATCCAAGTATGTAGCATACCATTGTCTTAATACTGTTTCCAGCATGATGAATGGATGAAGTTGGCGTACAGTTTCTCTTGTCTTGTGGCAAAACTGTGTCACTGTCTTTACGTGAAACTTCTTCCGCAGGTAGAGCAATAGACTCACCATTTGAACCAAGTTCACTACAGTTAACTGGCTCCTGCGATGAACCCAAAGAAACAGATGCACCATCTAAAACTTCTTTATTGACTAACAGTGGTTGCGCAAGGTCCTGTGCATTAACATGCTGGCTTGACTGCATTTTGTCTAATTCAGGTTTGTTTTCACAAGGAGCACCATCTTCATGCCTTCTCTTGGAAACTTGGTCACAAAGTAGATCTCCTAAACCTTCCTTCGAAAAATGCATAGCACTCCTTTTCCTTTCAAGCCTAGTTTGAACCTACACAAACAAATTCCTATTAAGCAAAATAATTTTATAACCTATCTCATAATAATGTTGAAGTTAGCAATGGTTCCATCATACAAACCTTACCCATATCTTTGGAAGCCTCCAGAACATTATAAACACTTTCCGAAATCCTGTACTTCCTGAAAATATGTTTTTAAAGCATTTACAATCATTCACTATGCTATTAAGCTTCTAAGAATATGACTGAAAGTAAATTCTTACAATTAAAAGGAAATAGAAATGGTGACATACTCAAAATTTTCTTTAGCTTTCATAGACATTAACGCTTGCTGCTTCTCCTCCTGCATAAATTAAAAATAAATGGGTTATAACGACCCTAAAACGAAACAACGCAGACATGAAAACAGAAACGAGAGTCTACCTCCAGCTGCTTCAACTTTCTCTTCTGGGATTTGTTCTGAGCTCGATTTCCTTTTGTTTTAAACGTTTCATCCTCCTGTAAAAGAAAAGTTGCAACACAAAAAGCTCTAACGTGATATAAAATCAGGAAACAAAATAACAATGATAAAAGTAATAAAATTACTTCATATACCCCAGCAATATGTTTCCCTTTTGGTGGCAAAATCGCCACATTGCTATCAACGCCTTCCAAGCTGCCAAATGCAAGCACATAGAATATGTTATAACAATGATTCCAGTTTTATCCATCAAAGGAACACCAATACTCAGAAGCCTGATCTGAATGAACATGTTAATGTTATTCACCTGCATGAACCTTGTCGGCGAGGCGTTTCTCCCCTTCTCTTTCTTTTGGCCATAATTTGTTTCCTTCCTTAACTCGAATCAATTAAAACTGAAAAGGGAAATCACCGACTATCAAAATAGCTTCAAAAGTGTAGTAGTCTAATTAAGACTTTTTTTTTTTTTTTTGCAATGATTCAATGAAGAATAAAATTTTTGAATTCAAGGGTATCATCAGAACTGTAGGATGGGTTTAGGATTTAGTAAGGGCATTGTCAGAACTGTTGAATGGGTTTAGGATTTAGGGTTCATGAGAATTCAAGGCCATCACGACCAGCGAATACCCTTGTCGCTTACAAGGACTTTATAAATGAGAAAATATCACTTATACCCCTATCTTTTAAGAAATTGGACAATCACCCCCAACACCAAAGGGCGTTAGTTTTAACTTTAGAAACGTCTCTCACGGTTTCACTCGGCTTGGAACCGGGGCGGGTATGGGTCGGCAGGTATCCAGCCCCGCCCCACCCCATCTTTTTTGCCCCGTTGCGGGGCAGTGCGAGGCCGGGCGGGGCAACAAAACATAGGGCAGATCCAGACCCGCCCCGCAATATTTATATTATTATAACTACACCCTAGTGATTTTATATTTTTGCAACCTCATCCCCTGCTGGATACCTGGAGGGCTAATATTTTCCTACAAAAATCAAGCTTAATTTGCTCCAAAATTACAATCCAAGGCAATCAAAGCAATACAACAAAACCGAGAAATACATAACCGAAATATTTTGGTAATTATGTGCTTTGGGTATAAAAGGCTTTGGGCAATTAATAAATTATGTGTCTTAGATGGATGATGCTGGATCGTAACATAACCTTGAAGCTTTGTAACACACATTTTGTCTAGATTTTTCTACCTCAAGTGGGTTAGAAAAAAAGACGCCAGCTTGATTGTTGTCCATGATTTTTCATTGAATTGCTTAAGAAAAACCCAATTGTTCGAATGGCCAAACTTAAGTCAATTTGATGCAATATTTGGTAAAATTATTAACGATGTGATAATATTATTGTCATAATCGTGGTATACAGAACTAAAAACTTAGCTAAGCTCAACACAAGTATTTGTTCCCAGTTTAATTCTTCATCTATCCAACACAAAACAAAACAACAAGAATCATCAAACCCAGAATTCTATTTCCTTCCTTCAACCGAATTCTCAAAGCAGCCAAACAGAGAGTAACACCGAAAAAGTAACAAAAAAATATTAATAAAACAACACACATCCCACCCAAAACTTAAAAATCGCAACTTTAACCAACTATGTCGATGACAACAAAGCCAGCCATCATAAGTTTCATCTAAACAGAACACAAAACGTGATAAACCAATGAAAAGCACCAGATAATAGAAAAACCTGACCACCTGAGTTACATATTCTTGGAATTGACGGAGCTGACCACCTGAGTGAGTGTGACGAACAACCGAGCAGGCCTGGCGGAGCTGGAGGACTGACGGGAGGGAGCAGCCGTGGACCGTCCTGTGACGACGACGAAGGTGCAACGCAGTTGTGGATGGTGGCCGCTGCAAATCACCGAGGCAAGCGACGGCCAAGCTTGAAGGCTGCAAATCGGGGGCTGTCGATGTTGGACGATCCGGCGACGGTGGACTAGACGCAGATCGCAGATGGAGTCGCGGACTCGCGGTGGAGCGGCGACGGTGGCAGAGTAGATCGGGATTTGGGGGAGGGACGGTGGCAGAGCAGATTTAGGGTTTGATTTTGAGAATGGGGAGGGTTTTAAGAATCGGGAGGGTTTTAATCGAAATAGGGATTTCTGAAGTTTATAGAGGTTGTCGTATATTCTGAAAACCCACATATATTAAAACTTAACAAAATAGCCTCCATCAATCACCTCTAAGCCCTTATATTTTAAATTTTTTCATTTCTACTCTTTATTGTGCGGGATGGGGCGGGTCAAACGTGTCTAGATGCAGGATCTGACCTCGGACCCGTCCTGTACAAGACAGGACTTATGCAACCCGTACCCGCCCCTCATAATACTGTTTGTTCGAGTCTGGTCGAGGCCCCGGATCCGACGGGCCAAATGCTCAAGCCTAGGTTTCACTCACATCCTTTTTTTTCTTCATTTGATTTCTTTCGATTAGTTTTTAGAATCAATAATAATCCTATATTTACATTCATAAAATAAAATCTGTTTATAAAATCTATATATAAAATTGATATGATATCAAATGATCGAATAATAAATAAAATAAAATTAATATAATAAATATTGATAAGTAGTATAATATTGAATTAGTGATCTTACGTCAATTTTTTAAGTAAATTTTGTACGTAAACTTTTTATGAGTAATATTATTATTTTCATATTTAAAAATAAATAAATAAATGAGTTGAAACCCTAACTCTAAACAAATAGATTTGTCGCTAAGCCAACCTGTCTTCTCCATTGCTACAGTCGCCGACGATAAGATTATAATTTCTATTTTCTTCTATGTTCCTTCACAATTTCTTTATATCAATTATTCACCAAAAAAATAAAACACGGCCTATAGCAATGATACTGGATCATTCAAGAAATTCCTTATGCATAAATTGTAACCTTACTTCATCCATTCTTGTTAGGGAGGAAGCTTTTGATGGATTTATAGACAAATATATGAAAATCATGTTACAACTAATAAATACATCTTATTTTCATTGTTATAGTATCTTCAAAGAAAATGATTTCGTTATCTATTATTCAAATAAATGCTAATTTTAATTGTTCATGATAATTTTTTTGTAAAATAGATTAGGGTTTGAGTTAAGATGGTGTAAGTTGAATTAGTTAAGATGAATATGTTTTGAATAATGTTAGATCTAAAATTCATATATTTTAGATTTGTTCTTGTCAGTAATTTACTATATAAACAATTTAGTAGTAAAATTTATTTAAACTATACGGGGCTTTCACCAAGTAAAAATATGGGTGGAAATAGTTACATCTTTGTGTTTTTGTTTTGAGTAATGCTACTCTTACAAACTACTTATACAAACTCATCTATACAAACTGACGTGGCATGATGTGATTTGATAAATAAATGCAGTGATTTGATAAATATATATTAATAATAAATGACATTAATTAACATGAGTGATGTGACGATTATATAAGGATACCACATCAGTTTATATACGTGAGTTTGTATAAGTAGTTTGTATGAGTAGCATTACTCTTTTGTTTTTCAAATTGATTTTGTAATGTCAAGTATTTTCATAATTTTGAATTTTAAAAAGAAGTGTAATCAACATTAAGTTTGAAATACCTTTAAAAATGGATTAAAAAAAAAACAGGATTGTTAATACATAAAAGAACACACCAATATTTTTCTACCTAATAAATTTCATAATAAAAATAAAAAATTGTAAAGTAATTTAATAAGTAAAGGTCTCTAGATTCTAAGGGTGTGATTATCTTGTTATTCAAAATTTTTCTTTTTTGTGTAACATATTTTTTTAATATATTTTAAAATTAATATTAATCTAAAAAAATAATATACTCTAAACAAACCTCTTAACCAATAAAAACTAGTAGGGGAATGAAAAGACCATATGACTATGTTATAAAATAATGAGAGCAAGAAATGACCCAGTGCTGCAAATGGAGAGGCACAGGGAGACGGCCGAGAGGCATTTGCTTTAACACTCCTGAAATGGCTTAACATTAACCCGTCCATTGACAACAGCTTTGATCAGACTCGACTGCTTTGATTCCAGTATGACTTGTATTTAGGCCTATAAAAAGGTAGAGATTCTTTAAAACGAAATTTAATTTTAAATAAATTCTTTAATAATAAAATGAGAGCTTTTATACTTACATTCTTTTATATAGATATATATATCGTCTTTGACAATAATAAGAGTAATTAATAATATGGATCATGGGCTATTATCCATCAGATTTGTGATCGCTGCGTGCTCCCTTAATTTTGTGAATTCAGTTTCTGTCATCCCTAAATTATAAAAAAAATCACAGTTTGTAAGTGTCAATTACAAAATGATTTTAAAAGAAAGTGGAGGATGAATAACAGTTCCCGTGCCTTGCAAGAATGTGAATGTGAAAGGAAATTCTGATGTCGGCAAGTCAAGATGAATAGGAGCTAGCGAATTTAGTGTCATCTCGGCCATTTAAAGCACCGTTGCAGAACACAATGTACTGATAGCGGGATGGAGACTGTTGCCGGAATAACTAAATGCCTATGTGGTGGTGCTTCAAAGTCCAAAACAACAGTCAAAGGAAGATATAAGGGAAAGATACAAGTTACTAAACTTATCTTAATTTCCTTTTCATGCATCATGTTCCATGAACCTATCTTATTTTGTGGATGTTTATTTCTTTATGTTACTTCACTTTATGATAATCACGAGCTAACTATACTTGTCTTAAACATTAATTACATGGAGCTCGTTAATATGGCATGCAGTGTGATTTGTTTTATAATACAAATTAAACTTTGAGTAATATTAGTCTTATAAACTTTTTATACAAACTCTTGCATACATACTGATTTTTCATAAAATGATTGAAATAATAAATATACAAAACCTATTCCATTAATAAATAGTATTGATGTGTAAATAAATGAGTAATACAATATCAGTTTGTATATTTGAGTTTTAGAGTTTACGAGAGTAACGCTATTCTTAAACTTTTAATCGTTCGCTACTTCAACAACAAATAAGCCCTAAAATCCAATTCAATTCACTGCCTTAATTGCACCAAGCAGGAGAATTTACCTAAAAGGCCGAGACCCATAATTGAGCATAACTAGTAGAAATCAAATCTTTGTAGGGTAGGTTTTCCTTTGCATTATAGTCTGGATTATTGAGATAATGCTCTTTTGAGTACTCGGGGGCCGTATCTTAATGATCTTATCATATTAGCATTCAAATAATTAATTTTGTTTCAAGCATTGTAACTGTTATGGCCATAATAATATTGGGCCTCAATTATCTCTAATACAGTAAGCTCATTACTTAGCCCATTATCTGGACCCATTATCTGGGTCCTACAATGACCCATCCTGGCTCAATTATCTATAATACAGTAAGCCATTACTGTAGCCCATTATCTGGGTCCCACCATGGCCCATCCCGACTCCTATATAAACCCTCCGGATTATTGCTCAAGGTATGCACACTTTTCTGAACTTATTCTCTCTCTAGATTTTCCTTTACTTTTGAGAGCTTCTCTCTCTAGGAAATTCTCCCAGAAAATTCCGGAGTGCCGGAAACTGACTTGAGCGTCGGAGGGTCCTTACCGGCACCACCGTCGGCACCCCTGACTGTTTTCCTTTGCTCGCAGGACTGGACCCGATGTGCAACCCGAGCTCCGACCCGCTCCCCGGCCGTCCGGAAATCGTGCATCAACAGTTGGCGCCGTCTGTGGGGAAGACGATTTAAGCCTCTTTAGTTGTTGCTCCCATCCAAACGTACTCAAACACATCATGAGTCACGAATCCCAACACTCAACCTCCCTAGATGTTGACGAAGAAATCGAAGTAGAAGCACCTCCCCGACGCCGAAGAGTAGTTGACACAGGGAGAGCTTTAGTGATATCCTCTGGGGTGGGGCCTAACCTCAGGCAACCCTGACTTCCACTTAGAAGACCGATGAAGGGCAAGGCGAATCGATTAACTACCATGGAACATACCATGCGAAATTTCAGTGAACAAATGAATCGTATGGTGACTATGTTCAACCAAGCATTTGGACAAAGTACTCAACAGGCTGCAAACACTGCTGGGAATAACCCAATTAGTGCCATGGTAGTACCTAATGTCCAGACGGATGTTGGTGGGCGTCCTGATTTAGTCGCCCAGACTACTGGATTGTCTCGCCATCAGGTCATTCAACCGAATCTTCCCCATCTTATTGTTCAAGGAGGGGATGGTCGCCCAAAGATTCCCTCTCCTTCGCATATCATATCTGAATAACAGTTAGCAGCAGTAGACCTTCGACACTCTCTGAATAAGAAACGCCATACAAGCGTTGAGTAGGTACCAAGGAGAAGTAATATTGATCAGCCAGCTTATTCTTATCATGGTCCTTACGCTCTGGGGGGTAATTATCAGTCAAAAACAAACCACCCCCACCAGAAGAGTCTAACGTCCTTCTTTGAAGGATGTTGTTGTTTTCCTCCGCACTTTTCATGATCATGTGATCTTCCTCTCCCAAATAGCAATCCCACATGCTACTGCCTCAGAATTAGATGCTCCCTTTCTCTAACTCCCCTAGCTCCGATGATCAAGGATCTCGTCCGCATCCTTGTCCTACTGTCTCGCAAAAACAGGAGGAGCTACTTGGCTTGTTGGTGCCCACCCAATCAACCAAGTCTCTAAAGGCATTAGGAACTCACACGATTAACCTCAGTTTGTAGCTTTGCCCAAAACTACAATAATATTGACAACTACCCCTAGCTGTCCACTTTAGAATTAGGCCTCGATGCAATGTGCTAGCTGCTCTCCCCGCTGCTACACTCTAATGGGCTGCATCAAGTCACCCAAACCCAATTCTCTCATGTGACTCCGGCCACACGCTGTTGTTGCAGATTTCTCCCCATGTAGCGCAATCATCCCCGATCAATTTACCCTCAAATTGATGATGATTTGCAGTCTCTACTCAACTCCATTCCCCCATGGTGTTGAAAAAGTGCCACTGAAAATCCGCTCATGAACCGCACCCACGATTCTCTATCTTCTGGATTTAGAAGATATGACACCACATAACAACTCCGCTGCCTCAGTCCGTCGGGCAGGTTATTGAAGACCTGTGCCTTCATTTCATTAGTGCATTCACCCATGAAAGCACCATTTGTCACTACAATGCATCCCCATGATACCAGCACGCCAAATGAACTCTCCATGCTGAATATTCACCTCATTCAGCAGCTCATTTCACCATCCGCTGCTCCCTAGCCCGGATATATGCCACTGATAAGGAACTGATGTCAGGGGGTCATCGCACCATCAGCCCTCTCACTGTAGTGATCACCCATATCAATCAATTGGTAAGGGTTTTTGGAAGTCCAGGACGCACCCCATTTGCATCCTTGACAGCTAACACCTCGAACCACCCCGCCGGATCCATATGTGCCATCAAAAAGGACTCCATTCCCATGTCAAACCCCATCTCCAATTGCCTAGTCGACTGAAATGGCCTCACCTCATGTTTGCCACTAGTCAACACTTGAGCCTCCACCTCTACCGAATTCTCCCCGTCCGGTATTGGATACCATAAGCAAATAAGGAATCAAACCCACGTTGTACTGAAGTAAAAACTCCATCCCCAGTATCAGCTCAAAATCACTCAATGGAACCACTGCCAAATTCACCCCGTCTTGGACAGTCCCTTGCCCTATGAGATCCGTCACAAATGAAGCACCCCGTAAGCTTACTTTTGCCCTGTTGCAAATATCCTTGTTTGGTCTTGCTAGACTCGGCTTCCCTGGTTTCCCCCTTGGAAACTCCAGCCTTCTTCCTTCCCTCGGGCTTCTTCCTCCCATGCATGGAAAATGCCTCAAAATGGAAGTCAACCAAACCATCTGCAACAGCAATTGTAGTTGGTAAATCTGTTACCCCTTGCCTACGCAACTCTGTTTGCGCCCAAGGCTGCAATCCTGACACAAAGTTGAAAAGCTTGTCTTCATCCGACATATTCTTGATGTCCAACATCAAGGAGCTGAATTCCTTTATGTACTCCCGCACGGGACCCGTGTGCTTGAGTTTCTTAAGGCTCTCCCTTGCGAGCCACCCCGCATTGCAATGTAGGAATTGACCCTTCAATTCCCGTTTGAGTGTTTCCCACGTCTCAATGGCTAGTCTCACTGCATTGGCATCTTCTTGGATACGAGTGCGCCACCAAAGCGTTGCATCACCCACCAAATACATGCTAGTGATGGTTACTTTCTCGGTCTCGGCCACTCTAGCAGCTTTGAAGTACTGCTCCATATCCCACAAGACATTCTTTAGCTCTTTGGCATCCCTCATTCCGCCAAATCGTTTCGGCTCCGGCACCTTGATTCCCGAATGGACAGCCCCTACTGCCTTAGATGCAGTACACATTGCTTGCTTGATCACTTTAAGTTCATCCTTCATCTCTATGAGGCTTTGCTTAAGTGTATCAGTCAAGGCAATGATGTCCTCCGAAATAGCATCAAATTTCTCGTCCACCTCACGCACGAACTCCACCAATGTTCCGTGCAAAGTTGCAATTTCAGCCCCCTGCATCTCCGAGTGCTCCATCAAGCTCCCCTCCTGTTGAGCTTGTGGTATGCCAACTAGCGCCTCTAACTGTGCCAATCTATCTTTGAGCGTCTCCCCAGACATTATGCTCAAAAGATAACCAGAATGTGAGTAGGTAGAAACAAGTTACGCAAGATACCTTAAACCCCCGCTCGAATGCCACTTTGGCCCTCGTAGCCAAACTGGACCTCTTCGCCAGCTTGGCCCTCCTAGCCAACCTTGGCTCTCCTTGCCACAACCGGGCTCTGATACCACTTGTCACAGGACTTTTTTCTGATATGCGGATGGCCCTGTGATAGCGCTAAGCCCCCACTTAGCCAGCTACTCGATAAACCGCTTTGGAGGTTCTCACCGAGGTGTGCGTAACTCAACTCACAATTTTTTGAGAATACACACAAAAGGATTTACGGAAGCACCGACTTCCAACTTTTCTTTTTATTGCCTCAAAGAAAAGAATACAATCCACCCCAAGATTTTGTGCTGGAAACACTTACAATGACACTCACACTAGCTACTCCGTTCGCTAAGTGTTTTTCCCTTGTGTCACTCTCTACCCCTGTAGAGTTCTACCTGGAGACCTCTGGAGTGTCTACCTATTTCCAGCCCACCATCTTGGTACATATATATAGCCAACCAACAACCCTGGTTGCTAGGTTTCATGTAGTTGACATCCCTAACTACTAGGTTAGGTGGCGCGCTCCTACGCTGCCACATAATCCTCCACTCCCCCATAAGTGGAGATCATGGGAGTTAACTACCCGTAACTCCCCACTTCCTCTCATGTGTATAACCACCCATGATTGAAGATCATGGCATGGAAGTAACTCCCCCGAGTAACTTCCCACTCTGGAAGTAACCACCTCGAGTAACTTCCCACTCCGTAGGAAGTAACCACCCGAGTAACTTCTCACTTCCCTCATGAGCATAACTACCCATGAGTTGGATCATGGCATGGAATATGGGAATTAACTTCCCACTACCATTCCTTTTCTCAAGGATATGGTTGAGCCCTCTCAACCACTAAGTTAGTAGGGAAGTTACATTTCCTACACCTTAGGAAATAACTTTCACCCCACTACTTCCTTATTTTTAGGAACCACAATCCTCTTGGATATGTGCCATGTTTTAAGCTCACTAAGATGCCCATATGCACCATGAACCGCTGTTGTGCGTCATGTCGCCCGATGCCATGCGCCATGTCGCCACTTTGTGGTGCGCTACCCGTGCGCATGCTTGCTACCCCGCAAGCGTCCCAGCCCGCATGCGTGCATGTGCTAGTGTCCATGCCCTACGTTGCCCCCAACGTGCGCGTAGCATCGTTGTGTCGTGCCCAATTCCCGTGTGCGCTCCACACATCATGCCTACAACCCGTGCGTGCATGTTATACCACTGTGCCCCGCACATCTCTATGCGCGCGCCACACATCATGCCCGTAACCCATACGTGCATGTTATCTCACTATGCCACGCCCATCTCATATGCGTGCCATACTACACTCGCTACCCATGCATGCGTATTATTTCGTTGTGCTACACATCCCCCTGTGTCAGCATTCACATTGCCTTGCGCTTCCCCTCGCACATCAATGCCTCTATCACGCCATGCAACGTCTCCATTCCTTGCTTAAGCACTCACCCATGTGCTTCTCGTGGGCACGCACCCTTGCAGCCCCCTCCAAGCCATGGCATAGCGCAAGGCATGCTATGCCTGCCATGTGCGAAAATCAAGGGTGTAACAGTCGGCCTCCCACCACTTTTCAACCTCCTGTTCACTATCTGAGGAAGCAGAAGACGACCAGTCACTATCCCCCTCGGTGTCTACTACCTTGTGGTTGATAGAATTCTGTCCTAGCTCACGATCCTGACCGAAGAAGTTTTGGTAAAACTCATTAACTTCCTTACGGTTGGTCACAGGATCCTTGTCCCTGGAAGACTGGGTTTGATGACTCGATTCCCCCCGTAGCACTTTCACAGTGGTTTTAACTCTAGCCATCTGCACAGTCAAAGAGGGATCGTTAGTCATCAAACCAAGTCTACTGAGGGAGGGAAGAGGTGAAAGAACAAAAAAGAAATGCTGGGGGAATTGTATTGAAAGTCCGCGGAAACACCCCCCGGAGGAAAAATTATTAAAGTTTGAAAATCCGCGGAAACACCCCTGCAGAGGAAAAAATTATTAAAGTTTAAAAATTCGCGGAAACACCCCCGCAAGAAAAAATAAAAGTTTGAAAATTCGCGGAAACACCCCGCAGAGAAAAAATTAAAGTTTAAAATTCACGGAAACACCCCCGCGAATAAAAAATAAAAGTTTAAAATTTCGCGGAATCACCCCCGCGAATTAAATTCAAGTATTGAAATTTCACAGAAACACCCCCGTTAATAAAAAATCAAAGTTTGAAATTTCGCGGAAACACCCCCGCGAATTAAAATCAAGGTTTGGAAATTCGCAGAAACACCCCCGCGATTTTAAATAAAAGTTTTGAAATTTTTCAGCAACACCCCTGCGACTAATATATATGAAGCTTTAAAAATTTGCGGAGAGGCCCCTACAGATTAATATTGCCTCACGTAGCCTGCATGCAACGGTTACGCAATTTTGGCCTTCGGCCAAGCCGCTCGCCTGCCTCTCCCCCTCGTCGGTCGCGTGCCTCTCCCCCTCACCGGTCGCCTGCCTCTCCCTCTCGCCCAGCACACCTCGCCTGCGTCTCCAGCAACTTGCCCAGCACGCCTCGCCTGCGTCTCCAGCAACTCGCCCAGCTCGTCCAGGCGAACTTGCGGAGCGCTCATGCGCGCCCAGCTCTCGCTGGCATGCTGCACGCATCTCGCCCTCGCCGGCAGCAGCGCGCAGCTTGCCCACGCGAGCTTGCTGGGCGCCCAGTGTCCTCCCCATGGTGCAGCTCGCCCCTGTGTGCTTAGCTCGCGAGCCCGCAGTGCATGCCGCTCGCCCGTGTGAGCTAGCACTTCTACACCCGTTCTCACTCTCCCTCCTTCGCACCCGACTACTTATTTCTTCCTCCTTCACGCCCAAACACACAACACATTGGTTGTTTCTTCTTTCACACCCAAACCCGCAAAGAAGGAAGCATGCAAACACTTACATACCCTCACACGATCACATACACACACATAGGACATAATTCGTACAGAATTTTTGCATTAAAAAAAAATGGACAATACGATAATAAGCACAAAGATTAAACCTAACCCATGCATTCTAAAGTGTGTACGCAAGAAAAAAAAGTACTTACTTGTGGCGGTTGGAAAATCCAGACTCAGGTTAAAGAGTTCTGTTTGCTGGGGTCACTTGCACTGCTTGCCTCCCGGGTGCTCTCTCCTATTTTTGAGTAAACCCTACTCCCCAACACTTGTGTCTTATATAGAGCACCAATTTAGGATTTAATGAGTCACATCTTTAGGCTGGCCCCCTCAACACATTTAATTTATAGCCCAGAACAACTAAATAGTCCCTACGCCGACCCATTGGTCAACTTGGGCCTGGGGGGACTACTGTTATGGCCATAATAATATTGGGCCTCAATTATCTCTAATACAGTAAGCCCATTACTGTAGCCCATTATCTGGGTCCCACAATGACCCATCCTGGCTTAATTATCTCCAATACAGTAAGCCCATTACTGTAGCCCATTATCTGGGTCCATTATCTGAGTCCCATCATGGCCCATCCCGACTCCTATATAAACCTTCCGGATTATTACTCAAGGTATGCACACTTTTCTGAACTTATTCTCTCTCTAGATTTTCCTTTACTTTTGAGAGTTTCTCTCTCTAGAAAATTCTCCCAGAAAATTCCGGAGTGCCGGAAACTGACTTGAGCGTCGGAGGGTCCTTGCCGGCACCACCGTCGGCACCTCTGACTGTTTTCTTTTGCTCGCAGGACTGGACCCGACGTGTAACCCCAGCTCCAACCCGCTTCCCGGCCGTCCAAAAATCGTGCATCAACAATAACTACGTAGAGGCGAGAGGAAAATAGCAAGCAGACAAATAATAGCTTGAAAAGGAAGAACATGACATGAGACTTCCCTAATTCATAACAAAGATTAGTGCAAATTCTATCAAGAGTAGATTTTTAGTGCTTTGACCACGTGGAGAGACTAACGCACTTGGGAATTGGGACTTTGGAGAGACGAACATAAATATAAGTCAACGTTATTTTAGAGCTCATTCAAGTTAATAATGATTATCCATTTCATAATTATTATAGTGCGCCATGCACTCCCCCACACAACGTGACTTTTGATTCATTTTTTTCTCTACGTCTGTGTCACTGCCAATGAGCGCGATTATATTCGACCGACCAACGTTACCTCAAATGATGCTATGAGGCTTCCTTGCATGCTGCTCCATAAGCGCCAGATCGACCCGTGATTTTCCAGGACCATAAAATGTTTAAAAGTGGGGCCTACTCTCCAAATATAATTCAATAATTTGATACACTTTGGGTCCTGGAAAGTTGAAAGTTACCATCAATTTTTCTTTTGGACAAAACCAGGCTGAAAATAATAATAATAATAAGAGCATCCAAGCATAACGCGGAAGTGGAAGTTATTTCACTATCTGACAGGCAAGTTAAACTCACTGGCCCCCAGATGACAGCAAGTGGAAGTGTACATTGCATCTAATGGGCTTGTCATTAATCACCAGCAGGCATCCACATCATTTTGATAGTGATAATATGGCCCATTCAGGATAAAAGATAATTTATACGGTTCCTTTGTTTTACTTTTGGTTGGTTTTTATCTGGAGAGCATGTTCAAATAGCGCCCAATCGTGTACTGCACGTACTCTCTAATTAGACCACTGCAAGGAAAGATTAATCTATTGCCCAATGGAGCCGTGCGACATCGCAGCAGACATATGTTGAGATCGGCACTAGTTTTCCAACAGCTGTATTAGACGCATATGTTTTGTGTTTTTTTTTTGTTGATGCACGGTTTTCGGATGGCCGGGGAGCGGGTCGGAGCTCGGGTCGTACGTCGGGTCCAGTCCTGCGAACAAAGAAAAACAGTCAGGGTGCCGGCGGTGGTGCCGGCGAGGACCCTCCGACGCTCAAGTCAGTTTCCGGCACTCCGAAATTTTCTGGGAGAATTTCTTAGAGAGAGAAGCTCTCAAAAGTAAAGGAAATCTAGAGAGAGAATAAGTTCAGAAAAGTGTGCATACCTTGAGCAATAATCCGGAGGGTTTATATAGGAGTCAGGATGGGCCATTTGTGGGACCCAGATAACGGGCCCAGATAATGGGCTACAGTAATGAGCTTACTGTATTAGAACTAATTGAGCCAGGATGGGTCATTGTGGGATCCAGACAATGGGCCCGAATAATGGGCTTCAGTAATGGGCTTACTGTATTAGATTTAATTGAGGCCCAATTTTGTTATGGCCATAACAGTAGTCCCCCCAGGCCCAAGTCGACTAACAGGTCGACGTAGGGGCGATTTAGTTATTCAGGGAGCGTAATTTAAATGTGTTAGGAGGCGGGCCTGAAGATGTAATTTATCATATATGTAAGTCTAACATGACTTGAACCTTAGGTGGGCATCACATAGACGGAGATCATCTATATAGTAGACATTGATATGCTAAATCTCAATGAAAGGTTTACCTCTTTAAAAATTGCTTAACTTTCCATGTTTTATAGTGTTGGAGAGTAGAGCTTGCTCAAAAATAGGAGGAAGCACCTTGGAGGCAACCGGCGCAGGCGATCAAGCAAGTAAAGTTATCCGATCCAAGCAAATAAAGTTTTCCAGACACCACTAGTACTTTATATGCACTTTTTTTTTTTTTGAAGATTTAAACATGAACAAAAATCCATACATCACAATGTTAATAGAAAAATTATAGGGCGGCACGCATGAGCATGAGTAGGATACCTCACGGTGTTAATAGAAAAGCCATAGCATGAAGGCTTTTTGTTATAAAACTAATAACAAAGTAGGCTTGGTAATGAATGAATTGAAGCACCATAATATAATGAAAATATATTAACCGTGCAAGCATGTGGCATGACATCTAATATTGCGTGAAGCACATCTATTATAATATAGGAAGACAAACCTTTTGCGTCATGATACCAAGTGCATTAACCATGTTCCATTAAACAAATATATATGCATGCTAGCTAGACTTTGTGCTGGGTTACGTAGTGAGCTAGTTATTCCTTAAAAAAAAAATTTTGTCCATATAGAACATGTGTGAGATATAAACCATTCATAAGCGAGACTATATATTCATATAAAACATGTGCATAAGAGAGACTAGAAACTTGAGAAGCACTTTGAGGGGTTCGTGGGGGAGGTGAGAATTCATGGCTTTGTGCCATTGAGCCCGCAAGGGGCGAGAGGCGAGCTCCCAAGGGCGAGGGGCGAGCTCGCAAGGGCGAAGGAAAAACTCGCAAGGGCGAGATGCACGCTAAGGGAGAGCCCGCGAGGGGCGAGCTGCACGCGAAGGCCAAGCTCGCGAGGGGCGAGCTGCATGCTGCATGCGAAGGCCACGCTAAGGGAGAGCCCACGAGGGGCGAGCTGCACGCGAAGGGCGAGCTGCATGCTGCATGCGAAGGCCACGCGAAGGGAGAGCCCGCGAGGGGCGATCTGCACGCGAAGGCTAAGCTCGCGAGGGGCGAGCTGCATGCTGCATGCGAGGGCCACGCGAAGGGAGAGCCCGCGAGGGGCGATCTACACGCGAAGGCCAAGCTTGGAGGGGCGAGCTGCATGCTGCATGCGAAGGCCATGCGAAGGGAGAGCCCAGGAGGGGCGATCTGCACGCAAAGACCAAGCTCGGAGGGGCGAGCTGCATGCTGCATGCGAAGGCCACGCGAAGGGAGAGCCCGCGAGGGGCGATGTGCACGCGAAGACCAAGCTCGAAGGGGCGAGCTGCGTGCTGCATGCGAAGGCCATGCGAAGGGAGAGTTGTTTACGTGAGACTTTTCTTCGTCATTTGTAATCGCAGGGGCCTGTCTCCCAGTTTTTAAAACTTTCTTTTTAGTTGCAGGGGTGTTTCTGCAACTTTCAGAAACTTCATTTTTAGATGTAGGGGTGTTTCTGCAACTTTTGAAAACTTCATTTTTTAGTCGCGGGGGTGTTTCCGCGAATTTTGAAACTTTGATTTTTAAATGCGGGGGTGTTTTCGCGAATTTTCAAACCTTGATTTAATTCGCGGGTGTGTTTCGGTAAATTCTCAAACTTTCACTTTTTATTCGCGAGAGTGTTTACGCGAATTTTTAAACTTTGATTTTTATTCGCGGGGTGTTTCCGCGAATTTTTAAACCTTTATTTTTAAATCGCGGGGGTGTTTTCACAAATTCTCAAACTTTGATTTTTATTCGCGGGGGTGTTTCCGCGAATTTTCAAACCTTTATTTTTAAATCGCGGGGGTGTTTCCGCGAATTCTCAAACTTTCATTTTTTATTCGCGGGAGTGTTTCGCGAATTTTCAAACTTTGATTTTTATTCGCGGGGGTGTTTCCGCGAATTTTCAAACCTTTATTTTTAAATCGTGGGGTGTTTCTGCGAATTCTCAAACTTTCATTTTATTCGCGGGGGTGATTCTGCGAACTTTCAAACCTTCATTTTTTTCTCCGTGGGGGTGTTTCTGCGAATTTTCAAACTTTCATTTTTTCTCCGAGAGGGTGATTCTGTGAATTTTCAAACCTTCATTTTTTCTCTCTGCGGGGGTGTTTCCGCGAATTTTTAAACTTTGATTTTTTATTCGCGGGGGTGTGTCCGCGAATTTTCAAACATTAATAATTTTTTCCTCCACGGGGGTATTTCCGTGGATTTTCAAACTTAAATAATTTTTCCTCCGCGGGGGTGTTTCCGCAGATTTTCAAACTTAAATAATTTTTTCCTCTGCAGGGGTGTTTCCGCGGACTTTCAAACTTAAATAATTTTTCCTCCGCGGGCGTGTTTCTTGCGGACTTTCAATACAATCCCCCAGCTTTTTTTTATTTTTTATTTTTTTTTCACCTCTTCCTTCCCTCAGTAGACTTGGTTTGATGACTAACGACCCCTCTTTGACTGTGCAGATGGCTAGAGTTAAAACCATTGTGAAAGTGCTACGGGGGGAATCGAGTCATCAAACCCAGTCTTCCAGGGACAAGGATCCGGCGACCAACCGTAAAGAAGTTAACGAGTTTTATCAAAACTTCTTCGGTCCGGATCGGGAGCTGGGACAGAATTCTGTCAACCATAAGGTGGTAGACGCTGAAGGGGATAGCGGCTGGTCGTCCTCTGCTACCTCAGATAGTGAACCGGAGGCCGAAAAGTGGTGAGAGGCCGACCATATTGATAATCAACTCCCGGACGATCGATTAAAGATATATAGAGCCCACTTCCTTATCCCGGCTTCAGTCATCCTATTTCTTCCAAGGAAGGGTGATCGGTGGAGTAGGCCACCACGAGGTGTCATTGGTTTAAGCCTAGAGCTATTAAGAGCTGGTCTCCGAGTGCCTTTTGATAACTATGTTCATCGTATGCTTGATGCCATGGGCATTGCTCCTACCCAACTGTCGGCCAATGGGTGGAGGCTTCTAATAGCTTTCCAAAGTTTATTCAGAAGCGCAGGCCTTGGTGACCCTACCACCAACCATGTTAAGCACATTTTTGCCATTCACCCACCGAATGGAGAGAAAACGGGTTACTACTATATATCCCAGCGAGGTAAGACGGATGACCCCAACCGCCTTTTTGGCATCCCCTCCCATGTGAAAGAATGGAAGTATAAGCAATTCTGGTGTGGTGGCGGTTGGAAGTACCAAGAAGATGCTCGTCCAAAAGGGGAGAAGTTGAAGATCAGGAGGCGTTTTGGTGTTTGTGGTACCCTATTATAATGACACCCTATCCGCCGTTGTTATAACAACTCTTGATCAACTGACACATTTTTTTTTATTATTATTGCAGGTCCTTGGATCAAACGACCGCTGTTATCTCAGAAAGAGAGAGACGACTTGCAAGTGGTGTTCAAGTTACCCGTGGACTCGAAGAACGTGAACAACCTCACTGATCGGGAGCAATTTTCAAACTTTAATTTTTATTCGCGGGGGTGTTTTCGCGAATTTTTAAACTCTTATTTTTTATTCGTGGGGTTGTTTTTGCGAATTTTCAAACTTTAATTTTTATTCGCAGGGGTGTTTCGACGAATTTTTAAAGTATTTTTCGAGAGCTATTTTTGGAAAACTTTCAATACAGTCCCCCAGCATTTTTTTTCATCTTTTCCCTCCCTCAGTAGACTTCGTTTGATGACTAACGACCCATCTTTGACTGTGCAGATGGCTAGAGTTAAAACCACTGTGAAAGTGCTACGGGGGGAATCGAGTCATCAAACCCAGTCTTCAAGGGATAAGGATCCTCTGACTAACCGTAAAGAAGTTAATGAGTTTTACCAAAACTTCTTCGGTCAGGATCGTGAGCTAAGACATAATTCTGTTAACCACATGTTGGTGGATACTGAAGAGGAGAGTGACTGGTCGTCCTCTGCTACCTCAGATAGTGAACCGGAGGTTGAAAAGTGGTGGGAGGCCGACTGTTACACCCTTGATTTTCGCACATGGCTGGCATAGCATGCCTTGCGCCATGCCATGGTTTGGAGGGGGCTGCAAGGGTGCATGCCCACAAGAAGCACATGGGTGAGTGCTTAAGCAAGGTGTGGAGACGTTGCGTGGCGTGATAGAGGCATTGATGCGCGAGGGGAAGCGTAAGGCAATGTGAACGCTGACACAGGGGGATGTGTAGCGCAACGAAATAATACGCATGCATGGGTAGCGAGCGTAGTATGGCACGCACATGAAATGGGCGTGGCATAGTGAGATAACATGCACGTATGGGTTACGGGCATGATGTGTGGCGCGCGCATAGAGATGTGCGGGGCACAGTGGTATAACATGCACGCACGGGTTGTGGGCATGATGTGTGGAGCGCACACGGGATTTGGGCGCGACACAACGATGCTACGCGCACGTTAGGGGCAACGTAGCGCATGGACACTAGCACATGCACGCATGCGGGCCGGGATGCTTGCGGGGTAGCAAGCATGCGCACAGGTAGCGCACCACAAAGTGGCGACATGGCGCATGGCATCGGGCGACATGGCGCACAGCAGCGGTTCATGGTGCATATGGGCGTGTTAGTGGGCTTAAAACATGGCACATATCCAAGAGGATTGTGGTTCCTAAAAATAAGGAAGTAGTGGGGTGAAAGTTATTTCCTAAGGTGTAGGAAATGTAACTACCCCACTAACTTAGTGGTTGAGACGGCTCAACCATGTCCTTGAGAATAGGAATGGTAGTGGGAAGTTACTCGGGTGGTTACTTCCTATGGAGTGGGAAGTTACTCGAGATGGTTACTTCCGGAGTGGGAAGTTGCTCGAAGTGGTTACTTCTATGCCATGATCTTCAATCATGGGTGGTTATACCCATGAGAGGAAGTGGGGAGTTACGGGTAGTTAACTCCCATGATCTCCACTTATGGGGGAGTGGAGGATTGGGTGGCAGCACAGGAGCGCGCCACTAGCCTAGTAGTTGAGGATGTCAACTACATGGAGCCTAGCAACCAGGGTTGTCGGTTGGCTATATATATGTACCAAGATGGTGGGATGGAAATAGGTAGACACTCTAGAGGGAGGTCTCCAGGTAGAACTCTATAGGGGTAGAGAGTGACACAAAGGGAAAACACTTAGCGAACGGAGTAGCTAGTGTGAGTGTCATTGTGAGTGTTTCCAGCACACAATCTTGGGGCAGATTGTATTCTTTTCTTTGAGGCAATAAAAAGAAAAGTTGGAAGTCGGTGCTTCCGTAAATCCTTTTGTGTGCATTCTCGAAAAATTGTGAGTTGAGTTACGCACACCTCGGTGAGAACCTCCAAAGCGGTTTATCTATTAGCTGGCTAAGTGGGGGCTTAGCACTATCGCAGGGCAATCCGCATATCAGAAAAAAGTCCTGTTACAAGTGGTATCAGAGCCCGGTTGTGGCAAGGAGAGCTAAGGTTGGCTAGGAGGGCCAAGTTGGCGAAGAGGTCCAGTTTGGCTACAAGGGCCAAAGTGGCATTCGAACGGGGGTTTAAGGTATCTTGCGTAACTTGTTTCTATCTACTCACATTCTGGTTATCTTTTGAGCATAATGTCTGGGGAGACGCTCAAAGATAGATTGGTACAATTACAGGCACTGGTTGGCATACCATAAGCTCAATAGGAGGGGAGCTTGATGGAGTAATCAGAGATGCATGGGGCTGAGATTGCAACTTTGCACGGAACATTGGTGGAGTTCATGCGTGAGGTGAACGAGAAATTTGATGCTATTTTGGAGGACATCATTGCCTTGACTGATACGTTTAAGCAAAGCCTCATAGAGATGAAGGATGAACTTAAAGTGATCAAGCAAGCAATGAGTACTGCATCTGGGGCAGTAGGGGCTGTCCATTCGGGAATCAAGGAGCCGGAGCCGAAACCATTTGGCGGAATGAGGGATGCCAAAGAGCTAAAGAATTTCTTGTGGGATATGGAGCAGTGCTTCAAAGCTGCTAAAGTGGCCGAGACCGAGAAAGTAACCATCACTAGCATGTATTTGGTGGGTGGTGCGACGCTTTGGTGGCGCACTCGTATCTAAGAAGATGCCTTGCAATACGGGGTGGCTTGCAAGGGAGAGCCTTAAGAAACTCATGCACACGGGTTCTGTGCGGGAGTACGTAAAGGAATTCAGCTCCTTGATGTTGGACATCAAGAATATGTCGGATGAAGACAAGCTTTTCAACTTTGTGTCAGGATTGCAGCCTTGGGCGCAAACAGAGTTGCGTAGGCAAGGGGTAATGGATTTACCAACTACAATTGCTGTTGCGGATGGTTTGGTTGACTTCTATTTTGAGGCATTTTCCATGCATGAGAGGAAGAAGCCCGAGGGAAGAAAGAAGGCTGGAGTTTCAAAGGGGGAGACCATGGAAGCCGAGTCTAGTAAGACCAAACAAGGATATTTGCAGCAGGGCAAAAGTAAGCTTATGGGGTGCTTCATTGAGTGATTTGTGATGGATCTCATAGGGCAAGGGACTGTCCAAGACGGGGTGAATTTGACAGTGGTTCCATTATGTGATTTTGAGCTGATACTGGGGATGGAGTTTTTTCTTCAGTACAACGTGGGTTTGATTCCTTATTCGCGTACTGTATCCAATACCGGATGGGAAGAATTCGGTAGAGGTGGAGGCTCAAGTGTTGACTAGTGGCAAACATGAGGTGAGGCCATTTCAGTCGACTAGGCAATTGGAGATGGGGTTTGACATGGAAATGGAGTCCTTTTTTACGGCACATATGAAATAGTCAGGGGATGGTTGTCAATATTATTGTAGTTTTGGGCAAAACTACAAACTGAGGTTAATCGTGTGAGTTCTTAATGCCTTTAGAGATTTGGTTGATCGGGTGGGCACCAACAAGCCATGGAGTTCCCCCTATTTTCGCGAGACAGTAGGACAAGGATGCGGGCGAGATCCTTGATCATCGGAGCTTGGGGAGTTAGAGAAAGGGAGTATCTAATTCTGAGGCAGTAGCATGTGGGATTGCTATTTGGGAGAGGAAGATCACATGATGATGAAAAGTAACAACAACATCCTTCTGACGAGGACGTCGGACTCTTCTGGTGGGGGTGGTTTGTTTTTTACTGATAATTATCCCCCGGAGCGTAAGGACCATTATAAGAATACGCTGGCTGACCAATATTACTTATCCTTGGTACCTGCTCAACGCTTGTATGGCGTTTCTTGTTCAGAGCGTGTCGAAGGTCTACTGTTGCTAACTGTTATTCAGATATGATATGCAAGGGAGAGAGAATCTTTGGGCAACCATCCCCTCCTTGAACAATAGGTTGGGGAAGATTCGGTTGAAGGGCCTGATGGCGAGGCAATCCAGTAGTCTGGGCGACTAAATCAGGACGCCCACCAACATCCGTCTAGACATTAGGTACTACCATGGCACTAATTGGGTTATTCCCAGCAGTGTTTGCAGCCTGCTAAGCATTTTGTCCAAATGCTTGGTTGAACATAGTCACCATACGGTTCATCTATTCACTAAAATTTCGCATGGTATGTTCCATGATAGTTAATCGATTCGTCTTGCCTTTCCTCGGTCTTCTAAGTGGAAGTCGGGGTTGCCTGAGGTCAGGCCCCACCCCAGAGGATATCATTAAAGT
Organism: Boswellia sacra; assembly: GCA_013180625.2. NCBI lineage: Eukaryota > Viridiplantae > Streptophyta > Magnoliopsida > Sapindales > Burseraceae > Boswellia > Boswellia sacra. The sequence goes on from SNVD02009834.1 coordinate 275,484, forward strand.
TCTCCCTGCATCAACTACCCTTCGGCGTCGGGGAGGTGCTTCTACCTCGATTCTTTCGTCAACCTCTAGGGAGGTCGAGTGTTGGGATTCGTGACTCGTGATGTGTTTGAGTACATTTGGATGGGAGCAACAACTAAAGAGACTTGAATTGTCGTTCCCACAGACGGCGCCAACTATTGATGCACGGTTTCCGGACGGCCGGGGAGCGGGTCGGAGCTCGGGTCGTACGTCGGGTCCAGTCCTGCGAACAAAGAAAAACAGTCAGGGGTGCCGACGGTGGTGCCGGCGAGGACCCTCCGACGCTCAAGTCAGTTTCCGGCACTCTGAAATTTTCTGGGAGAATTTCCTAGAGAGAGAAGCTCTCAAAAGTAAAGGAAATCTAGAGAGAGAATAAGTTCAGAAAAGTGTGCATACCTTGAGCAATAATCCGGAGGGTTTATATAGGAGTCAGGATGGGTCATTTGTGGGACCCAGATAACGGGCCCAGATAATGGGCTACAGTAATGGGCTTACTGTATTAGAACTAATTGAGCCAGGATGGGTCATTATAGGACCCAGACAATGGACCCGAATAATGGGCTTCAGTAATGGGCTTACTGTATTAGATTTAATTGAGGCCCAATTTTGTTATGGCCATAACATTTTTTGATTGGATTTAACAACATGTTGTTGATATCAAATATAGAAAATGATATATGATTCACGTTAATATAAAATATATTTTAAAATATACAATACAGAAAATATGCTGCAAATCAGGACACCAAATAAAAGAAATTATTTTATTAATTTGCAGACAATAATTTGCAGACAAAGGTGTGCGAATTTCCACATCGGCAACAAATTTTAATGGCCCAAGAGGTGCAAGGCAAGGAATAAAATCTGGCGTTGACGTACAATTAGTATAAACTCGCAGCATTCTATCTATGCGAATAAGACAGCATGAGCTCACCAAATAGCACAAATGTTAAGAATACGTTCATGTGGCTCGTTAACTTATGGAGCCTATAACTTTAAAGTGTACCAACAGTCACAAAATATCATTTATACCAGTATTACAAGACCAGCTCTCACGGACACTTTACTTCTTCCTTTTATCCCTCTTCACATTTTTGGGAAAACGTTCTTTGGGTTCTAAATGTACTTCGGCAAGCATTTTTAACCAAAGCTCTTCGAATTTATCGTGGAAACCCCTCTGAAACCAGTCCAAAATTTCTGAATGCAGAGCGTTGGGATTTTCTTCCCATACCTTCTTCAACATTGCACAGCTGTCTATTGACCTACTCTTTATACTTAAAAGTTTTCCAACCCTTCTTTGACCAGATTCTTCTGGCTTTAAAATGGTACTAGGAGGGGCTACCAAGAATTTCTGAACATGTCTTAAGCATGGTACCACATGGCCTTCAAGTAAAGCACATGCAAATACTGGCACACGAATCCCATCGTCACGGCTCACTGGCAAACTATGCAATGGGAGTTCCCAATTATGAGGCCCAAATATTGGATTGACCCAATTTAGCACTTGATCTTTTCGAGAATCATAGTGATATTTGAAGACTTCAACCGATTTTGAAAAACTGCAGAGTGATCGAGCATGCTTAACAAGCCAATCTTATTTCACACATGTAGCTCCATGCATGTACGGCCGTTTTGTCTGCAGCAATTCACTGTACACCAAGAACTCGGGAGCTAGATTAGCAACAGATGACCGACGATGGAGAAACACATCTTCTTTAACCATGCAAGCCTGATATCGAACTGCATTGGCTTTTCCATCTCGTTTCAATGATTTTTGTGGTCTAACAAGTTTGGCAACTCTGTCAGCCCAACCAGCACAGATAGCTTGGCATAAGAGCTCTTCCTCATTTTGTAGAAGAATATTCTTACTGGAGGAGATCCTCCAAGAGCGTTCTACTTCCTCCAAAGTCCCATTTGTCCATGAGAAATCCAGATCACAATTACCAATTGGATTAAAGACCAAATGAAGGAGCTGCTTTCTCAACTTGGACATTTCCTCCATGGTCTTCAGGTGTAGAGCATTTTCGTTGCAGAATTCCACCGTGCTTTTAGAAAGTTCAAAACACTGCAATGCATTAGCCACCGTCAAAGCATCACTAGTAGGATTAGAAAATTTTGCATGGGACACTTTAGCCACCTCTTTTAGTTTCTTTTTCCTTAATTTTTCCTGCTTCTGCTTAATATTCTCACTGTCTGTAATATCAGATCTCTCATCCTGCTCTAAGTCATATCTAATAGTCTGAGTAACTTCTAATCTAACTGCATGGCAAAAGGATTTGACAAGCTCAAAGCTGCAGCTGCTGCAACTGCATATCCTAGAACTAGATTTGCTCGAACATAACTTTTCCCTTTCATTATTTGGATAAGTGTAAGGAGAATTCGTGAGTGGCGAGGGCTCATGGGATAGTGGGCCATGGCCTTTCCCAAGTTTGTCAATCTCCCATTGCCATCAAGATCTTCAAGAGCCTTCAAGCAACGCTCTGCTTCAACCAAAGCAGTGGTCTCTGGAGGAGTTGGAAATGGGAAATTCATGACCTGTTGCAAAAAAGAGGGGTAAATAATTTAATAAAGGAATATGCTAATCTGAAATAAAAGAAAAAGAATGTAAAACAGGTATGAGTGACAGTAACCAATAATAAAGAACCGTTTATAAACTTGGTAATTAGCATAAAAAAGCAATTCCCCAAAAAAAGATATCGTAATAACCACCTGTCAACCCAGTAACAGGAAGCCAAGCATCACAAAAGAAGCATTGTGTATGATACATGTCCCAGGTGATGAGATTAAAACTTTAACAGATTCATCCATTTCGATCGAGCAATATCATCTGCAATGAAGTTTCTTAATATTTCTAACATCAAATACATGTCACGAGACGTCTCATTTGCTATACTTTAGGATTCCCATAACTACAACAACTTAATAAAACTATCAACTATATACATCAATTGCTTTCTTATTCTATCAGTGGGGAACCCATAATTTTATCTTAGAGGGGTACCTCTAGTATTTTAAAATTAATGTTAAAAAAAAATCTCAATAGTACAACAGATATTATTTAAAAAAAGAATAAATATTGATATATAGGAGACATAATAAATCTTATTTTTCAAAATTAAATAATACTAATACAATAAATCAAAATATAAAATACTAACGCTTTGTAATTTATTTTATAAATACATATTAGTTATTGTCATTGACAAGTATTTATATTTAAAAAATGTTGCATAATTACTTCATTATCATATACAAAAAGAAATTTTATTTATAATCCTATATTAGCATTATAATCCAAAATTCAAGTTCCATGTTCGAAATTTGCAAACAAACTTTTACATTAATTATGACAATTACTTAAAAAAGAATTTTCTTTTAAAACATCTTTCATTTTTTTCTCAAAAATTATTAATTTATAATAACCACTAAATTTTACCTAAAAAAAGGTTACAAATGCATAAAAATAATTGTAACATTATTCTTTATAGTTTACAATTACACCCTTATTGAATAATATATAGTTTTTAAATTGTTTTTCTTTCTTTCTTTTTTATACTAGTACCCTATCAAACTTATATTTCTATAACTATATTACATATCATATTTGTATTATTTCTTTCTATTTATAATTTATATGTACCAATTAGTGTAAAAATTAGTAAACTTCTTTTAATTAAATACTAATTTTTTTTTATATAGGAGAGTTATATTTCATATCTCAACTCTGTATCATAATTTTTATATCGGAAGGTGATGTGATCATTACGTTATCACATAATATTCACGTAACAATCCCAGACTAGCATCATAATATTGCATGACAGTGTATTAGATAGTAAAATATTTATAAATTAAGTACAATGCTTAACATGCATACAAAGGGATGCATATATAAAGTGGGCACGATAAAAAGGCAAAGGTTCGAAAATTAACCATCTAGCCAATAAGAGTGTATTCAATGTGACACGTGTTATGAATTAGCTAGTGTTCCCATCACATGTGCATCTCTAGATTTTTCCAATATGAAAACATTGCAATACAGCAACTAAAGGTTCAAATCGCTTCGCATGATAATGTACCTGTAAGGCCTTCAAAGTCATCTATTGATATTTATATAATATTGATTTTAGTCTTAAAACTTTGTCTTCACGTGATAATGCACTTATAAGGTCTTCAAAGTCATCCATTAACATTCATGTAATATTGATTTTAGTCCTAAAATTTTGTCTTGTATGGCTTGAAGAGCATTTTGGATAAGCAAAGGTCACGCCATCTTCATTTACTTTAATTATAGATAATAATTGACGATTAATCAACAATCTCCCTCCTGAACTTTAAGAAAACAAAGAGAGCGATTCTTCTTCTAATTTATTGAATTTGAAGAGTAGATATCATAAAGCTAAACATGTTATAATCGTGTTGAAATTAAAGATTTGATTATTTACTTAATTGACATTAATCTCTTCTTTTCATCAAAATGTGCCACTATATATATCAAACCGATATTTACATGAAATGAAATGGGCAAATGGCTAAAGCCCCAAACCCCTAGTGCCGAACCCACCACCACCACCAAGCAATCGTTGCAAAAATCTCTGCTTATTCTGTCATAAATAAAGAGTACTAAAGTGGAAACAGCAAGCTGCAGACATAATAATCTTGAAATCCTCCACTTTCCGGAGATTTCCATCAAGTAATTATCGATGGCCTAACTAAAAGACAATTAACGATGATTCTTAAGAAGAAGGGTAGTTAATATATAATTAGAGGAATCACAAGGCGTGGGGTCCAAGCAAGGCTTTTTATTAACATTCGAGTAAAAAACAAGTTTACAACTATTGTGGAAATAGCCATTTCGAACTGGCAACAGCCAATCACTCACTTGTATAAATTGCCAATAATTGATCAGATTAACACAGAATCAAATATTGCCACTAGCAGGACTGGAATAAGCAAGTAGAAAAGAGGATTCTAGAGTCTAGAGAGTATTGTAGAGAGTTTAAAAAAAAAATTAAATGACAAAGTTGATGGGGATCAGATCAATCTCATTTCCAAGTAATCTTCAGATGCTTGGTCCCCTTCTTACAAAATTATTAAACCATGTACGATATAAATACTATTCGCAATTCTCACTCTCACCTTATCAAGTTTTATGACTTTTTCTTCTCTTTTTCTTTCTCTATTAAATCTTATATTTAAATAAAACAAGTTTTAAATTTCGCCTTTTTTTATTATATATTGTGAAAACGATTGCCTCATGTCGTCCTTGACAATTCTTTAAACAAAATTTGTGGTGACTTATATATATATATATATATATATATATATATATATATATGAATATCTTACACAGGGGTTTGTAATTTGTATTGTTCAATTTGGAATTTATTATTGATTACGATGGAGAATTATGTTATAGAAAAAAAAATTTGCCAAATAACAATTAGAAATTCTTAGTACCAGTAATCATCGTAAATTATAAAATAAATTAATTTATAATGACTTCATTATCATGATTTTTTTATTTGTCTTTAGGGGAATAATATAATTTAGTTGGACTTCCAGAATATATATATATAATCTGATATTCTGATCCGTGAAGTCCTCGGATAGAAGCGGACATTGGATTTCAAAGGCGAGACCAAATCACCAAGTGTCTTTCAATTCATGTCTTGGAATTTTGTTCAAGTACAAAATTAATTAATGGGGTGCTTGATTGTTACACCTGCTGTATACAATTTTTGATGGAGTACTAAAAAGCGTTGCAGTTTCCAGCTACGAAGATTGCGACTGCATCGCTCCTCGACAATATTTCATTCTCTTCGTGCACCTTCTACAGCTTTTTAATTTCTCCCACTGCAATTATGACATCAAGGTACATCTGAAAGCAAATAATTCACCGGCCAATTTTTACATTTGGGTTAAATTTTTCTCCACCCTCTAATTATTGTTGTGTCAGGTCCCAATAAAAAATAGTAATTTTATCTTCGACCTTTTTGTACGGTAAATTCACCTGTAATTTATAAGAGAAAAGGTTACTTCTATCCGCTCCCAATAACGTTTTCAGGAAAAAAGAAATTATATAGATTTTGACACAAAACGAATAATATTTTTCATGTATCAAAAATTATAAATTAAAATTTTTTATCCATAAAATAATATTCTTAACCAATTTTTTATGTAATACCCTTCAATGAGATCAAGATGGTCATTTTCTCTTTTCTTTTCTTAATGTATATAATCTCATTGATTTAAAGCAAATTATCTTGTAACAAATTATCTTGTTTCTTCATATATATATATATAAAAGCAATTCACGAATAATATGATACATTATACCTCTAATTTTATCTTAAGAAAATATATATATAATTAAGTAATTAACATTGTCACCTCTAATATTTGGGTGAAGTAATACCCTTCTCCTAACCTTATAAAAAATAATATAAAAATTTTTAAATATAGTTAGTCAATCCGTTAAACATATTATCAAAAGGCAATTCTATCCTCATTTATATTATAAGATTTCTTTATTTATTTATTTTTATCAAGAAGAAAAATTTTAAAAGCACCAAGAGAACTAAAAAAAATTCATATTTTTTTAATTTTTATAGAAAATGGTTTATATAGATGATCTGTAAAAAATGATTTTTTAGAAAATAAAAATTAAAACGAAAATAGTTTGTAAATAAATGAAAATAGTAGTCTAAATAGTTTTCTTTCTAATCTTTATTAAAAAAAATTGATATTTTGTAAAAGTTAAAATTAAAAGAAAATGATTGTAATAAACCATTTTTTTCAAATGGTTTGTAAATAAAAATTAATGCTTTTAAAATTTCTCCCTTATAAAAATAAATAAAGAAACCCTATGATATAAATAAGAACAAAATTATCTTTTTATAATATATTTAACGGATTGATTAATGATATTTAAAAATTAAAAGTCTTTGTTTTACTTCGTCGAAAATTGAAGGGAGAGTGCTACTTTATTCAAACGTTGAGCATAACAATTTAATTACTCACATATAATATGTAATTATGAAAAATTGACTACCATTTATCTTTTCTTTTCCTATCTTTTAAATACATAGAAGAATTAATGTAAACTATGAGATAAAGAGAGAATAATAATTGAGAAGTTAAAAGTCTTTTAGCAAGATAAGGTTCATGTACAATCTAAAATGACCTATTCTGTACATCTTTTCATCAGAAAACAAATAAAGTGCATGCATTTGAATTTTTTTGCATGCAATTTCGATGAACCATCAAGTAACTCGAACAAATAGTCGCACAAAATGACAATAAAATTGGGGGAAATGAATGATGCAGGGGACTAAAAGCGAAGTTACGAATGCGACAGATATAGTTGTGAGATTAGGAACTAAAATACTGATGGGCGGATAAATCTAAAAAAATATTTTTATTTTTTGGTTGTCACATAAAATCGTACTGGGTTCAGGTCACAGCCAACTTTACCGAAACACCATTGGCTCTGTCCAGTTGGAGGGTCATGTTATGGTCTTATCAGGCGTCGTTAATGGACCCATTTGGGTGCAACATCAGTATCATTTGATTAAACATCAAATGATAAAGAAGATAAATTTCTATCTCACACGGTAATGTTATCGAATCCAATTTATTCAACTCTACGTCAATCTTGAATATTTCTGATTCATATCAAATCGTTAATTATGTGATAGCTATGAGCCCCATAAATGATGGTAATTAAAGTAACGTGCATTTTTATACGAGCAAATGAATTGACTAAATGAGTGATTCTTTATTGGACTATGATATGATCCTTCAAGTAGCTAGGCAACGATTCTAAAGAGAAACAACTTAATATTGCACGAGTCATCGCGTTATCAGGACGATTATATAACATATGGTTTTCAGTTGAATGAGCTCATAAATTAAAGAATATTAATGAACAGAAAAAGCATCATTGTTTGAAGAATATAATAAAAACCCACAACAGCACAAAGATATTTTGTTACAAAAATATCATAGAGCAGCTAGCTGGTTTCCTGTCCAGGACAATTTGGCCATATACTTGATAGCAATTGGAACCCTTATTGGCCCCTTTCAGCACAAGTTCTCCTTGTAAGCCACTCAGATGAGGCTTGAGAAAACACTGATTGGAGGCAAAATATCTTTCGATGTTAATGTTGAATTCGAAATGCAAACTCTAGATCTTTATTCCAAGTCATCGTGATACCCTGTAATTCAAGATTTTTCAGAATTTGAAGCTCTCCGTTCGATCATCAGGTGACAACAATTACTAGTCTTTTCTTTGAATAGATCGAATCAAAGCATGGACTTGATCTGATGAGCTCATGCATGACAGTATGAGCCTTCCAGAATCCCTCCTATGTGAATAAATTGGTAGTCAAATTAGTTAGGCACCTCCCATTTTGAAAGTCAAAGGAAGTTGTCAAATTGATTTGAAATTGTGTGCAGAATTTCTCTATAAATATGGGACGAATTCTGCCTTGTTTATGCAATTAGAAAAACTCCAGAGAGAGTTCAGGAATTAGAACCAGAGAGTTCTGAGTGTTAGAGAGCCAGGTTGAGCTCCAGGAAATTTATGGGAGTTTTTGTATAATTCTTGTATATTGATTTTCTCTGTTAATACAAGTCATTTTTCTCCCAAATTCTGTTCTGAGTTTGCATTACATCCTCAACATGATCAGCATACAACCATAATCACTTGTAAGAGCTAGCCATTTCAATGTATAACAAAAATAACTATCAATGATTTATTTATGTATATAACTAATATATATATATATATATATATATATATATATACACATTTATAGTTGTTTAATCAAATATCTAGTTGCATTGTTCTCTGTCCCTGTCCAGTGCCCACTGTTGGCTGGAATCAACAACGCAATCGCAAGGAAAAGGAGTTTTGATTTGCAACGAGGGAGACTATTCGACAAGAGTTCCCTTTCACTACCTTATAAAGAATTAATTTCCAACAAGATATATAAATATATTATAGAAAGAGAATCTCAAAATCCAAAAAGAATCATAAAATATCATAGAGGTGAAAGCAACATTATTGTTATCAATAAATGGATAAGAAAATTATGAGTACTACTTGCAAAATTTGCATTATTATATAGTTTTCCGTAGTTTGTAGGTTTGAAACTTCCAAACCAATTAAATTAGCAAAGATTTTCAATTGGGTTCAGAAATCCTGGGTTTACTGTGAATAATAACCTTATCCAACTTCAACAATATCTAGGACCAAATTTCATATTGGAAGTTGGCTTAACTAAAAAGAAGCAACCACCAAAAAAAAAAAAAATCAGGAACAAATAGCTAGTCTGCTCAACAATCCCAAAGGGTCAAGAAATAATAAATTATGACGAGTTGGGGCAGGAGTTAGTGAGTTTGTTGGGTCATAACTCATATGAAAACCTGTCACTCTTGTTTGTCCATTAACCCACAAATCTGTCGATATATAATTAAAATAATCGATTAGAATATTAATGTTACATAAGTAAGAGATTACTTGACCTGATTTTTGAATTTTTAACGACCGACCAAACCATAAATAGGGTTGAGTATATGGGGTGAGTTATAAGAATTCCAATGAATGGGAGACAGTTTGCTTGTACCGATAGTATTAGTTTAATAAATTTTATAGAAAATAATTAAATTACGATTGTTGGAAGATTGCATCATCAACGAAATTAACTAGTCGTCAGTTATTTAATATATGCTCTTAACACAGGTGATTAAAATTAAAAGAAAAATACCTAATTGAGTTAAGTATTTTGTCCATGATGGGGTGCATGAGATGAGAGCTCATAGTTTATTTTTTTTAAATCATCTTTACACCATTAACACTTGGGTGTTGCGCTAGCTCTTACAAGTTTCTGCGCGGTGGGCTCATTAGTTGGTGCATTATGCGTCTCCGTCGGAAATTGGGCTCAGCCCAAAATTAAGCAGACATAAAAAAAAAACCCTATTTATTAAAATGTGGATCGGTTTGGACTTATTCCCGTAAAAAATAAAAAAAAAAAATTTGCAGCAACAGCAACTCAAAGTGTTGGGGGTTGTTTTTTCATATGCTTCAAAAAGAAGCTACTTAAAAAAAAGATTCATGAAGGACCTTAAAAGCAGGTTCTTGCATTTGGAGATTTGCTTCTGCTTTTAAAATAAGAAATGTCTAAAATTTTTGAAATTAAACATGTCTAAAATATCCTCACTAGAAAAATAAAATTATAAAATTCTTTCATTTGTTATTTTTTAAAAAATTATACTTAATTTAAATAAATATTTTAATTATTTATTTTTATTTAAAAAATAAAAACCGTTGTCCGAGGGGTCACCAGAGACAGCCATTGGGCACTATTTAAAAGGCATATCCGGCAACACTACAGGCACCAGAATGGTCTTCGAAGAGCAATCTGTCCATCCATGATGGTTTCAACGGAAAAAAGTGTATTGTTTTATGGCGAAATATGATAAAACTTCTGGCTGAACTTTCGTCGTCTTTTATCAAGAAACACAACATCTTTTGTTGTCCAAACCACCGTGGATGGATAGGTCGACTTCCACCAATCATGTTGGCACAGGCAGTGTTACCGAATGCGCCCAGAAATTGGTCCCCAACAACCATCTGTAGCAGCTATTCAGTAACCATCCGACATTTGTTTTAATTATTTAATTTTTAAATTTTTATTTTTTTAATTTCATAAAATAAATTTGATAAATATAACACTTTTATATACTTTTATCAATTAATAATCTATATTGAAATATATTTTGATATAATTTATAGAGCTATATATTATACTAATTAAAAAATTAATTATATTTTTAAACCATTATTATTTATATAAAAATAATTTATAAAGAAATGATATGAAATAGTTGAAAAAATTATTATAAAGTATTAATAATTACATATTGCAAAAATTATGTGATATATATATATGTAGACACACACACATACACACACCTATTTTGGTTATTTGTATGTAATAAAAGCTGCAGCAATAGTATCCCAAACACGTCTATCATGCTTTTAAAAAGCAAAGCAGCTTCTTGCATTTTTTTCAAAGCTGATTTTTTCTACGGTAAAAAAAAAAAAAAAGCTACTTATTTCTATAGCAACAGCAACCTCAAATGACCCTATATCATCTTAAAATTTTAAAAAAAATTTAGTCTTTATTTCCTTCTATTTAATTCCATTTACCTCACCTTTCTCCTCCAATACACACACCTGTCGCTGTAAGAACAAGTGGTGAAGCTTATATAATTTGTGCATATTTGTTTACAATTTTTTTTTTCAAAGGAAGCTTATCTCATCTCTTTATATTAAGTTCTATTTGATTTTTTTTTAAATTCTTCTATATTCATTTGTTGTTAATATATTTTGAGTCTTTATTCAATATTAATTTCAAATAAAACTTTTAAATATCAAGATAAGTTTGCTTTTATGATTCAATCAATTTTGTAAATCGAGTTGAATCAATTTTGTATTTGACAAAAGTCTTCAAATTATTTCAAATTAGGGTTTATGTGGGCGTGAAAAGAATTTGACAGAAAATAAATAAATATGGTCTAAGTTGTTCGGCTCTTTAGTAATTTTGACTCCGAGAAAAATTTGTAATTATAAAAAAAGATTAAAGGATGGGGTTTCTCAAGATCACTAGTGCGGTGTAAATAGCACTACTCTTAAACAGATGCTTCGAGAGCTAAACTTGGGCTTAATCCCTTTTTCTACCAAGATAGAGCTTGAACAAACCCAACTTTTCAACTTTTTTGTGGCCATTATTTTCTGCTACCCCTAAACTTTTAGCACCTCCAACGACTTATAATTGTTTTCCTTTTTCATTTCTCTCCATTAACACCATTATAATGAGATGGAGTTATGCGGTTTCTGGGATGACTGAGTGACGTACAACTTGAACATTAATAATTTAATATCAACTGGGTTTGGCTTCGAATTAAAAGTTATGGATAAGCATGAGCAGCTTTAGTTAGAGGCCCAAATTCAAAACCCGGGAGGTAGACAGGATAAAACGAAGGTATATGCAGAAGCAAGAAGGTTAGACCTCAAATCATATAGGTTGGCTTGGATTATCACCTTATAACTTTAAGATTGAAGATTAGGTGTCTCAATTAAGGTTGGGTTGGATTGGATATCAAGAAAGACATTGGTGTACATGTTACAATTTTGTATTTGTTTAGGCAATAAATAATAGAATAGGAATTACAGTATCTGAACTCAGGAGGAGAGGGAGAGAGGGGCCCCCAAATTGGGAGAACAGGAAAAGATGGAAAGATAGATAATGTAAAACTTTTTGTTGTCATTGACAAAATTGGCTTTGTTTTTGCTTTATCAGCGACCTGATTATTGGATTTAGATTCTCCCCAATTCACAAGCTAACAGAGATAATTAATTTTGAGGCTCCACTATTTGCAATTTGCATTATGAAGAGAAGAAAGCAACTTTCACTGCTACAATTGAAACTTGTACAACGAAAGGTCAATTCTGTCATTCAACTTGCATTGCATACATTAATCGATAAAGCTGCTACGGAAACAGATGTTTTCCTTCTAAGTTTATTTTCACTTCACTTTGGTCACTTCAAAGTTAACTACAAGCAGCAAGAGAAATGAGACTCCAAAGCCTCTCACTCTGGCCTTTTCTCTGGTTCATTTCACTTCTTCTCATCCGAGTTAACTCAACTCTGCCTCCATTCTCCTGTGACTCATCCGATCCATCAGCCAAATCCTACCCCTTTTGCCAAACTACGCTGCCAATCAGCCAAAGAGTCCGGGACTTGGTTTCCCGCCTCACATTGGATGAAAAGATCTCCCAACTCGTCAACTCAGCTCCTGCTATTCCGCGACTCGGTATTCCAGCTTACGAGTGGTGGTCGGAGGCATTACATGGCGTGGCCAATGTTGGCAAAGGCATCTTCTTTAATGCAACCATTAAAGCTGCCACTAGCTTCCCTCAAGTGATCCTCACTGCAGCTTCTTTTGATAGTTATTTGTGGTATCGCATTGGCCAAGTAAGTTATTAATATTGAGTTTTCATCAACTGCATCTTGTTTAACTCAATAAAAATTTATCAAAACCTGTTATTGGCAACGTTTGCAGGCTGTTGGAACTGAAGCTAGAGCAGTGTATAATGCTGGACAAGCAATTGGAATGACATTTTGGGCACCAAATATTAACATTTTCAGGGACCCCAGATGGGGGAGAGGCCAGGAGACGCCTGGAGAGGATCCATTGGTAACAGGGAAGTATGCAGTGTCCTATGTGAGAGGCGTTCAAGGAGACACTTTCGAGGGAGGGAAGCTTAAAGGGCATCTTCAAGCTTCAGCTTGTTGTAAGCATTTTACTGCTTATGACTTGGATAATTGGAAGGGCGCGACTCGATACAAGTTTGATGCTCGTGTAAGTGCAAAGCAATGCTCTTGCTTGGATTTTTTGCTTTTGTTGCTTTATTCATGATTTTGTGCCTTTTACAACATGGTTCAGTGATTCCTTCCTAGCTTGACTTGTTAATCTCAAAGACAGATTGGTTTTTGGCCTAATGCACTTTATTGCGTTTTGCATTAATGTTGATTTTGATTCATGGATGTTGGTTACTCTTCAGTTTTTGCTTTCTCTAAAAAAACCAACTTTATGCTAAATTAATGAAGCTGCAAAAAGCTTTACTCTGCTTTAGGATTTTTTTTTTCCTGGAGTTTTATTCTGTTATTCTCCAGCAAAGATGAGATAGCTCTTGAAATGGGCTGCTTTATTGTTAAAAAAAAAAAGAGTGTTTGTTCTTCCTTTTTCCAGTTATGAATTCACTTTAAGACTTTCTCGCACAAACTTTCTCGTGCTGTCGTTATACTTAATATGTTTTGTTTTATTGTTTTATTTTTCTGGGTTTAGGTTACTTCACAAGATTTAGCAGATACATACCAGCCTCCCTTCCAGAGATGCGTAGAGCAAGGGAGAGCCAGTGGTATAATGTGTGCATACAACCGAGTTAACGGAGTCCCAAGCTGTGCAGATTCCAATCTCTTAACGAACATTGCCAGAGGGCAATGGGGCTTCCATGGGTAAAGCAACATTGCAAAGTGAAGTGCAATCAATACTTCTATGCGTTTTTAAGATAATAAAATTTTCTTGTTGAAAAATTAATCAGGTACATCACATCGGATTGTGATGCGGTGTCCATTATCTATGATGCTCAAGGATATGCAAAATCACCAGAAGATGCGGTTGTTGATGTGCTTAAAGCTGGTAGAGTGGGACCTTATTATCCATGATCCTCTTGTCTTGGTTGTATAAACTATAAGTTTCATGTGCATATGTTGTTGCATAGACTTAGGTTCAATGTCGGCTGTCTCTTTGTTTCCTTTAAACAGTTTCATTCCACTCAGATTTGGATTTTGGCGGTTCTGATTGTTTGTGGACCTACATTATTAAGAGGCCATTATGGGCTACAGCGCAGGCTGATGTCAAGAGTCATGTGACTCATGCTGATTGGAGAGGAGTCGTCTTTGTATTTAATGGCATGATTTTTAAGTTAAACCGGTAACAATGTGGATTGTGAAAAACTGGTATCTCAGACACCTGAGTATATTAAACTAATCCTATGGGATGTGTGTTTGGATATTATGAAATTTCAGTCTCTACAAAACCAAGAAAAGAATTTAAAGATTTGATTGATCGAAAGGGGCTCATGGACTCACGTGCAAGTCTGTGTCTCTGTGACCACTCACCACCGATGTCCTGAACTTTTCTTTTTGTCAGTAATAGGAAGAGTGATACTTCTCATTTTGACTTCTACTGGCTTGCTCATGGCCATAATGTTTTGTGTGGTGAGGTAACCTGATGTCTCCGGAAAAAGATGAATATTGCTATTTGTAAATAGTAACATAACATGCTTGGTAAAACTGTAAGTTCTGCCAGCATTTTTATTGAAACAGAAGTTCTTCTAATGCTTTAGATAGACACAAGAGTCTATGTTCTTTTCTGAAGCTGGTTAAAATACCTGTCAATTGTCATATCAGATATGTGACCTGATGGTGTACGATAAAGGGTGGAAATAGCATTTTTGGCAAGTAATAATGGTCTGTAATTGAGATTCTTGGTAACAATATACTTCTATTAGGAGATGTCGGGACATGTGAGTTCCCAGTGTTAGCTCATTCTACATTCACCCGATGTTGGGTTAAATAGATTTATATCACTTAGATGTTCTGTTAGAGTTATGATCTTTTAATGAGCCCAATGACATAAAATTAACAAGATTTTATCGTTGTTTTAATGTGACCTTCTTTTCAGGCATGGATGTCAATTGTGGATCTTACTTGCAGAAACACACCAAATCAGCTATTGAGCAGAAAAAACTTCCCGAATCTTTAATAGATAGAGCCCTTCATAACCTCTTCTCCATTAGAATGAGGTTAGGACTTTTCAATGGTGATCCCAAGCAACAGCCTTTTGGCAATGTTGGTGCAGACAATGTCTGCTCTCCTGCTCACCAGGTTCTAGCTCTTCAAGCAGCTCAAGATGGCATTGTACTTGTAAAGAACTCCGGCAGACTGCTTCCATTACAAAATTCAAGATCCATTTCCCTTGCTGTAATAGGCCCCAATGCCAATTCTGCACAAACACTTTTAGGAAACTATGCTGGTCCTCCATGCAGATCCATTACGCCGTTGCAAGCATTGGAAAGCTATGCTAAGAACACAGTCTTTCACCCTGGTTGCGATACAGTGGCATGTTCTTCAGCTTCAATTGACGAGGCAGTGAACATTGCTAAAAAAGTGGATAATGTGGTGCTGATTATGGGACTGGACCAAACACAAGAGAAGGAGGAGCTTGACCGTATGGACTTGGTGCTCCCAGGGAAGCAACAGGAACTCATCACCAAGGTTGCAAAAGCTGCAAAGAAACCGGTTGTTCTGGTGCTTCTTTGTGGAGGTCCAGTTGATATATCTTTTGCCAAGTACGACCACCATATTGGAAGCATTCTTTGGGCTGGTTATCCTGGTGAGGCTGGAGGGCTTGCACTTGCTGAAATCATCTTTGGTGATCACAACCCAGGTAATTTTTTAACAACGCTATGAAGAAGCTATGATAATTACATGTGGCATTTATACGTGATTAAAATATCTGAACAGAACCATCTAAAGCTATTATGTTTAAGAACAAACATCTCATGTTGCCATATGTGCAGGAGGAAGATTACCGTTAACTTGGTATCCAAATGATTATATCAAAGTACCAATGACAGACATGAGAATGCGGCCTGAACCAACTTCAGGCTATCCTGGACGCACGTATCGATTCTACAAAGGCCAAAAAATTTATGAATTTGGTTATGGTCTCAGCTACTCAAAGTATTCATATAAATTCAAATGTGTCACCCAAAACACTCTTTATATGAATCAGACATCAATCACAAAGACGGTTGAAAATCAAGATGCTGTTCGCGACAAGTCTGTTTCAGAGTTGGGTACAGAATATTGTGACAATAAGAAGTTCTCTATCACTGTTGGAGTTGAAAATCATGGAGAGATGGCAGGCAAGCATCCGGTGTTGCTGTTTGTGCAGGCAAAGAATGGAAATGAAAATGAGAGGCCGTTGAAACAGTTGGTAGGATTCCAAAGTGTGATATTGAATGCCAAAGAAAAAGCCGAGATCAACTTCGAGCTGAGCCCTTGTGAGCACCTCAGCACAGCTAATAAAGACGGCTTGATGGTGATGGAAGAAGGAACTCATGTATTGGTTGTTGGAGATGAAGAATACCCAATTAACATTGCAGTTTAATATGGAGAATTGGTCCATCACAACTTGAAGCTAATTTCCTACTTTGATCTCATTGTCAAGATATTGATCAAGAAAAGGGGTTCACCAAAATGATCATTTCAGTTTTTAGAATTCCATAACGAACCATATATTTCGATATATGTTCAAAATAAGACGTTAAAATACTTCGTACCTTACTTCAAAGTCACCTGACCAGATATATGATCTGCCTTTTAATGAAATTAAAAACCAGTGAGCATTAGCTATGAAGCATTAGAAATTTTAGATGGTTTTCCACTTTCCAGGATGATTATTATCCAGACTTTATGTCAATGGGATTCAACTTCAAGGGTACTATTAACTCTTTTAAATAAGTGTGGAAGCTTGGTAATATTTTTAGCTTGTAGACAATTCCACATTTCTTGCTTTTGATTTGGGTTGCTACCAGGCCTCTCCGTTGTGCTTCTAAGTGCTGAACGACGTGCACCACTAATCTTGATTGTTGTTTTCTTAACACTTCCTAGTAGAGTCGCAAGATTCCTTTTCGGTCCCAGTGCGGTGTTAACTATTATGTCAGAATAAATAAATAAAATCGATCTTTTATTGGTTCTAATTTTTTTTTTAATTTTCTATCGTGGATATAGTTACCGAAAGATTGAATTTTGTTATTGTATCATTACTTTTACCTGGAAGCATCTTGCATAACTGTAAAATAATGAATATATACTCCACTTTACATGCTCTTTATGAGAATAAAAAGAGGTAAAAGACACAAAAGGTAAACCATATGATTTGTCGGCAACGCAACTAGTGCTTCCCATCAAATTGGGCATGGCTATTGGTCCTAATTATATGTCTAGGTAAGCATAAAAGTTTACAACACCGTAGTTAGGTACCCCAAATAATTATTATAGACGTAGGATTCGTAGAAAGTCAAAATATTGGAGTAATTAAGAATCAAGTAAATCATAGATTTTTACTTTTTTTTTCCTTTAAATAAAGGATTTGGGTAAGATATTATTCTGATTTCTAGTTTGATAAGATTCCTATTTTATAAGATTTTGATTAGCTGTATCTCGTAATTAGAGGAATGGAATTACATTCTCTCCTCTATTTATTTCTCCTGTTTTTCATTATTCAATGGAGGTGATAATTATTATTCTTCCAATCTGTTATTCTGTATGGTATCAGAACAACTTTGAAACTTTCTCTTTTTGAATTACAAAATACAGGATGGTTATTGAAAGATAGGGCTCCACATTCGAGGTAACTTCTAACCTAGGGGCTATCGTCACAAGTTCTAATGGAGGATCTGAGAGTAACTTTCTTCCCATCACATGCCACAAATTGAATGGACATAACTACCTCCATTGGTCCCAATATGTTATGATGTTCATATGTGGGAAAAGCAAAGATGATTACCTCACTAGAGCAGTGACCACCCCAAAGAAAGAAGATCCAACATTCAAAGTTTGGAAATCAGAAAATAATATGGTCATGTCCTGGCTAATCAATTCTATGACCAATGACATAGGAGAAAATTTTCTTCTCTATGGTACAGCAAAAGAGATTTGGGATGCTGCCAAAGAAAGTTACTCCAGTTTTGGAAATACATCAGAACTATTTTTTGTTGAAAGTGTTCTTCATGAAATTCGACAGGGAGAATCATCTGTCACCCAGTACTTCAATTCCCTCAAGCGTCAATGGTAGCAAATCGATATGTTCAAAGTACATGAATGGATGTGTCCCCAAGATGAAGCACTTTACTAACAGATTGTCGAGAAGAAACGTGTGTTTAAATTCCTGATGGGTTTAAACAAAGACCTTGATGAAGTACGAGGAAGAATTTTAGGCTCAAAGCCATTACTTAACATTCGAGAAGCCTTCTTAAAAGTTCGTTTGGAGGAAAGTCGTCCAAAGGTAATGATGGGATCATCAAGTTCCTTATTTATTGGTGAAGGATCTGCTTTGGTTGCACGTGGTTATCAACAACTTGTAAACAACGATAACAAATCAAGGAAGGGTCGGCCTTGGTGTGATCGTTGCCACAAACATAGTCATACCAAGGACACTTGCTGGAAAATCCATGGAAAGCCAGCAAATTGAAAACCTGTACGTTTTTCAAATGATAAAGACAATTGTGGACATCTCGCATTTGCTAACAACAATTCAACATCTTCAAAACTGAACCTATTCAGCAAAGAACAAATAGAATTGCTCTAAAAAATGTTCAGTCGATCACAGAATAATACCTCAAATGTGATTGGTTCAACTTCTTTAGCTCAAACAGGTAATCAAATAAATGCTCTTACTGTAAAGCAAGTAAAACCAAGGCCATGGATAGTGGATTCTGGTGCCTCAGATCATATGACGAGTGATGTTTCTATTTCAGAAAATTATAAGCCTTGCAATAAGGGACTTACAGTTAGAATTGCAAATGGTTCATTATCTAAAGTTGTTGGAATTGGGTGTGTTTACATCTCAAACCAATTAACTCTCAATTCAGTTTTATTCGTAACAAAACTCAATTGCAATCTATTGCTCGTTAATAAGCTCACTCATGATCAGAATTGTAGTGTTAAATTTCTTCCTAATCTTTATGAATTTCAGGACTTGGATTCAAGGATGACAATTGGCAACGCTGAGGTGTGCTCGGGACTCTATCTCCTCAAAGTTGTTGATTCCACAGGAAGACAAGCTCTCAAGGTTGAGTCCACAAGTCAGTGTCCAAATACAACTTTGTCATGTTTTAATCCCAATAAAGATAGTGAAATCATGTTATATCACTATCGATTAGGTCATCCAAATTTTCTGTATCTTGAGAAACTCTTTCCTTTATTATTCAAGAATAAAAGTTCAAAAAACTTTTCTTGTGAAGTTTGTCAATTCTCTAATATGTGAGAAATTCTTACCCAGCCCAATCACATAAAAAATAACATCCTTTTTCTTTGATTCACTTTGATATTTGGGGACCATCCAAAATTGAAAATTTAACTAGACCTTGGAGTTCTATTTCTCCAATAGATGATCACACTAGAGTCACATGGATATTCCTTATGAAAGATAAATCTGAGGCAGGTCAAATATTTAAAAATTTCAACACTATGATACAAACTCAATATCACACAAAAATACAAGTGTTGAAAAACTGATAATGCACAAGAATATTTTGCCTAAATCTTAGGTGATTATCTTTTAAGTTAGGGGATAGTTCATCAAAGTTCTTGTGTTAATACTCCCCAACAGAACGAAGTAGCTGAAAGGAAAAATAGGCACCTTCTTGAGGTTGCTAAATCTCTCATGTTCACTACTCATGTTCTTCAACATTTTTAGGGAGAAGTTGTTTTGACAGCAGCTTATCTCATAAATAGAATGCCCTATAAAGTTCTCAACTGTTAAACTCCAAGTCAGGTACTCTAAAATCTTATCCAAACACTAGAATTATCTCAACCATTCCTATGAAAGTGTTCGGGTGTTCTGCATATATCCATATACATTCACATAATAAGAGTAAACTTGATCCCAGGTCTATCAAATGCATCTTTGTAAGATATTCTTCCAATAAGACAAAGGTAAAAGTGCTACTCTCCCATTACAAAACGATTTTACAATTCTGTGAATGTTACATTTTTTGAACAACAACTATATTTCACCAAAATTGATATTCAGGGGGAGAATTTATCTCAGGAATATCAGCTTTGGGACATTATTCCTACTGTTACTTCTATCGTTGCCACAACACTTGATACTTCTATATCTCCTCAAACAACACCTGAATCTTTCACATATCCTAAAACTACTCAAATTGAAGCTCCTCAAGTTGAAAATGTCACTTTCTAAGTTAGAGCTGAGCCAAAAAATATCTCTCCTGTCAAAAGTCCTATCCAACATTCTTCTTCTCCTGGTCTAACCATCCCCATCCCTCCTATTAAAAACCGTTAGCTGTTTGTTTTTTCCAGAAGGAAAAGAGTACAGGAAAGCGTGGAGCACCTGACACACCATAAGCAAGGTCAAGAGTCTAGCCCGAGTTCAGACACTTCTGAAAATTCTCAAGGTAACACATCCACTGAACCCATCAATTTTGAATTGCCTAGTAAGACCTAGATAAACCAATTGCCTTGAGAAAGGGTGTAAGATCTTTTACTGAACATCCCATCAAAAACTTTGTATCTAATGCGGGTCTTTCTCCTAACTTTCATGCATTTGTGAGTAATCTAAATCAAGTACAGGTCCCCAATTCCATACATGAGGTAATAAAAATACCTAAATGGAAAACAGCCATCTTGAAGAAGATTCAAACACTTGAAAAGAACGAGACATGTGATATTACTGAGTTGCCACCAGGAAAACAACCAGTGGGTTGCAAGTGTATTTTCACTGTCAAACATAAGGCTAATGGAAGCATTGACAGGTTCAAGGCACGCTTAGTGGCAAAAAGGTTCACTCAATCCTATGGCATTGACTACCAAGAGACATTTGCTCCTGTAGCAAAACTCAACACCATACGAGTTCTACTATCTCTTGCATCTAATTTGGATTGGCCACTTTACTAATTAGATGTCAAGAATGCTTTCCTCAATGGTGATCTTGAAGAAGTATACCTAGAAATTGCTCCTGGTTTTCACACATCTGCTACTACCAACAAAGTCTGCAAACTCAAAAAGTCACTATATGGCTTAAAACAATCTCCACGTGCTTGGTTCGACAGATTTGCCAGAGTTGTTAAGCTAGATAGGTATATAAAATGTCAAGCTGACTATACACTTTTTGTCAAAAGATCACTTGGAAGTAAATTATCTATTCTAATAGTATATGTAGATGACACTATACTCACAGGGAACTTTGTTGAAGAAATGAGCAGACTCAAGGAACTTCTAGCCATATAATTTGAGATTAAAGACTTAGGAAATCTTAAATATTTTCTAGGTGTGGAGGGTGCATAATCACATAAGGGTATTTCAGTCTCACAACCAAATATGTCTTTGATCTTTTAAAAGAAACAGGAATGCTAAGATGTAAACCAACAACTACTCCCATGGATTCAACAGTTAAACTTGGAATCAAAGATGATAGTGCCCTAGTGGATAAAGGTCAGTATCAAAGACTTGTTGGCAAACTAATCTATCTCTCTCACATTAGACCACATATTGGTTTTTCAGTCAGTTTGGTTAGTCAGTTCATGAATAGTCCTATAAAGAAACATATGAAGGTAGTTTATCAAATTCTAAGATACCTAAAAATGACTCCAGGAAAAGGGCTATTTTTCCAGAAGAACTCAGATGGGAAGATTGAGGTCTTCATTGATGCTGACTGGGCAAGTTCGGTAATAGATAGCAAGTCTACTTTGGGGTACTGTACATTTGTGTAGGGAAATTTGGTAACTAGGCATAGTAAAAAGCAGTCAGTAGTTGCTCAAAGTAGTGCTGAAGCTAAATTTAGAGCAATGGCTCATAGGATTTGCAAAGGAATGTGGATAGAAAACTTCTTAGTGAATTATTTATTTCAGTAAATGTACCAATGAATATGATTTGTGATAATCAAGCGGCAATAAGCCTTGCAAAAAATCATGTGCCCCATGACCGAACCAAAAATGTAGAGATAGATCACCATTTTATCAAGGAAAAGATAAACACCAGGATTGTGAATCTCCTACATACTCCAACTCACACCAAATTGTAGACATTCTCACCAATGCTCTTCCTAGGATAAATTTTGAAGACTTAAGTTCCAAGCTGGGAATGATAAACATCTACCCTCCAGCTTGAGGGGGAGTGTAGAAAGCCAGAATATTGGAGTAATTAAGATTCATGTAAATCATGGATTTTTACTGTTTATTTTTTTCCTTTTAAATAAAGGATTTGGGTAAGATGTTATCTTGATTCCTAGTTTGATATGATTCCCATTTTATAGGATTTTGATTAGCTATATCCCGTAATTAGAGGAAAGGAATTACGTTCTCTCATCTATTTATTCCTCTTGTTTTTCATTATTCAATGGAGATGATAATTATTATTCTTTCAATATATTATTCTAAGGATTAGATCAGGATTTTTATGTATATTCAAAAACCAGCACAGAGATGTCCCAGGATAGCCAGGATTTTTATTAGAGGATGTTTGCTTTGTTATATAAAAATAGTTTTGAAAATTAGGGTAGCATTTTGAAATATCTTTTAAAGTACCTTGTTAATAAAATTCTGTTTCAAATATGAAGAATTCAATCCTGTAAGCTATTTTCACAATAAGGGATATCAAAAGCGATTCCCTCGGTTGGAATCCAGAAGTAATGCAGACATGCCTATTATGTTGTAGCCAACATGTCAGAATGCAATGAAGTGCTCTTCAGCTTCAGTCGGCAATGAGGTGCTCTTCAGCTTCAGTCGGCGAAGCAGCAATAGTAAGATTAGGCCATTTAATATTGGTAACAAAATTGGAATATTACAATCCTATGGTCTTGTTGCGTCCAGGAAGTAATAAAAAGTTAGAACCTCATTGCCATCGTTCCATGAGCTGTCAGAAGGATTTTGTTCTGGTGATTCTTGGTGGGATCCAGTAGACATTTCTTTTGCCAACTATAAAATGTAATTGGAAGCTCTTTTGGTAGGACAAACATATAATTTATTTCTTTGTATGATAAAACAGGAAATACAAATCTAATGCCAAAGAAAATTAGAGTTCAATGCTACATTTCCTGTTGCCATCTAGGATACAAACTGCCAGTAGCCTAATATCCATAAAATTTCACTAATATCTATGATTTCAATGAAGAGTATCCTACCATCTTAAATCTATCCCAGGCGCATATATAGATCCTACAAACCATGGGAAGATGAAAGCTATCAATGTCACACCCCGAACCCCAAGAGATTCCGAGTGCAACTAATAACACTTATTTATAATATTTAGTTGGGAACTATGGTAAACAAAATCATTAATTTACTAATAGACTTGAGTTTCTAAAAACTGACAACTATAGTGATGAGGAACTAGGTTCCTCAAGTTAAAAGAAATGGAGTGAGACGTAAATAGAGAAAATAGGAAAAATAATAGAAAAAATTGAGGGAGAAATAGAATGAAATTGAGGGAGAAAACAATTTTTTTATTAAAAGATCAAAAACCAATAACAACCAAATATGAAAAATAACAGAATTAAAAGCTCCTATTTATAGGACCTTAAAATATAATTCTACTAGGAAATAAAATCCTATTAGGAAATAGAATCCTAATCCTAGTTTAATTAAAAAATATCAAAATTAAATCCTAGCTAAAATAGTAAAATATTTATTAGAAAAATAACTCAAATTAGAATTACTCTAAATTTGGAAAGTCAAAATCCATAATAATAGTTAAAATCCCTAATTTATTAAAATCTCTAAAATCAAATTGAAATTTCTAATTTTATTCCTAATTTTAATCTAATTGGTCCTATATCATATAGACCAGTGTTATATACAATTGTAGCTCAAAAATCAAGATAATGATAAACAAAAACAATGGGGTGCAGCAGGCGAAAGAGAGTTGCCAAGAGAACTCGGTCGTCATTATGCCAAAATCCTCTAAATGTGCCACAATTCATCAAACACTTGAGCACGCAATAAATTAATAAGTATTAACTCAGTAAGTAGCTAGATCAATGCAATAACAATAGCCAATGAAGCAAAATTCACTATGGAATATAATTCATATTCATTGCTTATCACATAAGTAACTGATTTCGCAACACACAAGGCATATAAACAGTTTGCAAATAATAGGGATTGCACTCTTACGCAATGAACCCTATACGCCTGCGTGGAATATCTGTTTTGGTGCACTTTTCAACACTTAAGGTTGTGCTTTTGTGCTATTCCTGCTGCGCGCCTGCGCAAGGTTTCTGTCTTAGTGCAAATTACAAACCATAGGGGTTACGCTTCTACACCATACACTTTGTGCGCCAGCATAAAGTTTCTGTCTAGAACATTTAAGTCGGTAAATGTTGCGCTCCTGCGCCAAATTTCTGTCTAATAGGCCTCCACTGGCCATTTCTCCTTTTTATACACCAACATACATACTTATTATACCGATCATGTATCAAACACAATTCTAGGGACTCGTATCCATTGTCATTATAAATTAAGGCTAGTCTAACAATCTGGGTTATATCGGGTCCATGCTACCAAATCTCATGCAATAAAACACATGGTTCAGACCTCCTTTCATCCAATTAATCATAATGGTATGCATGCGACACTTTACTTGTATGTGGTACTTTGCGGTCTCCATGACCCTCAGAAGGTGGCCCTTACACAATCTAAAGAGGTGACCCCCATGCCAATTCTCATAATAGTCTACATGTGACACTTTACATTGTGTATGACATTTTGCGGTCTCCATGACCCTCAAGAGATGGCTCTCACACAATCTCAAGAGGTAGTCCCTATGCTAATCAATCACTCAATAAGGGCTTGGTCCCTAAGGCTATAGGCATAAATATAGTATATCACAAATCAAATCCATAAGCATAAATTTCATGCCAATACATATCGAATTCATGTGCACAATTTCATTCCATGACATATCAATCCATATGCGTAATTTCATGCCATCAAATTCACATCACATAAATTAGAAAGTTCCACTCTATTTATCAAATAGATCGTTAGGAAACTATACCCTCACTCAAGGTAGGACTCTTCTTTTAGCACACTTAAATATGTCATCTGTTACGTATCACCATCGATGACATAACCATCTGTTACGTGTCATTCTCAATGGTATGCCCTCTTAGCCACTAGTCACTTGTTACGTATTGCCATCAGTGACATAACATATATATGTGTGAACACTAGTCACCCGTTATGCATCGTCTTCAGTGACATAACATATATAAGTGTGGCCACTAGTCATCTATTATGTATCACCGTCAATGACATAACATATATATATGTGGCTCCACATAACATCACATAGGTGCCTACTAACAATATGAGTTCGGTGACCTAAGGTTTTAGGCATGAATTTCACTTTCAAAACATTTAACATTTCATTATCACATAATATTCATGCCGTTACATATCAAAATCCATATGCACAAGATCCCAATAAAAACTTCCATTCATATCATAAACATAACATTCCACTCAAAACATAACATTCATATGTACGATAGCATATGGATCAATAGCATATGGATCAAAACACATCTCACAATACAATAATATATCCATTGTGACCTCAGTAGGGAGTCTAACCTACTTACCTGATTAGACTTCATGTAAGATCCTTATTTCAACCTAGAAATCATCAAAATTTTCCTTAAGGATCATCAAGCACAATAAGAAAAGGTGACTCATTCACTAATTCAACATTGCACACATTTGCTTGGATGATTTGTAGAAAGAGGATGCTTACCCCAATTCTCACAAAAATTTGCTAAAATCAATTAAGCACATACAAAATAACTCACACAAATCATTAAATGAAAATGAGGTCGCTCCTTGAACTCCCTTAGTTTAGCACACATTCAAATTCTGTCTAAAGGCCTCTCGAACTGAGTAACATGGCTTTGAAAATTTATGAAAGTCCCAACAATGATCAATTCATTACAAAAATTTTCAGTCTAATAAAAGACATATATAAGATTCATATTTCAAAAATTAAAACTTTCTGTTGAGTTTAGGTCTTTTAAAAGTAATTCACTTTGCTTACTCTGTTCTAAAAATTGAAAATTTTATATTTGCAAACACAAATTTGAAAAATCATAACAATATCTATAGAGCTTCAAAAACCATGAAATTTTCTAGTTTATAAGAAAACATTCTCAAGATTTCACATACCAAAAATCGAGGATTTTCATGAGGGAGAAGTACCTCATATCAAATTTGTTCCCCATGCTCTGTTTTAAAATAGGAGAAATCTAAATTGATTCAACAAAGTTCAAAAATTCACTAAAAATTGCATATTTCAAATTTTTGGGTGAATTAAAATTCTAAATGATCTTGAACATGCCTAGTTTAACATACAAAAGTTTTAGAGCTAGAAAGAAACCCTGGAATTTCTACGAATTTTCGGATTCTCTACCACTTAGCAAAAGACTATGCAGAGTTTTGAATCCAATCATCACCTATGGTTTCCTAACATCATCCAAACCATTTAAATCTTTCATAACTTACATCAATTCATGAATTCCAGCAAGTTTTCAGAGTATACATGACATGAAAGTCCTATAAACAACTTTACAACACAACAATTCATGACGAAGTTCATGTGTCCATGTTAGAATCTAGAGAAGGAGATTAGTTTTTATCTCTCTTCTTTCCAATTTCTTTCTTCTCCTTAATTCTCAGCAGTAAAGAGAAAGAGAGAGAGCTGGGGGTTTGTTTGGCGAAGGAAAATGAATTCTCTAAAGGCCTTAACCCCCACCCCTTATATAAACACATTTCAACCTAGGGCCTTAAGTTCTTAAATCATTCAAATATGTCCCTTATCATTTTATAACAACATTTGGGTGCACAAAATAAGAATATACATGCACTTGAAACAAGAATAATGTTTTGGGATGTTACAATCAAACCAGAGTTTATGTTTGAAAAGCAGGAAAAGCTTGAAAAAGAAAAAGAAAAAGAAAAAGAAAAAGAGACCCCAGTAAATAGCTAGTTGGACTCTAGCAAGTGGATTTGAATGCAGAAAAGTGCAGTGAGCACCTTAGACCTCTTGCCTCATTGTATGAGATCTAGCAAACCAAATTATTTCCTTGGAGGCAAACCTGTTTAAAAAAATGCATGTTAACATAATTCAAGTCACTAGCAGAAAGTTGAAGTAATTAATTGTCAACTAATTCTATATGTAACTTACTATTATCTAGGGTGATTACATGGAACCTGACGTTAAATAGTTCCCACAATTTCTGTCAACCACCTCATTTCTTTTGTAGGCATTGTTGTAGAGAATGGGTGTTGCACATCCTAAATTAAAGTCAACAGATTCAGTGTCCATCTAATGTCCAAAAACATGGTAAATTAACATCTTCCATCAGGATTCCATTACTTATGATGGGGCACGCGAAGGGAGTTACAGACTATTTCCAAGAGCCTGAAAAAAATGTTGCTTTCAAAGAAAATGGAAGAGAAAGCATCAAAATAGGGAGGTGCTTTAACAAAAAGATTATACATTTGTCTAGTTATGAGAATGAAAAGAAAAGCTTCTACTGTACAACAACAATTAATGCACAATAAAGGATGAGTCAGAGGCATTTCAAATTATTATCTTAAACTTTTCAATTGTGGCATATTTGCCACCACCATTATTGACAGTAGCAGAATCAGAACAGAAGCATAAGCTATTAGTAAATAGGGGTGGGCATAATTCCCAGACCAGACCCGACCGGTTTACCCGACCCAAATCAGGTGTGATCGGGTAAGGGAGAAAAAATAACCGAAATCGGTTATAAATTTGGAGTACTCGATATTACCTGACCCAAAATCGGGTAAAATTATATAAACCCGATTGATAGAGCTCGACAAAACTCGACATGTAAGTGTCATCCGACACTCGATGTCTTCAAAAATATACTGATATTGAGTGTCGGTTGTGAATCTGATACGACTCGACATGTAAGTATCGAGTGTCGAATGATGCATCCGACACTCGATGTCTTCTAAAATAGACTGATATCAAGTGTTGGTTGTGAATTCGACATGCTCGACATGTAAGTGTCGACATCATCTGACACTCGATGTCTTCTAAAATAAACTGATATTGAGTGTCGGTTGTGAATTCGGCACGACTTGATAGACCAGACCAGACCAGACCCGACCCGACCCGACCCCATTGGTACCCATCGGGTAGTTCGAAAAAAAATACCCGAACTCAGGTCTTATTTCTCAAACCCGATGAATAATCAGGTATGGTCGGTTATCGCCAAACCTGACCCGACCCGACCCGTGCCCACCCTTATTAGTAAATGTGATTCTCCCGCAAGAGAGCAATAGCTAACACTTACTCCTCCATTCCCAGAATCCCATGGAAGGTGGCAACAACAAAACCTGGGTCATCTCTTGCCTTCCATATCATGGCTGAAACAGTTACCTAACGAGTTCCATCTGGGCCTGTATGGTTACAAAATTCATTTGTATGTGCACTGAAAACTATCCTGCAAAAATTAATGAAAAGCTGCGATATATCAACCGGAGGCAAGCCAAGTTTAAAAAAAATGTGCATCAACTAGAAGGCCCACCAGTAAACAAAATCCCATTATTGAACTACCCATGAGTTGAAGTTCTTACTAATTAGTATATTAAAAAGACATACGTAGCCAAATTGATAGACATTCATCAGTCACAAGGGCACTATATCCAACATTCAGCATCATATGCATTTATAAACAAAAAGACAATCTAAAATTCATCAGTTACAAGGGCAACCCAGAACCATAAAAGAAGCAAGAAAATTGTAATTAAAACAAGGAAAAAGATTTGAAACTTCCAAACCAATTAAATTAGCAAAGATTTTCAATTGGTTTCAGAAATCCAGGGTTTACTTTGAATAATAACCTTAACCAACTTCGACAAAATCTAGGAACAAATTTCATTTTGGAAATAGGGTTAACTAACAAGACGCAACCATGCACCAAAAAAAATCATGAACAAATAGCTAGTATGCTCAACAATTCCAAAGGGTCAAGAAATAATAAATTATGATGAGTTGGGCGGGTTAGTGAGTTAGTTTGGTCATAACTCATAAGAAAACCTGTCACTCTTGTCCGTCCATTAACCCATAAATCTTTTATATTCAAAGTCTTAGTAAAGTTGATTATAAATAATTAAAATAATCGATTAGAATATTAATGTTATATAAGTAAGAGATTACTTGACCTGATTTTTGAATTTTTAATGACCGACCAAACCATAAATAGGTTTTGAGTATGTGAGATAAGTTAAAAGAATTCCAGAAGAAAAATTTACTGGGGGAAGAAAAAAGAAAAATTATATGTCCAGTACAATTTTACCAACTCAAGTTGTAAACAACTAGTTGTAGGATTTGGTCGTAGATATATATTATTTATTCCTATAGGCAATTTGCTGGAACTGATAGTTTTAGATTAATAAATTTTATAGAAAATAAATAAATTTCAATTGTTGGAAGATTGCATCTCAACGAAATTAACTAGTGGGCAGTTATTTAGTATATGCTCTTAACAGTCTCAGGTGATAAAATAAAATAAAACAACCTAATTGGGTTAAGAATTTTGCCCATGATGGCCTGCATGAGATGGGAGTACATAGTTTTTTTTTTTTTTAACACTTGGGCGCTACGCTAGTTCCAAAAACCTTACAAGTTTCAACGTAGTGGGCTCATCAGTGAGAGCATCGGGTTTCTGTGTCAGGAATTGGGCTCAGCCCAAAATTTAACACAAGTACTGCTCTTTGCACCCCACTATTGACCTAAAGAAACTCTATTAGCTAAAATATATCATTTTAAAATTCTAATACAAATTTACAATTATTTCATCCTATTTAATTCCATTAGTACCCCCATCTTTCTCCTCCAGTACACACACGTTTCACTGCGAGAACAAGTGACAAACTTTTATAATTTGTGCATATTTGTCTGAGAACTTTTTTTTTCTTATAAGAATCTTATCTCATCTCTGTACATTGGGTTCTGTTTTAATTTTTTTTCCTTTATTCATTTGTTTGGTAATGACACGACCCACCCTTAACTAACACGAGCGAATCATGTCTAAAACTGTGCTAAGAAAATTTAACTTTTTAAAATATGCTACTTTAAGAAAATTTGGCAGAGTCTCCCCTGCATTTTAGACTAATCCCCTTCCAAATACACAAAACTCAACACTTCAAAAATATTTACATAACTACTAACTTCCTTTTTGGGACCTTGAGTCCTTTATTAAAATAAGGGCATCCCCAAAATAGTCATTAAGATAAAATATGACCTCCGACCTCAAATATAATTAATTTACAATTCAAAAAGTTTACAACTAGGATTTTAATACAAGTTTCCTCAAAAACTCATGCATGATGAGTAAGCAAAAGTTTTTAAAAGAAACTAAAACAAAATCCTTGATGTATATCTAGTATCAAAAAATACACATATGTAAAAAAATCATTTACAATAATGAAATAAGATATCAAAAAAGAAGGCTCTCAAAGCATCATCAAGTAGCCAACCTCAAGCAGCTATTGGCGTTTCGACTGAACAATGTAATCTCTTGGAGAAAAAAATGAGTTTTTTTTTTTAAAAAAAGAAATAGGGTGAGTATAACCTCAATGAGTGGGATAGAGTCATTAAAATCGATAAAAATTTGTATAAGATAAAATAATATATCATAACAATTAAATAATTAAAATTCTACTTTACTAACATTGATTAGAAAACTACTTAGAAAAGATACAAAAATGAGGAAGCAAATCTTTAAATAATTTATATGCCTTTCACATAATCTAAATTTTAATATAAAAATCTTCTAAGGCATTTCTACTTGTATTCAACATTAAATAAGATAATGGTATTAAGGTTCTAAATCTCATAAAACTCATTCCACATTTTAAATTTCTAAATCATCATAGTTTCACTAATCAAATATCCAAACTAATCTGACTGATCATGACCTGGCGGGGCTAGGATTGCTCAGGTCAAGATATCACTATACTGATTCTACGCATGCACAAAGCTGCCCCCAAAGGGCTAAACGTCGAGATCACACGGCCCAAAGCCTCTATGTGTGCCTGAACGGGTTTTAAAGACCTCTATAATTCTACTATCTGAATGAATTGGGTACTAGCTTAATAAAACATAAAAGAAGTCAATTCTTTGCTTAGAGTTGTATCGTTATTTTAAAGATAATTTAGGAAATTCCATTACAAGAATTTTTTGCATATTTGTCACTTCACAATTTTTTTATTTGGCAGTTTTTTAAAAAGTGAGAAATTTAAGCATGTCCTAAAAGTCAAACCTATCAATTCATCTTATTTATCACTTTTTGTCTTTATTTAATCACATATATATCACGTTTTTATAAAAGTTTGACAAGTATGTGAAAATGTAATTTTTTCTTTTCCCTCTCAAATTTCCCTCTTTCTTTTCATTTTTTCTTTCAATATGTGAATATAATATTTAAAATTTCAATAAATTTATCTAAATATAATTAAACAATATAATTTTATTTTTAATCTAAAATTAAAAATAATTTTTAAAAATCTTTAAATTAAAGATAACATTATTATATGTATGAAAAGAATAAATTTTAAATATTAAATTTTAGAAAAATGAATTTTTAAATGTGAAAATTTTACGAAATAAATAAAATTATTTTATTATTTCAAAGTGATGAAAATCATATTATTTAATTGCTTTGATGAAAATTAAGCAATTAAAAATATCAAAAAATTATTTTGCAATAATATAATATTTTAAATATGCAAAAAATTATTATAATTTATTTTATAAATTAAATTAAAATATTTAGTGCTCGAAAAATTATAAAAAATTAGTCTAATGGTGTAAATGAAAAAGTTTGAAATATAGGGACTGAACATGGGGATGATTTTGATAATTTTTAATAGATATAGATTTCCTGGAATTTCACAATTCTATATAAAGAAAATGAACTTCATTCACAACCCTAGCCGTAATCTCCTAGATCTAAATCCTTAATTTCTAAACCTTCCTCCACTCTACTATCCTATGCCACTGTCCACTCCACCGTCCTTGGCCACCTCCAACTCCACCCTTCTTACTTGCAACTCTCCTCCAAGTCTCCTCCAGTCACTCCCCGTTCATTTTGATTCTGATCACCTCAAGTCACTTCACTCGTCTGCTTATGGAGTGACGGTGTTCGACCCCATCACTCAAACTTGGGGCTGTGTTAAACCCGTTCCCCAGTATCTAGATGGGCTTCTATTTTTTTGTCAAGTTGCTAGCTCGCAAGGGAAGCTTGTGGTGATGGGCGGATGGGACCCAGTGAGCAGCAACGAGAGATGACAACGAAAAGAATCACTTACTTGCTCAAAAGAGGGATTTTTTAAGGCTGGATTACAAGGGAAGGAGTCCAAGCCGAGCTTAGAAAATTGGCAATTCTTGAAGTTGTCGGGATGTTCGACCACTCGCTTGCGATCAAGGAACTACAGTCTGTAGGAAACCAAAAGACATCTCTTTCTCTTTCTCGTTCTCTACAATCTCTGCGATGCCAAAGATCCAATCTTTTCTCTTCTTGTTCCTGATCCTTGCACCAACTTTCATATTTTTGCAGCCCACAGAACCATGGAAGTTCCCCAGTGATCCACAGTTGTTTTCAGGTGTTTTCTGTATTCTGATGTAAATTTTTTTATTTTCATAGATTTGTCTGGTTGAGGGAAAGTTATGATTTTTTTTTTAATTTTGGTTTTGTTGGGGGTGTTTAGTTAAAGCATCTTATGAAAGAAGAGCTTTTACTCTTTCGAAACCTTTGGTCGAAGAAGACGGAAGGATTTATGCTTGCTCAGAGAAGACTTTATTTGCATTCGAAAGTAATGGTTCCATTGCTTGGTCCTTGGATTTAGATTTTAGATGTAACATTAATATGGCTCCAATCCATGGAGGTAAGGGTAAGGTATGTAATTTTTAGTATAATAGGGTAAATCTACAAACAACTCTCTGTTTCTGCAAGTGCTTTTCTCTTTTGTTTCATCTTTTGAACTTACGAAAGCTCTTGGCAGATGTATTTGGTAACGGAGAACAGAGTGCTCAAGGTCAATTTTTTGAAAATAGGGACTTCTGAACCTGCCGCACAAGTTTTCTTTGGCCCAGGACCAGGTCAAGAAGGAGCAGATGAAATTTCTGGACTTCCAGTAAGCACATTGTGGTCATCAGTTTTCATTAATGTTAAAGATAAGGGACTCTTTGCATACATGACTCGTGGACAACTGCTGTGGAGCGCTGGGCCTGTGATCGATCAATTTGGCTACCATAAAGGTTGTAGGAAAAGTATTACAAACTGTTGTTTTGCTTTAGCTCCTGTCATTGATCAATGCGAGGCTAGTATATATGTAAGTTCTTCTCAGTTCTCATCTCTATTCATGAATGTTTTAGATAGTTTGAAATTTTTAAAGTCTTAAAGATTCCACATTGTCAATTTAAGATTGTTAAATGGTATACCTTTCTTGGACAAATTTCTATATTCCTATAAATGCTTTTACTTATGGCACCTATAGAGTTTTTGCATTTGCAGATTTCAAACACTCAAGGTGAATTGTACTCTATGTTAGTTCATAGTCCTCATTTTAATTGGATTCAGGATTTTAGTTCATTTGACAAAGTCTTCGCTATCACCCTAGGAAACAATGGCTGCTTGTATGTCACAATACCAGTTAAGGCTCTTGTGTTGGCACTAGATGCTTTTTCTGGAAATGTTCTGTGGAATAGAAGTGTCGGGCCATTAACTACAGCAGAATATGCACCAGTTGTCGACTCTAATGGTAAATATGTGCAACAAAGTTAATTCATTTGTTAAAAGCCTAATACCATAGTTTGATCATTAACTCAAGCTTTTGATAAGTTGTTTGGCCTTTTTTCAAAAACCTATAACTGTATCCTACTTTCTATTACTTCAATTGATGTTTCGAGTTGGATATCTGTTAGGTCATTATATGTAGAAAAGTTTAGAATTCGTCATCAAAATTCGGTGCTTGTAAGTTGCTAAATGTCAGTGCACTGCTTTGCTGTTTCACGAAGTCTACATAGCTTCTATAGGGGTAAGGAATGACATCATCCTTAATTTGATGGGAATGTAATCGTATCAAGCTAAATGTCAGTGCACTACTCTGTTGTTTTCAAAGCTGCGCTTTCTTATTTGTCATATGGATTTGGCCAGCATTATCAAGCCTTACCTTGTATTGTTCTTCAAATTCATTGGGCTCATTAGCAATATAGCATTTTGCTTGTATCAATTTTGGATACTAGTGTCAAATTTATGGTGGTTTTAGCTGTGCAGTTGATCTTCTATTTAAAATTGCGACCATGTAAATACATATTGGTATAATTTGCATGTTTCAAAATCATTACATAATATGCAAATTATACCACTACTCGTAAAGGAAGGTTGTTGTAGTTGGTGGAGGTTATATTGGCATGGAGGTTGCTGCAGCAGCAGGTGGTTGGAAACTTGATACTACGGTATGCATCTAATTGAAATAATGTTGTCTGTTCAAAATGTGGCCTTTGTTAGTCAATATAGCTAAAATGTGGCCTTTGTTAGTCAGTATTGCTAACTCATGCATTTTCGGATGGAAGTGGTTATTGTCACTTAATTATCAAATTACAGTGACCTCCATTTCAATGTTTCTTTCCTTCCATGTTCTCATATTCACTTTCTTCTATTTCATATATATCATGTGATCCTTCATTGCAAATGATCTTTACCAATTACCAATAGAGTATGTGGATGTAATTAAATAATTGAAGTTGTCAGCTGTCTGTGAGAATCAATTTTTGGTCCTTCAATTGTTTCACTAATTCTTCCAGTCTACGTGTAATTAAATATATACTTGGCGACTAAAAACTGCCAAGTATATATTTTTTTTAATTTTTAAAACTATTTATACTTGACGGCCAAAAACCGCCAAGTATAATTAAATATATACTTAGCGGCTAAAAACTGCCAATTATATATATATTTTTTAATTTTTAAGACTATTTATACTTGGTGGCCAAAAACCGCCAAGTATAGTCACGTGCATATTTGGTAGGTTGACCGACCGCCAAATTTACCATATTTGGCGATGCCATTGGTGGCGCTTTCAAAACCGCCAAATATATACATATTTGACTGCTAAAAATCGTCAAATATGAGCATTTTTCTTGTAGTGTTCGTTTTACTTTAAATCTCAAAAATATTAAACAATTCTTTCAAATAAATAGATAAAATTTGGTAAACTATAAAATATACTTCATACAATAATAAAGGAATATAGATTTACTAAACGTAATAAAGCTTTGCTAACATGTATAGAAATAGGAATTTTATAATTTATAATTCAATTATTGGTAAATATATATTTTTTCCACTCACAATCTCGATGATCAACTTGTGTGGCAACCCCTTCCTCGATTAGATTCGGATCCGGACTTGAAACCCCAGTCTCACCTAAGGAAAAAGCGAGATAAAACTCTTTAATAGCACCAAACCACATAATTAGACAAAAACCCCCAACTTCCTACTTGTAGAAAACTTGGTAAATTAACACAAAAATTGAAAATCCATCATTTGGTCCTTCCAAGAGTTAAAAGTGGCTAGGAACTTCACTAATTTTCTATACCAATACAAATTTAAAGAATATTTGTAAAAATATAAATTAGAAAAATTTTGAGTAAATGGGTTTATTCTAAATTACACCAATAATATACTAATTTTCCTAATTAAATAAGAAAGTATCTAATTTTCATCAAAATACAAGAAATTGAAGCTTAAATAAGCATAGAAATCTCATTTCTCTCTCTATAACTTCTCCAAATATCAAATAACATCCTCCTAATAATTATCTAGAGGTAGAATTCAAGATATATAATCTAATTAAGCTAGGAGATGAAGGAATTATCTCAAAAGGACTCCAAATTCTTTCGAAAATCAAATAACCTTCTCTTGCCTTTCTTTTCCCCTCTCACATCTCCCCCTCTTTGCCTTCCGTTCTAATTTTTTTTTTCTCTATTTATTGTAATTCCCTATCTAATATAAATGCAAAAATATGAGTGGATGGGCTGGGTTGAAAAAAAACATTGGGTTGAATTGTTAAATAAAATAAAATGGGCTAAGCTTCCATTAGATAAAAGTTAATGGGTTATACAGGTAATATATTTCGAGTCTTTATTTAATATTAATTTCAAATAAAACTTTTAAGTATAGAGATAAGTTTGTTTTTATCGATTCAATCAATTCTGTTAGTCAAGTTAAATCAATTTTGTCTTTGATAGAAGTCTTTAAATTACTTCAAATTGGGGTTTACGCGGGTGTGAAAAGAATTTGACAGAAAAGAAATAAATATGGGCTAAGTTGTTCGGCGCTTAAGTAATTTGATTCAGAGAAAAATTTGTAATTAGAAAAACAATTAAATAAGATTACTAGTGGGGTGTAAATGGCACCACTCTCGAGCGGATGCTTCAAGAGCTAAACTTGGGCTAAATCCCTATTTTAACCGAGCTAAAGTTTGAACAAACGCAACTCTTCAACTTTTTTGTGACCATTATTTTCTGCTACCTCTAAGCTTTTGGCACCTCCAACAACTTGTAATTGTTTTCCATTTCTCTTTCGTTAACACCTTTATAATGAGATAAAATTATGTGGTTTTCTGGGGTGATTGAGTGATGTACAACTTGAATATTTTAATAAGAATAATTTAATATCGAGTGGATTCGGCTTGGAATGAAAAGTTATGGATGATCATGAGCAGGTTTAGTTAAAAGCCCAATTTTAAAACCTAGGAGACCGAATAAACGAAGGTATATGTAGAAGTAATATCAACTAGAAAATGATAAGTTTTGATTTAAAAAAAAATTATTATTGAAATATAAATAAAGCAATTTATTAATAAGTACAAAGAATATAATTAAACATAAATAATTGTTAACACCAATTTAGCACACCCGTTATAATTTAACCATAACTTTTTTTTTTTGATTAAAAATTCATGAGAAAATAAAATAGTTTGTCTAAACTACGGAAGATAAAATCACCACCAATAATTATATATGAGTAGGGGTAGTAAAAAGGCGTGCATTTATAGGTCTTATGATTGGATTAATTTAATGTAATCTTTTCCTTTTTTTTTAATGTTAATTTGTCTACTTGTAGAAGGAGATAATGAAAAAACCTGGTAAAAGTTAACTTAGTTTGAATTTGGTTGAGCATGATTGCGTCTAACATTTGACCAACACTACTAATTTATTTGGATGATGATCTATTAGTCTTTGCGTTTGGAGTTTGGAAACAACTAGCTGCATAATTGTTGTGGTTGGCAATATTTTCATATTTGTCAATAGCTTTCGAAGTTGGTGATGGTGTCTGGGGTATTACAATCAACTTCATTGAATTAGTGATCTTAACCCTTCTACAATATTAAAAAACCTTGGCGACACATGGACTAGGTTGGATAGGATAACGGACATGTTCTAGAAAAATTATGAAAAAAACTACGTTGATGTTTCTTCTAAATCTAATAAAAAATAAATTTATGGGTTTGGAAGTGCAAGTTATAGCAAGTCTAATTGAAAAGGGAAGAAATATATACGTTTCTTGTTTTATTAAGAAAATTGATGTTTATAAAAAGTATAGTCAAAAGACTTTATTGGTATAATAAAGGATTTACAAGTAATCTATTTAAATAGATTAAAAGAAAGCAACAAGGTTAGACATCAAATCATAAAGGTTGGCTTGGATTATAACCTTATGATATGAAGACTGAAAACTAAGGAGAAGTTTATTTTCTTCAATTTATCATTTAATACTTAAAATATTTAGATTTAAATCTTAAAATTTTTGTTTGTTTTTCTATTTAGCACTTATTTTAAGTGATAAATCACTTAATTGAAAAAGCCAAAATTTATTAACTTTTCCAATCACTATTGTCTAAATGAGGTATTAAAAATTTTATTCCATAAATATCTATACATATTAAAATAATATAAATTTTATCAAATGTTTATTTATGAATATTATTTTAATTTATTAAAACGTACAATTTTGGTATATTTGTGATTGTTTTAGTAATTATTATCAAATTGTTATATTATTTATTACTATATTTATAATTATCATATTAAAATATGATAAATATTTTTTATAATTGGTAAACTTTCATTTATTTCTATTAACATTTCAAATTAATTAGCTAATAATATGTTGAATAATAACTATTGAAAATTTTGATATCATTATAAATGGCAAGTTTTAAAATAGATAATATATTTGATAGAATTTTATTATATATTATAGGAACAGTTTTATTAAAACTTCAAAAGTTATTTAATAGATTGCTAAGAAAATTTTATTTTATTTAATAGTGTATATTTAAAGTAAAAAATTAATATTTAATATTGTCAGTTAAAAGATCATATTAGTTTTTTTTCTTTTTAAGTTTATGAAATGAAAAACACTTTAATTAATAGAATTATTCTTTTATGATTCAAAATATGGTCCTCAAAATATAATGGATAAAATACTACTCTTATAATTTTTTTTATACAAATTGATATAGCTTAAACTTGATCTACTTGGAGGAATGAATTTTAAAAATTGATAATATTAATGATATAGTAGTTATACAATATTATCGTATAAGTTTATATAATATAATATTAACTATTTAAATGAAAAAAATTTATTTAATTTTATTAACTATTTAATTTTTAAAGGATTGTATAAATATAAATATAAATATTTTATATTTTAACAAGGGTAAAAAAAGTTACATTAAAGATAAAATATTCTCTTACCACTTTTTTTAAGTCGTATATAAAAAAATAAATAAACATCATATTAAATAGTCTAAATTAAATTCTAAAAAATATTAGGTGATGGAAATAAACGCTATCT
Organism: Boswellia sacra; assembly: GCA_013180625.2. NCBI lineage: Eukaryota > Viridiplantae > Streptophyta > Magnoliopsida > Sapindales > Burseraceae > Boswellia > Boswellia sacra. Next base: position 314,853 of record SNVD02009834.1, read on the forward strand.
AAGTGTCTTAATTAAGGTCGGCTTAGATTGGACGTGAGGAAAGAAATTGGTGTACATATTACAATTTTTTATTTGATTGTGCGGAAAATAATAGAATAGGAAATACAGTATCTGAAGCCAGCAGGAGAGGGAGAGAGGTGGCCCCAAATTGGGAGAACAGGAAAATACAGGAAGATAGATAATTTAAACTTTGACAAAATTGGCGTTGTTTTTGCTTTATCAACAGCCTGATTATTGGATTCAGAGTTTCAGACCGTCCCAATTTCACAAGCAAACAGAGATATAATTAATTTTGAGACTCCAGACTCCACTCTTTGCAATTTGCGTTACGAAGAGAAGAAAGCAACTTTCACTGCTATAATTGAAACTTGTACAACGGAAGGTCAATTCTGTCACTCAACTGGCAATATCAATAAAGCTGGTACGGAAACTGACATTTTCCTTTCCTTATAAGTTTATTTTCACCTCACTTTGATCACTTCAAAGTTAATACAAGCAGCAAGAGAAATGAGACTCCAAAGTCTCTCACTTTTGCCTCTTCTCTGCTTCACTTCACTTCTCCTCATCCGAGTTAACTCAACTCCGCCTCCATACTCCTGTGACTTATCCCACCCATCAACCAAATCCTACCTCTTTTGCCAGACCACGCTGCCAATCAGCCAAAGAGTCCAGGACTTGGTCTCCCACCTCACATTGGATGAAAAGATCTCCCAACTCGTCAACTCAGCTCCTGCTATTCCCCGACTTGGTATTCCAGCTTACGAGTGGTGGTCCGAGGCATTACATGGCCTGGGCAATCTGAGCAGAGGCATCTTCTTTAATGGAACCATTAAAACTGCCACTAGCTTCCCTCAAGTGATCCTCACCGCAGCTTCTTTTGATAGTTATTTGTGGTATCGCATTGGCCAGGAAAGTTTTTAGTATTGAGTTTTCATCAACTCCATTTTGTTTAACTCAATAAAAATTTATCAAAACTTGTTCTTGGCAACGTTTGCAGGCTATTGGAAATGAAGCTAGAGCAATGTACAACGCTGGACAAGCAATTGGAATGACATTTTGGGCACCAAATATTAACATTTTCAGGGACCCCAGATGGGGGAGAGGCCAGGAGACGCCTGGAGAGGATCCATTGCTAACAGGGAAGTATGCAGTGTCATATGTGAGAGGCATTCAAGGAGATACTTTCGAGGGAGGGAAGCTTAAAGGGAATCTTAAAGCTTCAGCTTGTTGTAAGCATTTTACTGCTTATGACTTGGATAATTGGGATGGCACGAATCGGTTCAAGTTTGATGCTCGAGTAAGTGAAAACCAATGCTCTTGCTGCGTTGTTCCTGTATTTGTGCTTTTTACAGCATGGTTCAATGATTCCTTCCTAGCTTGACTTGTTAATTTTAAAAACAGATATATTATTGGCCTAATGCACTTTATTGGGTTTTGCATTAATGTTGATTTTTATTCATGAATGTTGGTTATGCTAAAGCTTCACTCTGCTTTAGGATTTTTTTGTCCTGGAGTTTTATTCTGGTATTCTTCAGCAAAGATGAGATAGCTGTTGTAATTGAGTGCTTTATTGTTTAAAAAAAAGTGTTTGTTCTTCCTTTTTCCGGTCATGAATTCACTTTAAGACTTTCTCCTACATACTTTCTCATGCTGTAGTTATACTTGATTTGTTTTGTTTTATTGTTTATTTTTCTGGGTTCAGGTTACTCCACAAGATTTAGCAGACACGTTCCAGCCTCCCTTCCAGATATGCGTAGAGCAAGGGAGAGCCAGTGGTATAATGTGTGCTTACAACAGAGTTAATGGAGTCCCAAACTGTGCAAATTTCAATCTTTTAACCGAGACTGCCAGAGGGCAATGGGGCTTCCATGGGTAAAGAAACATTTCAAAGTGAAGTGCAATCAATACTTTTGGCCGTTTTTAAGATAATAAACTTTTCTTGTTGAAAAATTAATCAGATACATCACATCGGATTGTGGTGCGGTGTCCATTATCTATGAAGTTCAAGGATATGCAAAATCACCAGAAGATGCTGTTGTTGATGTGCTTGAGGCTGGTATAGTGGGACCCTATTATCCATGATCCTCTTCTCTCGGTTATATCTACAAAGTTACATGTGCATGTGTTATTGCATAGACTTGGGTTTTATATCGGCTGTCTCTTTGTTATCTGTAAGCAGTTTCATTCCACTAAGATTTGGATTGGACGGTTCTGATGGTTTATGGACCCACAACCATTAAGGGTCATTGTGGGCTACAGCTCAAGCTGACGTCAAGAGTAATGTTGATTGAATAAGGGTCATCTGAGTATTTAATGGCATGATTGTTAAGTTAAACCGGTAACAATGTGGACAGCAAAAAATTGATATCTCAGACACACGAGTACATTAACCCAATCCTTTGAGGTGTGAGTGCCTGTGTGTTTGGATATTATTAAATTTCTGTCTCTACAAAACCAAGAAAAGAATTTACAGATTTAATTGATTGAGAGGGGCTCGTGGACTTTTCAGTAAGTCTGTCACACTCATCACCGATGTTTTGAACTTTTGTATTTGTCAGTAACAGGAAGAGTGATGCTTCTTATTTTAACTTCTACTGGCTTGCGCATGGCCATTATGTTTAGAGTGGTAAGGTAACTTGATATCTCCTGTATAATATGAATATTGCTATTTGTAAATTGTAACATAAGATGCTTGGTAAAATAAATTGCCTTACTTTTGTAACTTAAATCTGTATATTTTTTAATATTTTTATATTAGATATCAATTACGTATCATTTTTAAAATTTAAAATAATTTAAAATCCATCGTATATTCTTAAATTTTATAAAAAATAAAATCATAAAAACAGCGTATTTTACTAATATTAAAACAAAAGTGCAAATATTTTAGATAGAAACAAGAGTCCTTGTTCTTTTCCGAAGTTGGTTACAATTAATGTCAATTGTTATACTAGATACGTGAATTGATTGTGTACGATAAAGCGAGGGAAATAGGGACCGAAATAGGCATAGCAGGGGCGATTGCCCCTCCTAGGCCAAAGAATAAATAAAAATATTCTTGTATCCTTTGAATTAATTATAAATGCTTATGGTTTTTTATATATATAAATCTGTTCAGATCTTGCTTATTAAACAAAATTTTTTATTTTTTTCTATTATTACTCATTAATTTGTTTTTTTTTAAAGATAAGCTGCTTTTGAATTAATAAATTTAATATTTTACTTAATCATATTATTAATTACTTTATTTTATAATTTCTCTTTTATTTAAAACTAAAAAATGACATGATAAACTTAAATTTATATCTTCCAAACAATATTGAATGAAAATAATATAAATTTTTTTTTAAATTTACAATTATATTTTACTTATATTAATTTATGTTCTTTTATTACTGTTCAATTTGGCCCCTCCAAAAACAATTGCTCACTCTGTCCCTGGATGGAAATAGCACTGTTGGCAAGTAATAATGGCCTGTAATTGAGATTCTTGGTGACTATATACGTCTATTAGGAAGTATGAGAGTTCCAAGTGTTAGCTGATTCTGCATTCACCCGAATTCGGATTAAAGAGATTAATATCAGTTAGATGTTCTGTTAGAGTTATGATGTTTTAATTAGCGCGACATAAAATTAACAAGATTTTGTCGTTGTTTTAATGTGACACTTCTTTCAGGCATGGATGTCGATTGTGGAACTTACTTGAGGGACTACACCAAATCAGCTGTTGAGCAGAAAAAACTTCCCGAATCTTTAATAGATAGAGCCCTTCATAACCTCTTCTCTATTAGAATGGGGTTAGGACTTTTCAATGGTAATCCCAAGCTCCAGGCTTTTGGCAATATTGGTCCAGACAATGTCTGCTCTCCTGCTCACCAGGTTCTAGCCCTTCAAGCGGCTCAAGATGGCATTGTACTTCTAAAGAACTCGGACAGACTGCTTCCATTACAAAATTCAAGATCCATTTCCCTTGCTGTAATAGGCCCCAATGCTAATTCTGCACAAACACTTTTAGGAGACTATGCAGGTCCCCCATGCAGAACCATTACACCGTTGCAAGCATTGGAAAGCTATGCCAAGAGCACAGTCTTTGACCCTGGTTGCGATACAGTGGCATGTTCTTCAGCTTCAATTGACGAGGCAGTGAACATTGCTAAAGAAGTGGATAATGTGGTCCTGATTATGGGATTGGACCAAACTCAAGAGACGGAGGGGCTTGATCGTGTGGACTTGTTGCTTCCAGGGAAGCAACAGGAACTCATCACTAAGGTTGCAAAAGCTGCAAAGAAACCGGTTGTTCTGGTGCTTCTTTGTGGAGGTCCAGTTGATATAACTTTTGCCAAGTATGATCACAATATTGGAAGCATTCTTTGGGCTGGTTATCCTGGTGAGGCTGGAGGGCTTGCACTTGCTGAAATCATCTTTGGTGATCACAACCCTGGTAATTTTTTAAGAACGCTGTGAATAAGCTATAATAATTACATGTGGCATATATATTTGATTAAAATATCTTAACATAACCTTCTAAAGCTATTATGATTAAGAACAAACATCTCATGTTGCTATATGTGCAGGAGGAAGATTACCGTCAACTTGGTATCCAAATGATTACATCAAAGTACCAATGACAGACATGAGAATGCGGCCTGATCCAATTTCAGGCTATCCTGGACGTACTTATCGATTCTACAAAGGCCCAAAAGTTTATGAATTTGGCTATGGTCTCAGCTACTCAAAGTATTCATACAAATTCATATATGTCACACAAAACGCTCTTTATATGAATGAGACATCAAGCACAGAGACAGTTGAAAATCGAGATGCTGTTCGCCACAAGTCAGTTTCAGAATTGGGTACGGAATATTGTGACGGTAAGAAGTTCTCAGTCACTGTTGGAGTTGAAAATCATGGAGAGATGGCAGGCAAGCATCCGGTGTTGCTGTTTGTGCAGGCAAAGAATGGAAATGAAAATGAGAGGCCGTTGAAACAGTTGGTTGGATTCCAAAGTGTGATATTGAAAGCCAAAGAAAAAGCCGAGATCAACTTCGAGCTGAACCCTTGTGAGCACCTCAGCACAGCTAATGAGTACGGCTTGATGGTGATTGAAGAAGGAACTCTTATATTGGTTGTTGGAGATGATGAATACCCCATTAACATTGTAGTTTAATGTGGAAAATTGGTCCTCCACAACTTGAAGGTTGGAGCCAATTTCCTAGTTTGATCTCTTTTAAGATATTTCTATATATGTTCAAAATAAGACTTTAAGGGTATGTTTAGTGCGCGACACTATATAGTACTATTTTATTATATTATATTAAATAGTGTAATACATGTGTTCGGTATTAATTTAATATAGTATTAATTAATACAAAGTACAACTCTTATATATATCAATATTGTATTAAATTATGTAGAGTTAATCCATGACATTAGCATTACATTATATAACACTAATAAAAAATGTCAAAATTATCCTTATAAAATTCTATATATCCAATAATACCCTCTAATTTTTAAAAATTTTAAAATAAATGAAAATGTATTTAATAGATAAATTATAAAATTAATTTTATTTTAAATTTTATTCTCTAAAAAAAAAGGGATGAAAGGAGTCACCGCTCCCATTGAGTGACACCAAGGGTCTACTGCCTCCGTTGGACCAATTGACACCTAGCATACAACCATAAATTAGAATTATCTAATAGGTCCAGTGGGGGCATTGGACCTTAAGTAATTTTTTCGACAATTAGCAATTATTCATAAATTACTAAATAACTAATTTTATAAATAAATTAAAAATATATTTATAGTTTGTATATCCTTTTTGAAAAAAAAATTCTTACTTTTTTGTACAAATTAATACAATACATAAGTATACCAAACGTTATATACTTTTGACATAATATTATTTTTAGTACTATACAATAATGCAATGCTATACAATACAATACAATACTATACTATACTATGTCATATACCAAACATGTCCTAAAATACTTAGGTCATGTTTGACGCGCGATATTGTATAGTATTATTTTTAATAATTACATTGTATTGTATTAATTAATGTTATGCATAATATAGTGTATGTTTGGTGAAACATTGCACCGTACTATTTTTTATACTATACTATACTATATTTATGTTTGGTGTATTTTTAAATTGTATTACATTATTTTTCATTGCAAAAATAAATAACATATTATTAAATAAATTAAATATTATATTTATACCAAATTAAATAAATATTTATTTGAAAATTAAAAATATCATTTCTATAATTTATTATTGGTTATATTTGAAAATTTTAAGGGTTTAAAACAATTATAATACAAATATATTTATATGTTTTATTATAAGGATAAATATGACAAATATAATTTAAATTAAGAAGAACATAGTATTATTTATATTTATTTGGATTTGGATTTCAAATTTTAATTATTTTATATGCAATTAAATTTTAAATTTATTATATATTATAATAAATTATTGTAAATAAATAAAAATTATTAGCATAATATAATTTATTTAATAATTAGAATTTTGATTTTATTTTTAAATATTTATTTTTAAATCATTGTAATAAATATAATATTAATTATTTAAATAAAAAATTTTGGTATAATTTAATTAACTATTTAATTATTAAAAGATTGTAATAAACATAATATATATATTTTATATTTAAAAAAGGATAGAAAAGTTTATTAAAATTAATATATTCTTTTATTATTTTTTAAAAAATTATTTAAATAAATAAATATAATATTAAATAATATAAATTAAATTTTATCAAGTGTTAAGTAATAAAAATATACTTTCACTAAGTCTGTCACTTATCGTATCACAATATATTATATATATAAAAAAATAAAATCTAAAAAAGAATTTATTATTTATCTTATCCTTGGCAATCAAGATGATGTTTACAGAACGCCTTCAGACTTAGCAAGTGGCGCAACAGTCTGAAACTTGAACCTATAAGGAGTGCGAGCAACACATGCCTTGTCAAATCCTCATTAATACATGAATATAATTTATTTTGTGTAATGCAGGATAATGCATTGGTTTTTCTCCGCATTAGACAATGTAATATATATTACATTAAATTATGTAGTATATTATTTAATATAATGTAAAGTTTGTTCCAAACATAAGTACTGTATAAATTAATACAATGTAAAATTTTTATACAGTATAATGAGGGCTGCCAAACATTACCCTAGTTTAATGTCACCTGAGTAGATGTATGATCTGCCTTTTAATAAGATTAAAAACCAGTTAACAATAGCTATGAAGCATTAGAATTTTAGATGGTTTTCCAATCTTTAGGATGATTATTATTCAGACTTTACTTATAGTAAAACTTTGATAAATTATTATTGTTGAAACTATACAAAATTATTATTTTATCCAAGTTTTTTATTTAACAATAAATGAATAATTAATTTATTTATCGATAAATAAATAATTATTAATTTAAGACGATTTTTATGTTTTAATTATTTAAAATGTATTTTTTTATCAAGATTCATGGCTGTATTATAAATAAAACTACAATAAATCAACGTGGTTAAAATTAATAGATTACATGAAACTATTTATGCTTTGTGGTAGAGAAATAGAAATGTAATTGATGTTGATCACATTTTAATTTATCTTAATAAAAAATAATGTAATGATGAAATTGCCTACAAATAAGAATATCATCGAAGGAGTACAGATATACCGACTGATGATGATCATGTCCATAAAATAGTTGTGTGTTAACAAATATTTTTCAAAAAAGGTCATTCAAGCAATTGTAACTTTAGATAATTAGTTTACTACAATATGAAAAACATATAACAAATATGGTACATATTTTACAAAAAAAATTAAGGATGAGGTTGGGTTTAGTTTAGATATAAAGGGAAAAAACAAACAAAAAACTTTATACGCACATTTTAAAAAAGAGCATAATTGAAAAACTGGAAGTTAAGAAAAATCACTTTCATATTATGAATTTATATGTTATTTATGCTATGTATTTGATCAATTATTAATTGATATTTTTGTTAGACCTTAAAAAATTTTAAAAAATTATTATCTTATATATGTAGCAAAATTTATCAATTTACTACATTAGTCCGAATGGAGACTTAAATATTTTATTATTTAATCGAGATATCTAGTCCATATTCATCTTTTGTACGTCACAAACTACCAAGCAGTACTCACTCTCGGTTAACAGCTTCTATGTAATCATGGGAATATCGAAATTAAAATTATACATCCAATGACATATACCAGTACCAGTAGTAGTCCTTAACGATTTGGTGTATTATATGTAAAGAAAATAAATTTAAGCTGTTTTCACATCTTCAAAGGATTCAAGGTTGGGAGGGTGTAAGGATGAGATATCATACCAGGCCTAGATAAACTATGTGATATATGTAAATGGTATTCAACTTCAAGGGTACCACTAACTCTTTTAAATAAGTGTGGAAGCTTGGCAAGCATCTCAATCTTCAACTCCAAGATTTTTAGCTTGTAGTAAACAATTCCACAACTACTGTTTTTGATTTGGGCTGCTAATAGGCGTCCGTGTTGTCCTTCTAAGTGCTGAACGACGCGCACCACTAATCTTGATAGATTCCTTTTCGGTCCCCGTGCGGTGTTAACTATTATATCAGAATAAATAAATGACATCGATCTATTATTGGGCTCTAAATTTTATGTGATTTTCAATTCGTGGATACACTTACTGAAAGATTGAATTTTGTTATTGTGTGATCACTTTCGTCTAAAAGCATCTGCATAACTGTAACATATTGAAAATGTACTCCACTTTACGTGCTCTTTATGAGAATAAAGAGAGGTAAAAGATACAAAAGTAAAAAATTTGATTTGATGGCAACGCAACTAGTGCTTCTCTTAAAATTGGGCATGGTTATTGCTCCCAATCACATGTCCGTATAAGCATAAAAAATAATACTATATCTATAATTAAGAACATATTTGATTAAATTTCTCTATTAGTTAAAAGAGTTTTTTTAATGTAAAAAATTCTTTTATAATTTTTTTATATCGTTTATAAGAGTTTTTGAATGATTAAAAATGTTATTTTAAGTTTACTGAAAAAGCTCAAAATAGATGTTTTAGAGAAAAGCTTTTTTTTAGCTTTTTGTTTTTTTAACTTTGAAAAATCAAAGATACCTTTGTTTAATTTTAAATATTTCACTTTATTTTTTACTTATAACAAAACTCTATTTTAATAATTTAATTATAATAAATGCTTTTATATTTATCCCATCAAATAATCAATGACTTTTTTATAAAAGCTCTACTTTTAGAAGCTCTTCTTCAAAAAGATTTATTTTAATAAGCTCTACTCGTAAAAGCCAAAGCAAACAGCCCTAAATCTTATAATCAACTGTTTAAGTTGACAAAATCTACTTAAATCTTCTGGACATATAACATCCTTTTTTATCAGGTGCTACATTACCCAAGCATAAAAGTTCACAATATCCTAGTTAGGTATCTCCATTAATTATTATTGATGTAGGATTAGACCAGGATTTTTATGTCTATTAAACAGCCAGACCAGAGATGTCCCAGGATTCTCAACTCCTAGGATTGCTAGGAATTTTAGTAAAGGAAGTTCGATTTGTTATATAAAAATCGTTTTCAAAATTAGGATAGCATTTGCAATATGATTTGAAGTAATTTGTTCATACAATTCTGTTTGAAATATGAAGAATTCAATCCCGCAAGCTATTTTCACAAGAAGGGATATCAAAATCGAGTCCCTCGGTTGGAATCCGAAAGCAATGCAGACATGCCCGTTATGCTATAGACAACATGTCTGAGGTAGTAGGAAGAATAGAAAGCATCAGCATTTCAGAATGCAATGAAGTGCTATTCAGCTTCAGTCGGCGAAGCAGCAATGGTGAGAGTGGACCACTTAGTGTTGGTAACGAAATTGGAATATTATGATCATGTGGTCTTGCTGATGCCAGGAAGCAACAGAAACCCAGAACCTCATTGCCTCCGTTGCATGAGCTGCTAGAAGGATTTTGTTCTGTGATTCTCGGTGGGGCTCCAGTAGACATTTCTTTTGCCAACTATAAAATATAACTAGAAGCTCTTTGGCAGCACAAACATCTAATTTATTTCTTTGTATGAAAAACAGGAAAATGCAAATCTAATGCCTGAGAGAAGTAGGGGTCAACGGTACATTTCCTGTTACGATCCAGGATAGAGACTACTAGTAGCCTAATATCCACAAAATTTCGCCAATATCTATGATTTGAATGAAGAGTATTCTACCATCTTAAAGTTATCCCAGGCGCATTTATAGATCCTAAAAACCATGGAAAGATGGAAGCTGTCAAACGAGAGTTTACGTTTGGCAAGCAGGAAAAGCTTGAAAAAGAAAAAGAGACACGGTAAACAGCTGGTCGGACTCCAGCAGGTGAATTTGAATGCAGAAAAGTGCGCTGAGCACCTTAGACCTCTTTCTTCATTGTATGAGATCTGACAAACCAAATTCTTCCCTTGGAGGCAAACCTATTTTAACTAAAATGCATGTTAACATAATTCAAGTCACTAGCAGAAAGTTGAAGCAATTAATTGTCAACTACTTCTATATGTAATTTACTATTATCTAGGGTGATTGTAGTGGAACTTGATATCAAATAGTTCCAACAATTTCTGTCAACCACCTCATTTCTTTTGTAGGCATTGTTGTAGAGAATGGGTGCTGAACATCCTAAATTAAAATCAACAGATTCAATGTCCGTCTAATGTCCAAAAACATGATCAATTAACATCTTTCATTGATTTTAAAAAAAAAAAAAAAGTTGCTTTCAAAGAACATGGAAAAGAAAGCATCAAACTAGGAAGGTCCCTCAACAAATAGATAATGTATATGTCTAGTGATGAGAATGAAAAGAAAAGCTTCTACTGTACAACAACAATTAATGCACAATACAGGATGAATCAGAGGCATTTCAAGTTATTGTCTTAAACTTCTCAATTGAGGCATATTTGAGACAACCATTATTGACAGTAGCAGAACCAGAACAGAAGCATAAGCTATTAGTAAATCTGATTCTCTTGCAAGAGAGCAATAGCTAACACTTACTCCTCTATTCCCATGGAAGGTGGCAACAACAAAACCTGGGTCATCCCTTGCCTTCCATGTCATGGCTGAGACGGTTATCTCACGAGTTCCATCTGGGTGTGTATGGTCACAAAATTCATTTGTATGTGCACTGAAAACTATCCTGCAAAAATTAAGGTGCGATATCAACTGGAGGCAACTCAAGTTTATTAAGGAATGTGACAGAGGAAAAAAAAAATGTGCATCAACTTGAAGGCCCACCAGTCCACAAAATCCAATTATTGAACTACCCATGAGTTGAAGTTCTTACTATATTAAAAAGATATATGCAGCCAAACTGACAAACATTCATCGATCGAAAAGGCAACTATATCCAATATTCATCATTATATGCAATCATAAAAAACAAAAGACAATCTGAAATTCATCAGTTACAAGGGCAATCCAGAACCGCAAAAGAAGCAAGAAAACTGCAATTAAAAGCAAGGAAACAGATGGTAGGTATGCCCCCATAAACAGCAAGAAAATGTATTGCAGATGAAAGAAGATGGAGGTACCTTGGTTTTAGAGCTTGGAAAATGTATTGAGTAGCATTGGGTGGGATGGTGTGCAACAAATTGTAGGGGCCAGGCCCGGAAGCCTCCCTAAAATACAAAATTTGACAACATTAAGTGCCAACAACTAGCAGCACAAATGATAACAAGCTAGTTTGAGAAGTAAAATCATTGGGGATAGCATATAAAGCCAGTGTTGTTTCAACTGACAAGATGAACTAATATCACTAATGCGAATTACTGAATATAGATATAACTTTGCCCAGAGTTTAATAGACCATCAGCTGCCATTCCCCACAACATCCATTTACAAAGGAAAATAACAATAAACAAAATGGTAAGAACTGGGCCCCTAGCGATCTGGCCTTTAGTCCTTGACATCAAGATAGTGGGTATAACAGCATGCTATTAGCACCAAATGCAAAGATACGTCCCTAAGTATTTAGAATATAACTCTTGCGAATATAATGTTGGAAAACAATCGTATTTAAAGGAAATAATAATAGAGGATGGAAAGAATAGATGAAGAGATACACTAACCTGGTCTCACGTCTACTTGATTTCTGCTGTGAACACTTGCTGTCAAGTATATGGGGCAAGGGGAAATGAAGCAATAGGACAGGACCAGACCCATATGACATAGCATTTTCTCTCCCAGCAAAGTCATTGTACACATCACTGATTTTACCTGAATCAGAACCTCCTCCAGCTGTGCCTTCGCCATCCATTCTTAAATCCATTCTCTCCCTCTCTATGACCTTTTCAATACTAAACCTTAAATTATTGTTGCCACACAGCAGTGCCACAGCATTCAGTGAGACAAAGCTAATATTACTGATTTCGAACGCACCACAACCAGCCGAGTCCAAACCGGGAAAATTCCCAGCAATCCAATTAACAGATTTTGCATCAAGCCCACTGCATTCTCCTACATCCCTGTCTCCTAGAGTAACATGAAAAGGAAGGCTAAGAAATGGACCCAAAATTTGATGAAATTGATCTAGCACACTCAACCATTTATCTCTTGTCAATTCAGACCCTTTTGCCGAAATATCTCCCAAGACTAGCAGCATATCAGGATTCACACGGTGAAAAGATTTCTGCATCACACGTATTGAACAAGAATTCTTTATTTTAAAACAAAAAACATAAAATAGTACCATTGTATCATTTGATCCAATCTTATCTAGCTGCTTGCTCACAGTCTCAGTTATAAGACATACATTGAAACTTATTGCATCACAACTAAAAATTTAAAACTAAACTCATTCAGACTTGGGGATTTTTCCTCTCCTGTTTCCAATTATTCTTTCATTTCTCTTCCAAACAAACCAATTGTTCATCAATTCGCTTAAAACTTTACTTCCTAATTAACATAACATCAAAAGTAAGAGCCTGAAGATGCAGTGATTCAATTTCCCAGCTTCTGAAATCATTTTTAACAGTTCTCTGATTCTTGTCTTCTTATCAAAAAACCAACTTTAACAAAGCATTTCCCCATACAAAACAACAAGCTTTCACAAATTAAAAAAAAAAAAAAGGCTTCCAACTTTGAACACAGTAACGTTCATCACTCATTACCCTGAAAATTTTGGCCATGTAATAATCTCTGAAGTATTGATTGACAAACCCAGAATCGGACCCCAACAGCAACAGATTCGAAACCATCATCACCTTCAGATCATCATCCCGACCCGAACCCCATTCAGGATCCGTAGCCGGTACCATTCTGCAAGAGGGAGCAGAAACCCACTCGTCGTAAAACATCAGAGACGAGACTATGATAAATGGTAGCAGCGACCTCCACACACTTCCCCCCATCGTCTTTCTTCCTCTAAGTGACACGTGGCTGAAATCTAGAGTACGCCATTTTCATGTTCCGTCATTGTGCAGAGTGTACGTAGAGATCGAAAGTGAAGACTGCTGTTTGATCTAGTTCAGTTTCTGTACGGCTTCTAATTCGTTTAGGTTTCCCTGTGCTGTGATATTTTATCCAGTTGGTACATTTAGTTCAGTTATTACCGGCTTTATTATATTAATTCACAAATTCAAACTACATTTTCACTGACTATTTGAAAATGCTATAAATAATTTTTTAATTATTTAAAATAATAATAATAATAATAATAAAAAAGATGCTGACGAGTGACAATGCATCGGAATCTATGGGGAGTTTCGTCATGGCTATGCTTAGATTAATGAAAGATGGCCCAGTCCCAGATGCTGTACAGTCAGTGGCCAAATTTGTAAAACTTGCCAATTGGCGTTGGCTTTTTCTAGCCAGAAAAAGTTTCGGTATACAGGCTTTAGAGCTTTGCCAATCTGGGCAACAAGTGAAGGTCGTTGTCATTCTTTAATAATGTTTTTTCCTTTTGCCAAGATTGGGAAACCATGGATGAGGTTGAAACATTGGTCTGTTACATGTATTTTCGTCGAGATAGACTAAACAATTCAAAGCTGAACCCTGACGTGGTCTACCATGATTACAAATCTTTATTCGGTTGGCAACTTTTGTACACTAATGTCAGGTATTTAGAATCTTCCTATTTGATTGTTCAGCATGAAATTGCATCAGAACTTATGTGACCTATACTGAATGTGAAATTGGACGGGAAGAGCGAGGAAAGGGTGGATCATCATTCATCAAATCAAGTTTCCATTGGCTTTAGTTAGGCTGCTAGAGAATACCAATTATTCCAGCAAGGTCCCAGCTGGAAATTAGGAAAAACAGCATATTTGGCTTTAACAACAACATTGTGAATAAGGGTCGTTGCAATGTGCATTCCATGTATTGTAATCTTTTCAGGCCTTTAATCACTTCTTTAACATAGTGAGAATACTATTCCTCCAAGAGATAGATAGTTTGGCGAAGAAGGTGCATTGAGATGACTGTAAACATAACAAAGTGTTATTTATCTTTTAACATTTGTGATAAAGCTAACTCAGATGCGAGATAAGGAATCTTGTATAATTGCAGTAATATTTATAGAATGAAGGTGGAGTTTGATGTAAAGTTTGATTCCGTTATGTATAACAAAATAAATAAAAGTATAAGAATGCAACACACAACCAAAAAAAAAAATATTAATAATGAGTCTTATCGAGAATAATTAGATAACAATTCTGTTTATCGCCGAGGGGAACAAAAATGTGAAGCAACCCATCATCATCCTACACCTTATAAAAACTTAAAAATGTATCTTGGCACTGAATCTCTGGGGATTAAGGCCGCTGACATCGGCTCTTGACTCGGTTACTGTATGGGCTCAAACTAGTGAATGGGGATGGGCTGACTCAGTCAACTCGTCGGTACCAGTTACACCCAGATGGGTTCGGGTTCGGGTTCGGGTTCGGATAGATTCCTTTATTTATTTTATTTACTGTTTATTGTTTGTGTGAGTTACGTGTATACGCTGGTTTGGAAAGCGTTTAAATTTATAAATAAATGTTCACCAAAGCAAGCAGAGGCAGAGCGTGAGATTGAGCGTGCCGCACCAAACAAGCTGGAGGTTTGGTCACGCGCCAATGTAATTATCCCTATGTTACCACCGCCTACTCTCTGTATGTCCTGTTGATTGGATTTCCTTCAAAAGCTTCTCATTGACGCACCCGCACATGCCCATTCTCCTCCTCAAATTACCATGTTACTCTTCTCATTTGCCTTTCTTTTGGGATGTTTTTAAATAAATTAATCATTCTTCCGCACTTCAAAAGAAAAAAGTCAATTCTACAAACCTCCTTAAGATTTGCCAAAATCACATATGATCACCTTTGATTCTGAAAATTTCACATACCTCCATTAAGAACCGTTAAAAAAATAGAAATTTTTCAAATTGTTCATAGTTGACAATTAAAAACTATTCAAATTTAAAAAAAAAAACTCAAAATTTGCTAAGTCTTCCATCAACTACCATCCCAACAAGTCTTAAAAAGCTACCATCATTATAAATAATACATAAAAAAGAATTTATTAGAAAAAATTGACATTGAAATCACTTATTAAAATCTTGAAATAATAAAAATTTATTGCATTTGCATTGCACCCGTACAAATTGTTTTCTAAAGTTTAAGTATTTCAAAGTAATGTTTTTATTTTTCTAATTTTAGATATTTTAATAGTCTATTAAGGGTAAATTTGGAAAAAAATATATTTTTAACGTAAATTTATAATGGTTCTTAACAAAAATGAAATGTATGTGGATTTTCTAAAATAGAGTAGGATATTAGTTATGGAGCTGACCCAAAAAAAAAGATTTGAAACCCTGATTGTATATTTTCCAGTATAAATTATTAAAATAATTTGACTAATTGTTGATATTTTTCACATTCAAAAACTTATTTTAAATTTTAATGCCAATTTCATAATGATCCAAACAAACTTTATTTTGATATTGAAATGTAACATATGAACCTTAAATGGGATTAAAGGTGGATGAATTGGCGAATTGACCACATTACTGGTTGCTTTTATTAGTTAAGATAGTAGAGAAAATGAATGCATGTTACCCCGTTTTGGTGGGAGGCTATAGTTGTCTTTAAGCACATAAATAAAAGTTATAAAAACCTAGTCCATTGACATGTCCTTTTTCCGCTTTAAGGCTTTCTTATAGTCTTGATTCATGATCATGACCATTAATTATCTTATTCCCTTTTAAAATTTTCTGATAGATTCATGATTCACGATGTGGGCATGCATGATACATATAGTAAGTAAAACCCAAAATTTGCAAATTCACCCCCAAGGGAAAACGTTCACAAAACCCCCAAAAATGAAAGAAATTTCTTTCTGTAGTGTAGGGTAAAGGTTCTATTCCTCACGCTCCTTAATAGTTCGTGTTCACCACCGTCCAATCAAAGGGGGCGATCTCGTAAATAAGATAGCAAATTTTCGCACATGACAAAAACACCCCAGTTGTCATATGATAGGAAGGTGCAGTACCTCCTCTTTGGACGCACGTGGGGCTCTAGTTAACCACTCTGTATTCCATAAAAAATGACGAATCTACCCTTAAAATTGTAAACGAATGGTACCTTCTGACGCTACACGTGTCATAATATAGCGATCATTGTCAAAGTGGCAATCTCGCTAGTCCCCAACCTTCAATCAGGTTAACGTCCATTAGCACTTTTAACACAGGCTTCTTATACATGTGAGTGTTATACACGCAAACCACACACCCTACATGGTGACGCCCCGTAATATCGAACTACCGAAATTACCCTTATCCTTATCTCCAGTTTATTAGTATTACGCCTACTTGTCTAAATCAGATGACAAATAAGAATAACTCGCCCCCATTCTACGCCCCAAAGCCGGAAAAGGCAGAAGACGTAAATACAAGGAAAGCGAGGGCGATTTCTGTAATTTCGAGACATCCTTGGAAGGATAAATAAAAATTAAAAAAAAGTGGTTGATTAAAACACGCCGGTGGATAAATTTAACGGTGAACGGAGAAAATAACGGGCGGCGAAATTGGCCCGTTATTTCCTATATAAAGCCGTCACCAGAGCATTGCTTTCCCTCATATTATAGCATTTGCTCTCTCCTGCTGTCTTCTAAAGAGCCTCTTTGAGAGCTACTCTCTCTATTTATCTCTCTCTCTATCTTTCTTTCTTTCTAGATTCAAACAAAGCAGCTCGTAAGAGGTAACAATTGAATAACAAAAGCCTCTCTTCACTACAGTTGTTGTTTTCTTGGATTTAAAATAATATCGTTTATTTAATTTGTTCAAGAAATATATTATTTATTTATATTAATGTTAGCGAAGATCGGAAACGAGAGAGAGTGAATCTCGGCTTTGACATTAACTAGTTCCGACTTAGAATCAATGATAATTAGGTATGATCTGTGACTAAGTGATTTCGATTACGTAATGACTGATTAGGACTGGATTTTGCGTTTGGCGAAGGGATTGGATGGAAGACTGTTGAAAAACACGAAGAAAAGAGCTTGAAACCCTAGAAAAAGAACTAGATAGATTGGGGATTTCGATCTGGAGTGAGTTCTGGTTTAATTAGTGCCTGCTATTTATAATCTTTAGTCAGCTTGAAAGAGAATCATCTCTAATTAGGTTAGACAAAATCTTGTGCTTTATCTGATAATGTAATTTCTTTTTCTCATTGGTTTTTTTAGTGATTGTGGATTAAATTGGTTCTACTTGGCTCTGACATTGTAGCAGCTTAGGTTTTTTTCTATACGTAATCATGATATGCAATGTTTTTGCTTTTCATCTTAAAGATTTATGATGTCCAAGCTTTGCCTGAGTGG
Organism: Boswellia sacra; assembly: GCA_013180625.2. NCBI lineage: Eukaryota > Viridiplantae > Streptophyta > Magnoliopsida > Sapindales > Burseraceae > Boswellia > Boswellia sacra. The sequence goes on from SNVD02009834.1 coordinate 332,785, forward strand.
GTATGCGTGTTTAGCTAGAATTGGACTATGCTGTCAGAAGCAAATCTTATCAATTTTTAGTGTTATTATTTATTTTCTTTGATTTGAATAGAATAGAACCAGATTAAAAGTTGAAGAGGCGCTTTTGCTTAATCGTGTGTACTGATTAATTAATTTCATTGTATTGGCTCTTCAACAATGGATGTGCTATGATTTTTTATTTTTATTTTTATTTTTTATTCCAGCAACTCAGATGGTAACTCTACTAATAATCATACAAGGATTTTTCGAGTTTTGACCAATAGAATTATCATTCTTAAATATTTGATCTGTTTTTAAGATACAGGGATTATAGTACTACACTCTCTAATGCTTTGGTGAAGATGGGTGTTAATAGAAAATTACTTCTGAATTTGTTTGCTTAATTATATGACTCAATGTGGGAGAATGGCTAGATGGTTCCTGGGCATTTCAGATTACATCCCTTATTAACATTTCCCTCTGTCTGTATCTTCTATCATAGGAGCATACAAAATTTCTTGCCAACTTTTGCTTGGTTATATATATTTCTTGGAAGCTCTTTTTACACTGTTAACAATATTTATTTATTTATAATACCTTTGCAGTTGGTATGTTATGTTCTTTCTTCGCTGAAAACAAAACACAAAGAGCGCTGCTTGGGTTTATCTCAGTACACAGTTTAGTTTGTATGCATTTGCATATGAAATGGGCTCCCGAGGAAAGCTATTATTTGATCTTAATGAACCGCCTGCTGAGGATGATGAGGAGAATGATCGAGTCTTCTGCTCTCAGCCACAGAAAGCACTTCCATCTGCAAATCCCAACACTTCTGACTTGTTTGTAGCATCAGCAGGTCAGAAAAGTATTGTAAATAACCATGCTTTCTCACATGCATCATCTGTTTCGGGTTTTCAGCCCTTCATCCGACCCAAAGCTGCCCAGGTTCATCGATTGGGTGCTGAGCAGAAGAAGGCTGAAGAAAAGAGTTTGAAGTTTGCATCATCTTCCGTGAGGTCAAGTAGCGAGGAGATTAAAGCATCACATTCACTAGTTGCAGGTTCTGAAATTACTCAAGCTGTTGAAAGAGAAGAAGGTGAATGGTCTGATGCTGAGGGTTCTGGTGATGCATATCAAACTCACTTGCATGAACAGGGTAAAGCAATGCAAGGGCAAGAGATGTCTGAAGTGATGGATGGTACTGCCACTGGCGTGGATGCTAAGGTACGTGAAAGTAGCATGGATGAAAATAGTAGGCATTCTTTGTTAGGATTGGATCAAGATCCCAGTGATCAGAAAAGCAACAATAGCCGACATTCTGAAGGCAACACTAAGGGCGATAGATCGATGGATGGTCAAGAAGAAGCTTCCCTGCTTCCCAAACAAAGAGAAGTTAGAGGTATTGAAGGAAGTCATGCAACTAAGTGTACAAATAACCTGGGCAAGAGAAAGGCAGATCAGCAAAAGGAAGCAATGCTAGGAAAGAAACGCAATAGGCAGACGGTGTTTCTTAATTTGGAAGACGTCAAGCAAGCTGGATCCATGAAAACATCAACGCCAAGGAGGCAGAACCCACCTGTTATTACTCGCACCACTAAAGAAGCTCGTCCTATTCCCACTGATCGTATTGGAGAAAAACAGAGTCAGCCTGCGAATAAGGATCATAAACAGTATGATATATCGTCATATAATGATGGAGGCGCTACCTTGGAATTTTCTGAACCTAAACCTGAATGTAATGGTGATATGAATTCTGGACTACTAAGTAGGCCTAGGAGGCTGAACAGTGGAACTGATTTTGCTGCAGAGGCTTCTCAACTTCCTATCCCAAGACAGAGTTCATGGAAGCAGCCCGGAGATACAAGGCAACTGAAAAATTCTCAGTTTTCTAGCAAAAAGTCAGCTCCAGTCAGCCAGAGCTCTTTTGATCCAAAGCTGGTGAACAAGAAACATCCTCCTATCAAGAAGCCAACCACTGCTGGTAACTTGTATCAGGACACATCAGTTGAACGTCTTATACGGGAGGTCACCAATGAAAAGTTTTGGCATCACCCAGGTACTTGTGCATTGATAAATGTTTGTAACTTTTGACTGATTATCTAGTATTCCCTCTCTCTTTTGGCTGTAATTGGATTTTTTTTTCACATGCATTTACGGCTTTCATGATTTTCTCATGCCAGTTCTCCATGTCCCTCCAATTTAACACTATTGAGAATCGTAACCCTCAAAGGACATGGAAAGGTGATGAGATTTATGATCTGCAAGCAAGATTCTAAATTCCATTGGTACAACTTGTTAACTCATGTAACTATATCTTATCACCCTCACTCATATGCCTCTTGTGCATCATGGATTACAGTTCTCACAATCCTGTTGTTTTGGGGAAAGGAGTGAAAACTTTGCTAATTGATGCATATCTATTTATGGCATTTTCCTATAAATTGTGGTCTTTAATTGTGTATTTGCCATCAAAGTGTGGAGATGTGGATCGCATAGGATTTCTTAAGTTTGTAAAATCAATGCTAGTGTTTTTATTGCTCAGACCCATGCATAGAAAAGGTGATCTCTACTGCTTCATGTGATGGGAGTGTACCAGAAGGAGAATCTTTCGGATGGAAGATTGCTATCATGTTTGAAAAAACAACCTTTATTTTTGTCATCAGGAAAGCTGTAGTTTTATATTATGTTTCAGGAGTTTCTCTGGCCAAAGTGAGATAAGGTTTCTTCAATATTATTATTATGGTTATGGTTATATATATCTTGGTTGTATATATGCATCCTATTAAAGTAGTAATTTATAATTTTGGTCCAATGATTCCTATGAGGAGGCTGAATGAAGCTCTTTGGTGGCTTGGGCTGTTGCCATGCTTGCTTGTTCCCTAGTTTTATGTGGGTGTTTGATCATTTCTTACTTTACTGTATCGACCACTAGTTCTTTTGAGATTTTTTTTTCTGCTTTTATTCTTTGGTTTTTTTTCTTTGGGTCCATTTTACCTATGAGATTTTGATTTTTGAGATTTTTGTTCTGCTTTTATTCTTTTGGTTTTTGGTTGTTTCTTGGTACCATTTTACCAAGGAGAGTTTGGTTTTTATATATGGTCCTCTGTTATTTCTATGTAACTAATTAAATATATGTTTTCTCAGAGGAGAGTGAGCTCCAATGTGTTCCTGGTCAGTTTGAATCAGTAGAAGAATATGTTAGAGTATTTGAGCCATTGCTTTTTGAGGAATGCCGAGCACAATTATACAGCACGTGGGAGGAGTTATCTGAAGCAGGTTCAAGAGACACACATATAACGGTTCGTATAAAGAACATTGAAAGGCGAGAGAGAGGTATAAACTCATTTCCAACTGTGTTCTTTTTGCAACTTCTGTTGTAAGCTAAACTTGAAACTAGGTGTGGTTGACTTTGGACCACAATGTGATGCATATTGTTGATATGCATTTTACTGGAAAAATAACTTGATATTGAATGTTTTATCTAGTGATGCACTAGCATCAACTCATTTTGTTGATTTAACATACTTTTGCAAAAAGTCTAGAAAACATTTAGAAAGTTATCTGGTCGGTTTTGGCTACAGGATAGTTGGAATCTGTAGTTCCTTATATTTCTCTAATGTCATTGATTCTAATAAGATAGGTGGAATGTGGGAAAAGTGACCCTTTTCTAATTATGCTCTAGCCACAGTTATTGTGCTGGAAATAGTATTGGTCTTTGTCCTGGTTTGTTAACTGGCTAATTTTTTTCCCTTTTGGGTTAAGGATGGTATGATGTGATAGTCCTTCCAACAAATGAGTGCAAGTGGACATTTAAGGAGGGTGATGTAGCAGTTCTTTCAACCCCCAGGCCTGGATCAGGTATTTACGTGTTTTTAATTTTAATTTTAATTTATTTATTTTCAAAATTAATTTATCATTAGTAATACTTCTGAGCATTATATTGCATTATATTTTATAGATTTCACTCTTATAATTTTTACTCCTATTATCAAGCAGTCAGAACCAAGAGGAATCACACCTTGTCAATTGAGGATGGTGAGGAGCCAGAAGCTACCGGGCGTGTGGCTGGCACTGTTAGACGACATATACCCCTTGATACTCGTGATCCTGCTGGGGCAATTCTTCATTTTTATGTTGGGGACTCATATGATACTAACAGGTAACTCCAAAAAGATATAATTTTATTCCTTCTTTTGCGTGCTTTGAATTAGGAACCCACAGTTTTATTAAAAAATGTTTTAACTTTAGCTAAGCATTCGCAAATGAACTTTCGGTTAATTTTCTATGTACAATGTCATTTTTCAGCATGGGTGATGAAGATCATATTCTGAGGAAACTTCATCAAAAAGACATATGGTATCTGACCGTGCTTGGTTCTCTTGCAACCACCCAGCGTGAGTATGTTGCCTTGCATGCGTTTTGTCGTCTCAATTCACAGGTGAAGACTGGGTCTTCTTCTTGTATTAGTAAACATCTTTGTCTTAGCTCATCATGCCTGTGTTTTGTGGGAAGTTGATAGATTTATCTTTTTGTAGATGCAAACTGCCATACTTAAGCCCAGTCCTGAGCACTTTCCAAAATATGAGCACCAGACCCCCACCATGCCCGAGTGTTTCACACAGAATTTTATTGATCATCTGCATAGGACCTTTAATGGACCCCAGCTTGCAGCAATCCAGTGGGCTGCGATACATACTGCTGCTGGTACCAGTAGTGGAATGACTAAGAGTCCATGGCCTTTTACTTTAGTTCAAGGGCCTCCAGGAACAGGAAAGACGCACACAGTTTGGGGAATGCTGAATGTCATCCATCTGGTTCAGTACCAGCACTACTACAATTCTTTGCTAAAGAAACTTGCCCCTGAGAGCTATAAGAATGCTAATGAGAGCAATTCCGACAATGTTGCTATGGGATCCATTGATGAAGTTCTTCAGAATATGGACCAGAATCTCTTGCGGACTCTTCCAAAACTTTGCCCGAAGCCCAGAATGTTAGTCTGTGCTCCGTCTAACGCTGCAACTGATGAACTTCTGGCACGTGTTCTTGATCGTGGATTCATTGATGGCGAGATGAAAGTTTACCGACCAGATGTGGCTCGAGTTGGGGTGGATTCTCAAACACGTGCAGCGCAGGCAGTTTCTGTTGAGAGGAGAACTGAACAGCTCTTAATTAAGAGCCGTGAAGAAGTTTTGGGCTGGATGCATGCTTTAAAAGGGCGTGAATCTCATTTGTCTCAGCAGATAGCTGGTTTGCAAAGGGAACTTAATACAGCAGCTGCTGCTGTTCGTTCACAAGGATCAGTCGGTGTTGACCCTGATGTTCTTATGGCTCGAGACCAGAACCGGGATGCATTGCTGCAGAACCTTGCTGCTGCAGTTGAAAGCAGGGATAAAGTTCTTGTTGAGATGTCCCGCCTTCATATTTTAGAAGGTAGGTTTCGTCCTGGAAGCAACTTCAATTTGGAAGAAGCCCGTGCTAGTCTTGAGGCAAGTTTTGCCAACGAGGCTGAGATTGTTTTCACAACTGTATCAAGCAGTGGGCGCAAGTTGTTCTCTCGTCTTACTCATGGTTTTGATATGGTGGTCATTGATGAGGCAGCACAAGCCAGTGAGGTTGCTGTTCTTCCTCCCCTTGCACTTGGTGCAGCGCGATGTGTTCTTGTTGGGGATCCTCAGCAGCTTCCTGCAACAGTTATCAGCAAGGCAGCTGGAACCTTGTTATACAGTAGAAGCCTTTTTGAGAGGTTCCAGCAAGCAGGATGCCCAACAATGTTATTATCTGTACAATACAGGATGCATCCTAATATCCGGGATTTTCCTTCAAGGCACTTCTACCAGGCACGCCTTACTGACAGTGAAAGTGTTGCTAATTTACCTGATGAGGTGTACTACAAAGATCCCTTACTTAGGCCTTATGTTTTCTACGATGTCATCCATGGGAGAGAGTCGCATAGAGGTGGATCTGTTTCTTATCAAAACATTGATGAAGCAAAATTTGGTGTTTGCTTGTATGAGCATCTTCAGAAAACTTTGAAATCTATGGGTTTGGGGAAAGTCTCCATTGGTATAATCACACCATACAAGCTGCAATTGAAATGCCTCCAGCATGAGTTTCGTGGTGTTTTAGCTTCAGAAGAAGGAAAGGATCTGTATATTAACACTGTAGACGCCTTCCAAGGCCAAGAACGTGATGTCATTATAATGTCTTGTGTGCGAGCTTCAAGTCATGGGGTTGGTTTTGTTGCAGATATTCGCCGTATGAATGTTGCTCTCACTCGTGCAAGAAGGGCTCTTTGGGTATGGTGTTTCTTTTTCTTTTTCCGATCTTTCTATTTTTGTTTTATTTCCCCTTGTTTACTCATTTTATCGTTGACTCAAATGCAGCAATGACTTCATTTTGGTTTTTATTGGGTTTTTAACAGGTTATGGGAAACGCCAATGCTCTTACGCAATCTGATGACTGGGCTGCTTTGATTTCCGATGCCAAAGCGAGGAATTGTTACATGGACATGGACTCCCTTCCTAAAGAGTTTTTGGCATCACTATCTGCAAAAGGCCCTGGTTACAATTCATTGCATGGTAAGATTTCCACCAATGCAAGGGGCTTGAGATCAACTGGACCAAGACATAGGTCATTGGATTCACACATGGAGCCCAGGTCTGGAACACCATCAGAAGATGATGAGAAGATTCCTAGAAATGGAAATTACCGGCTGTTTAAGCCGCCATTGGAAAATTCCCTGGATGATTTTGATCAATCTGGTGATAAATATAGAGATGCTTGGCAGTATGGCATACAGAGAAAGCAGAATTCTGGTGGAGTTGTAACAAGGAGAGATTCCTAACTGTTTATCATTTTTTGCAAAATCTACATGCAGTCCAGGAGTGACAAAGCATTTTGCAGTATCCTAATATTTGGGTACCGGCTTGTAATGCCAGAAGGGCTATCGGAGAACTCACTCTGTGATTGCATCATCGGCTGAATGCAACAAATAATCTGAAACAAAAAGGTGCTGAGCTTTTGGTCACTTTTAGGGAAGAGGTTGTTTCAGACTATAACTTTGAGCACCGGGTTTGGTTATGTTGCAGAGCTGGAAAATTCATTCATGTGCTTTCGTTAAAGGTGGATGCTTTTGGGTAGTTTGTGGAAGGTCAATAGTCTTGATCCACCTGTTTACGGGCCTTTATAGGTAAGAACTTAAGAAAAGTTTCTTGCAGTTCCTGCTACTTGATGTTTTGCCATGGATGTTTGAATTCACTGGTTGGATTGGATATTGGTAACACAGGAATCTGATGGTGGTATCAAGATGCTTTGTAATTTTGGTTGCATATGAAGAAGCGTTCTGCTTTCTAGAATCTAATGGAATTTGGGGATGTTGGCATTGTAATGATTGATATGGGAGTTGGGTTACTTATTGCCATGTGATTTTTGTAGCTCTCACAATATGCTGTTGACTGATGGTTTGACTATCTGTGATTTTTCTGTAGAAAGTTTACATATGGAAGATGTAATGTGCTTTCGTTGGACATGCGGCAGATGTACCAGAGTATGACATCTGAGGAGGGGGATGTTGGACGCTTAGCTGAATTTTCTCTTCGGTGTTTTCAATGGGAAGTAAATTATTTTACCTGGAACAGGTGGGGAAATACGAGAATTCCGTATATAGATAAGTAGAGTACAGGATCTTGTGATCAAAATTTTAAAATACCACAGGTATTTCTGGTGTCAACTGACTTGTACATACATCTTCAGCTGTGCAATGAATAGAAATTCTTTTTACTGCCTTTTGTTTTGATTTTGTAGATAAGACATTACAAGAAAAAAAAAATTTATTCATATTCTTTACCACAAAATTGTATTTGATTGCCTGATTTTGGCTCTTTAAATTTCTCATTTTATTTAGAGATGGTGATGATCCCACGAGCAATTTGCTTGGAGCTCATGAGATGAAATAGAAAATTAGAAAAAGACTTGCAGCGACAGGTTGATCTGGTCACTGGCTGACTCGTTTGACGTAAAGAGCCACATGCGCGATTGTGCTAGCTTATTTTAGGAGTTTGCACAGTGATGAGCAGGAATTAAGCATACAATACAAGAGCAGATGGCACATATGTGGTTAGGGCTGTAGATTGTTTGTTCTCTGTTTTGTCTCTATTCTGTTTGTCATTTCTATTTATTTGCTTGTACCATATATTGATGCGGATTCGTTCGAGTCAAAGACCAAGGGCAATTCATATGCAAATCCCAACCCAAATTTCCAGTTCTTATCATTACTATTATTATTAAGATCGTATTATTTTCTCTCTTTAGGTTATGAGGCATTCGAGTTTTTTCTTATTTAATTATTGATATTATTGCTAATTGCTGGAAAAGATATCCACTTATGTCGTCTTAGCGACTTGTCAACAATAGTGGAAAAGATTCTACATATGGTTGCAATCCTTTTAATAAAGAATGTAGAGTACGTGTCTGTGTTAACGACACAATTTCCCTATGCACCGAAGGATACGAATATATAATTCACGAAACATGATCTACTTTTCTCTATTAATTGAACTGAAGGTGTCACATTCTTTGTAGGACTGAGACTGAGAGTTCAGATCCTCCTCCTCTTTTTCTTCGATCTTTTTATCTCTAATTTTAAATTAATTTCTTAATCCTTTTTATTAACGAGTTAGCACCATATTTTCTTGATCTTTCTAAATGTTCTTTAATTTAGCAATCTTTCTCTTCCCTTTCACAATCAATTCGTAATTAGTCAAGTACGGCAAAAAGAAAATATTAGTGGGTATTTATTTGTGAAACAGAAACGATACTGTCAATATGAATGCAATGTGGGCAAGTAGCGTTGATAATTGAAAGTTCATCATCTCAAACTTCGAATTGACTGTAGAGGTATTTCAGTTTGTCAATAAATATAAACCAATAAATGCATGTTCTCAGTTCAAACCTTATTTATTTGTTGAGACGTGCATCTAAGCTATTGACACGTTTTTATTTATTATGAGATGATATCAAAAACTATCCATAGGATATGATCAAATTTTCAGGGACAACGAACTTACCATTTTAGATAATCACATCTCTGAAATTGTTTTAAAATTATCATCTAACATCTTCGTTTCGTTAATGTTTATATAATAGAAGTTTGAAAACACCATTTTATCGCTAGAGAAATAGCAAAAATAAAATATATAAAGAAGGTCAAAATCCTTTATTGACTCAAATAGAAAATAATAAAATTAAAAATTAAAAAAAACAACTCAGCACTTCACTTCCGATTTTCTCTTCCTCCAGTTCGTCACTTGATATTCTCCACTAACCCAATCTGGGCGTGATGGTAATGTTGCTTTGTTGTGTGCGTGGCTGCTGTCGAGTTTTACTGCAAATCTAGGTTGGGGTGTTTTTGACAATCTGCAATCTAAGTTGTGGTGTTGAAATTTGGCTTATTGAATATTATTTTAAATTTTAAATTATAATAATTGATTTTGAGAAACGAATTCGAAATACTATAACTATTGCGTAAGAAATTCCTATTTGTCCTTGTTAGACTTGAAACTAATGGAAAATATTAAATGATATTTTAAGACAATTTTAAAGATATATTGATTAAAAAGAAAAATTTGTTATCCTTAATATGTCAAAGTTTAAGGGTGGTTTCTGATTATCCATTTATCATTTAATTTTTGCCGACAAGGTGAAAGAGATTGAAACTTGGATTTGGTGGAGCGATTGGAAATTGAAATCAATTTAATATCCTGGTCAGATGACTCAGATCTACCAGGTTTAGGTTAGGTGATCCTAGATCCATTGGAGGCCATGCCTTCGACGTACCAAACACTTAATATTGTTAACTAATTAATTTTCCCCGCATGCATAAGAAGGTTATCACAACTGCATAATCATAATTTTATAATTTTATGTAGTCTACTTTATTTTTATAGCTTAATTTTATTTATTTATTTATTTATTTTTGGTTCTTGATACTATCTTTCAAACAAGAATCACATTGGGAGATTTGGAATCCACAAACGGCATGGGGCATATACTATTATGTCTGCCTGGGACTTTGGCTGATTTGGCGGACTATCTTGTGGTAAATGTCCAAACTACCCCTCAAATAAATATTTAATGGGAATTAATAGAAGGATAGTTCTGACTTTTCCTATCCAACCATACAATAGAAATATAGAGTAACTTGTCTAAAAATCTAAGGGACCCCGATGTCCACATGTACCTTCCATTATTCGCCATAAAAAATTCAAAAATTTTCAACTTTGTCCATACAACACAGCAGACATTGGCTATTTCCCGGTTTCTTCAATGGGTGGCTTTAACTGAAACTCCATCTAACAGTAGAGGCAATCAAAACCCATCTCCCTCTATCTGTTTCTTGACAAACCTTTTGACAGTTGACCCTGATTTCATGCTTTTCGCCATTTAAGAAGCCTCCAACGAATCGCTCCTTTCACATCTTTTCGGGGATCCAGTTCTTCAAACACTCAGGTTAGCTGCTTACAGGTCCATTTTCTCTGGATCTTGTGATTTTTAGCCGTTTATTTTGAATTGTTTTTATTATTTGTTACCTGTTAAATTTGAGGTCCGTGTTTTATGGATGTTTTGTTTTGATTAGATTTTTTTTCCCATATGGCTGAAGCTGACAAAAAAGCAGGGATCTTTGTGTTAAAAGATTTTAGAGAAAAAAAAATATTTTTGGCATATTTGATGGATGCATGTAGCTTGGTTCTGGAAGAAATTGTGTAGTTTAACTTCTGGATAATATCTGACCTTGAATTGTAAAGTCAATTGTTTCTATCTTGGAACAGATTATTCGTGAGCGTCTGATACACCAATACTACCTAATTGGCTCGTGGAAGTGATATTGCAATAATTTGATAATTTTTTTTCCTGTTATTGATATTTGTCCTTAGTTGTGGGTTTTCAATAAGGGGGAGTAGGCATAAGTCCTTGCTGCATGTTCAAGCACTGTCAATATATGCATATCTCACGCAACGGATGAAGTAACCATACTGAACTTGGATGCCAAACTAAAGACAAAACTTTGTAAATTTATATTTTGGCCTCAATGAGTTCTGAGCTCCTACAGAGTGAAATACAACATGGGCTGAATTTTACATTTTAGAAGGTTACCTTTCTTGTAATGCACACGGACCTGAGCCATTCCAGTGTAAAGATGCTGTAAAGTCTATTTAAATGATTTTTACGGGCCATTACAGTGGACATGGGGACCGAAGCTATCTGGTGAAACTATGAAAATTACATAAAAAGTTGTTAAGTTGTTTTTCTTTTATATACTATACTTTAAGCTCATATGTTTAGTTTTTGGGTGGAATTAGACGACTATCCCTGGAAGTCAAGTATCTGAGGACACTCTGCATTCTTTTCAGTTTCTGTTTCCCCTTTATCAGGAAATATGCGGACTTAAAAATTCTGGATTTATTGCTTCCAGTAGTAATTCTGCCTCCTCGCACTTTAGAAAGTAAAAAGAGGATAAATAACTATATGTGTACCAGATGCTAACTGAAAAATAACATCTGGGACATAATTAATCACATTCTCAATGTAAAATCCATGTTGGAAGATATTGCAAAGTTATATTCACATTTCCCCATCTACTTTATTTCATTTTTGGGTTGTTTGCTTCCCTCCTTGGATATGGACCAACTGATTGATGTTTGTGGAATGTGTCAGTTTTCACTGGCAATGGCTCTTCTTATTCTTTGAGATTTATTCTCTAATCATGCATGCTTGGATGTGCTAGCAATATATTAATTTTTTTTCCCCTTTTTGGGTGTATAGAATTTTATATCTTGTCATAAACTAAAGCATTAGTGTAACAGATCTTTTGCATATTTGATGAATATATTTATGTCCTTATTGTCCTATCTGATAAAGGGATAACATGTTCACATTTTGTTATGCCTATTCCTATTTCCATTCTATATAATAACGAAGATGGAGTGATTGCAATAATTGAGATGGGAACAGTCGCTAAGAAGTAACACTAAAGTTCTGAAGTTTCCAGCTTCTGACCTACAGGGAGACATCTTGTAAGATATGAGTGCAAGCATAAAGAAGTCTTCTTCAAATGGTTGTGAGAAGCCTTTAACATCTGAAGAGCAGCAGAAAAAGGTATCTCTAATTAATACTCGATCTCTTAAGTTCTCATTTTCACATAATTAGAGAATTGATCATGCGGAGGTACTAAGCTTTTAATTGCATTGCAGATTAATGAGGTGAGGAAGTTGATAGGGCAACTACCAGAGAGATTATCCATTTTTTGCTCTGATGCATCAATCTCAAGATATTTGAGGGCACGGAATTGGCATATCAAGAAGGCTACTAAAATGCTGAAAGAAACCTTAAAATGGAGAGCTGAATACAAGCCAGAAGAGATTCACTGGGTATGCTACCATTTATATCCATTTGACTTATCTGTTGACTTCAGGAAATTGTCTTAAGACCAAATATGTACTGCAATCAAATTCTGTGGTTTGCCTGGATTAGGTTTCCGTTTTCTATGATTTTTAAAGGTTAGTGTAACCAAATCATAGACAATAAAATGAAGCCTACTGTGTATTCTGTGGTATATTCTTAGAGGTTTCCTTCTATGTATTCCTAAAGTCCTCCAGAGATGGCCCTGGGTGAGGCTTATAAGTACTCAATCAAAGCCCAGTTTGCAGATAATTGGTTGCAAAAATTCAGCTTAAAGCTTGGGCGTCTGCAAAGCCACCAAATATATCAGATACTTATAAGTTGTATATGGATATGGCTATTATGCTGGAAGGATTACCTGAATCAAACCTACTTATGATAAGTTCAATTCAGTTGCATTGCATGCCAACTGAACATTTTCAGCTTGTCTCTTTGCAGCTTGTAGTCAAATTATGTCAACTTTTGTGATATACCAGTTTATAAACTTGGAAGACATTTGTCCCTTTTTTTTCTCCTTTTTCTGGTTCCCTTAAGACTCATTGTTTTCACTTTGATGTAGGATGATGTTGCTCATGAAGCGGAGACTGGAAAAATCTATAGATCAAATTATGTTGACAAACACGGGAGACCAGTTCTTGTCATGAGACCTGCTTGCCAGGTTTGTTCTGGAAAATCCTGTGTATTTGTGATTGTTAAAGCTGTTTCTTTAAATTTGCATGGCATGCTCTTTTTTCATAATTCTAGATGATGCAGTGCATGAACTCCATCTTCCAGAGATAGTGAAGTCATTTATCAGATTTGTTAATAAGACCATTGTAGAGTTATGCTAAGCATTATGCATTTGTTAGTGAGAAAAAATCGTTCCATAGTTATCCTTGAAAATATCACTGATATTTGGCCTTGGAGGACATGAAATAACACACGTATATCATGAGTTGGAAATAAAAGTTTTGAGGAATGCTACTTACTTTTATGATATTTTGAATGCAGAATTCAAAGTCGACTAAAGGACAGATTAAGTATCTGGTGTATTGTATGGAGAATGCTATTTTAAATCTCCCACCAGAGCAGGAACAGATGGTCTGGCTGATTGATTTCGAAGGTTTCAATTTATCACATATTTCGGTGAAGGTAACGCGGGAGACAGCTCATGTTTTACAAGACCATTATCCAGAACGCCTTGGTTTGGCAATACTGTACAACCCACCCAAGTTCTTTGAGCCATTTTGGACGGTAACCCTCTTTAACCCTTTTTTTTTTCCCCCTTATTCCTTCCTATGACTGGCTGTATGCTACTTCTTAGGATACATGATTTACATAATCCATTCAGATTTTCTAATTTAGGATCAGAACGCCTTCTTTCTTCAATTTTAACATCAACATAAATCTCAAAATGTTGATTTAAATATGCGTGTTTTCTTTAATATGATATGTTTTGCTGCTTGTTAAATTGTTACCTAAGCTTAGCATCTTGCTTCTGTCATGGTTAAACCTTGATCATGATTTGAGGGAAAATTCCAAAAGTGGTCTCTCTTTTCTTTTCTTTTTTAATTTGAATTACTTGATACATTCACTGCTCTTGTATATCTTCATTTATTGGTCCCCACAACTATATTCATATCTCCAGTTTGCTTTCATGGATCTGCCTTTGATTCAATGCATTAGTTTGTTTCTAACATCAAAAGAATGCATCACTGCAGGTGGTAAAACCCTTTGTTGAGCCCAAGACTCAAAACAAAGTCAAGTTTGTTTACTCTGATGATCCTACCTCCAAGAAAATAGTGGAGGAATTTTTTGATATGCAACAGTTGGAGTCTGCATTTGGTGGAGATGATAACTCAGGTTTCAACATCACTAAATATGCAGACAGAATGAGGGAAGATGACAAGAGGATGCCCTCTTTTTGGACAAGAGAAAATCCTTCGATGGAGGCCCCTCAACCTGCACTGGCATCAACTACTTTAGATTCTCTTAATTTAAACTCTGATTCTGAATCTTCGGAAAATGATAAAGCAGTCACTTCACCATCTCATGAGATAGAGCCAGAAGTTGAGAGCCCGGATGAGGCTGTTCTGCCTACTGATGGTAGCAAGAATGTCATTGGAGAAGTACGTTAGGATGAAAGAAGCGCCCACTAGCCTGGCCGTCGTTAGGGTATGTTGACCAGATGACCCGGGAGGTAGTCATGCTGATTGTTTGACATATTTAGTTAGAATGACAGATGAAGGAGTTTCTGCCCAGTTGTATCTTAAGTATTGTGGACGCTCGAGATACATGAATTTCTTTCCTCAAGTTATTGAACAATTTTTTTTCTCTTCTCTTTTTTACCTTATTGTTTCATTTTTTAATTTTTTTGAAGGGGCATGGCTAATACTTCCCTAATTGGAGAGCCTCAAATCTGATCTCAATCTTTGCAAATGAATTCTGATGGAATTGTGAGCTCGGTTCTTTGTATAACTTGTATTGTTGTTTTACTATTTTGAATCTGTTTGTTCCGTCACTTGGAAGAAAAAGTCTTATATGCAAAGCATGACGATTCTACTCGTCATTCCTCCTTCAAGTTGTAGTGGCACTGTTAAGAAAAGTTCCTTGGACAGATCTTAAAGGGCGAAAATATTGCGCTCCTATTTCTAGTCATCTATCTTGTCTACTGGCAGTTAGGAGTTCAGAAAATTAAGAATGATTCAAAACGATCTTTTATTATTTGATTCGCATTTGGCATTTGAGGTAATATGACAATTTTCAAAAGTAACGAACAACTCTACTTTTTTAAACTGACTTCAAGGTTCTATTCATGCACTAACTGTTGGAATAATTTTTTAGAGAGAGTAATGTTATTCTTACAAAATATTTATACAAACTTATTCTTACAAACTGACATGGCATAATATGATTTGATAAATAAATACAGTGATTTGATAAATATATATTAATAATAAATGATATTAATTAACATGAGTGATGTGGTCATCATATAGGGATATCAAATCAGTTTATATGAGTGATGTGGTCATCATATAGGGATATCAAATCAGTTTATACGTGTGAGTTTGTATAAATAGTTTGTATGAGTAGAATTACTCTTTCAGAGATTAGGTACAGCTACAGTTTAACAGCTGTACCTGACATCATTTTTTAGTAAATCTGTGTGTAAAATTTATAAATGAAGATATAAAAATTGTGAATAAATAAAGAGTAATGTTAGTCTTACAAACTACTTATATAGATTCATCTATACAAATTGACGTGACATAATGTGATTTGATAAATAAATTCAGTTATTTGATAAATATATATTAATAATAAATAACGTTAATTAACATGAGTGATGCGATGATCATATATATAAGGATGTCACATCAGTAGATTTTATTTAAATAGTTTGTATGAGTAGCATTACTCATAACAAAATTAGATATCCAATTCATAATTTTTATACAATTAAAAAAATGATGTAAACTACGGCTGTTATATTGTTATATTGTAGCCAATCCCAACTTTTCAAACGCAAACCTAAGTTCGAAACCCATCTTGTTTCATCATTGCACAAAAACCTAAAATTGCACAAAAAACTGACAAGCAAGAAAGCAGGCCTTAACCAGCATATTTTTCATCACTTTGTGAGTCGTGTTACAATACAGTTACTGTATTGATACAGTCGTTATACTGTAATATATAAAAATTATAAATACACTTTTAAAAATCATAATCCAACTGAAAAAAATCGTATTTATGACTTTTACATATTTTTCATTTATGACTTTTGTACACTTTTTTATATACAACTTTTATTCATTTATTTACGATTTTTATAACGTATTTACGATTTTTGCACGTATAAACAGTAACTATACCAATGCAGCCACTGTACCATAGTTTTTCCCTCACTTTGTAGGAAATTTGGGCTGTACTTATTTATGTGCAAACTCCAACTAATACGGCCGAAGAATATAGAAACAGAAGGCCGGAGCACCCAAGCACATGGCAGACAGCTTCTTACGTGATCAATACAGGTTCACTTGATAGGATTGTATACAAAGTAACATTGTATAACCCAGTATTCTAATTTAATGTAGAGTTTCACTGCCCGATTTCAGGCTCAAGTTTCTGCCCACGCAGAGCCGGGGAAAAAGAAATTTTCTCTAGGCAAAAACATGCATGAATCAATTTACTATAAATTTATTATTCGTGCAGCCAAATAAGATAACCAAGTGGAAGCAAATGCGCTTCTTTTGGCCGTTCTTCCTCGACTAAAAGGCCAAGAGACATGCATGAATTCCATACTAGTACATAGGATTCAGAATGATGAAAAAAAAAATTAAAAATTAAAAAAATTAATCTTATATCAGTCCATCTTATACAGCTTTATCTCTCACACAGACACACGTTTACCCTAAAAAGGCAAGGGATTTGTAATATCTAGACTTGATCACTACTAAAAAGAAGTACACGACGCAATAGCCAGCTTTCTGACCTGTTGGTCTAGAACTATGTTGTTACATTTCACGTAAACTAGCATTTGCACAAGTGCCTTTCCTTCCACTGTAATCCAGCAACTACACCAAAAGAACTGCTGATGGGATGCAACAGTAGGTATGTCCTGAAAGAGCAATATGATGTGTGATCTTATTTGACGACTTCGGAGCAGAAGCAAACTGGCTAGAGATAATGAAAACCAGAAATTGGGAAATTACCTATACTTTAAAGACATTAATTCAACATGTCATCCAACTTCTGCCTATATTGAGCTAATTTCTGCAATTCAAACAGCAGAACCATTAGGTGACATAATTACGATTTCACTATTCTTGGAATAAACTCAAAAAGAAAACAAATAGACAACAATATTAACTATCTAATTCTTTATATTGCAGGGAGATGTCCAATCTAATTATTGAAGACAAAATATCTGCTATCTCAAAAATTGATAGGAGCCCATGAGTAGAATCTAGACTGGCATGGATGATACTTGCAGAAGGAATAGAATGTCATAGAAGTCTATTTCACTCGTAAAATATGGCCTCAATAACAGCTAAGAGATTCGCCAATAAAGCTAAGCCACAAAGTCAAGGGTTTGGTTGATGCACTGACGACTAAAAAGACAGTAAGAGAGTTTTCCGAATTCTACAAGAGACAACAAATTCCAACTGAAAGTCAACCGTTTTTAATTTCTATTTCTTTTTTCAAGTATTTCGCTCCATCAAACTTTCCATCGATTTTTGTCATGCTCATGAGTAGATGAAACAATATCTAAGACCTGAAAACATCAAGAACAACAATGGCAGAAGTTGCATACTCTAGTATAAGCATAGACCCCAGCTTCGGTTGGTCCCACCGGACTTCCCCTTCTAATGAACTTTCCCTCTTTGAATATGTAAAGCATAGGTATTCCAGTTGATAATTCTAAGCTGATAACCTGTAAAAATTATTTTAAAAGAAAATTAGATTAAGAAAGAAACATGGCCTGGTTTTATACAAGAGTGTGCCACAGAATTGCCCAGCGTTGCAGTTTAAAGAAAATAGGTCAATCACCTCCTGGGAAGTTAATTTGTCAAGATACATAATGATGGACCTGAGTGAATTGCCATGGGCAGCAATCATTACATTTTTTCCCAATTGAAGTTGAGGTTCAATCTGCAGTTTATAAGCTTCAGCAATTAGATGCTAGGCAATAATATATAATCACTTCAATCTTTGAAAACTAAGGCCCTTAAAGGATTGATAACCTATGCAAAGCATAAAATTAACAAAGCATATTTGAAAGGAAGTAGATATATGTAAACACAATCATGCTTACACAATCTCTAAAATAAGCAACAGCTCTTTCAGCACACATTTCCAAACTCTCGCCATTGGGCGGAGGAATGTCATAACTTCGACGCCACACATGAACTTGTTCCTTCCCATATCTATCAGCTGTTTCCTGCTTATTTAGACCCTGCAATTCCCCATACCTAAGGAGAACAAATGTTCATAATTTGAGCATAAGGGCAGGAAAACAATCCAAAAAATGGGAACAGAAGGCAAGAAGGAAGATTTGAACAGCAGGGGTACAATGGCTACATTCTTTCATTCAATTGCCAAGCTGTAATAACTGGAATGGATTGCTTCATGGTGTCTGCACTGAAAATTTGACTCCAGACCCTTGCCTGTTCACTCTCATTGTGCATAATAATGGGCACCTGCCAGCAGATAACAGTTAATGAATTAGTAGTTAGCAGTTGAGAAGCCACCGAATAACAGATCTCCTATGAAATCAAACCAATAGAATTTTACTCAAGATCAAAGCGACAGAATTAAATGAATTTGACCATGCACATACTTGGGTGCAAATGAGTTTCAAGTTTGCTCCAACACTAAAAATTGCACACCCAACTTAATTAAAAGTATGCATCAGATGCCTTTACCATTCTTTCTATCAAGATTTTCGATACTACTAACTTAAAAATTATCTTATAACACCTAATGATTTGACAGCTACCTTCTTGCGACGGTGCTGGGTCATGGCAAGCATAGCTGTCATCTGTGCACGAATGAGTGCTGATGTATAAATCATGTCAACAGGTATGTTGCTGATTCTCTTTCCAGCTTCAATTGCCTCTTCCACACCCTTCCTGGTTAATGGCACATCAACACAGCCTGTGAACAGGTTCTTCTCATTCCACAAAGACTCACCATGCCGGACCAGTATCAAAGCTGCTTCATCTGAAATGAATTGAAAAATAGCTATAAGCGGATTTAACAAAGCAAAGAGCTCAAGGGCCCGAACCGGAGTCATTTAGCTATGGAAGTATTTGCCAAAACAGGATTCATTGAGAATATAGTCTGATATTAGAAAAAAATTTCTCCACAAAATAATTTTAAAGGCTTTACATACAAGTTTATGTAAGACCAAGACATGAGATATGCATTTATCCACTCTTCGCTAACTATATATCAAACTTGATAAGAAAGAAGCCTGCTTACTTGATTTCTTTTTGGAGTCACTGGTGGTGTTATTTGAGGGGGAGGAAACAGGATCCACCACTGAAGTTTGAGAAGCTGAAGCTTGAATCAGACCCATATTCCTCTTGCCAGAGCCATAACTCCCATTGATCGACAATTCAATATTGACCTTGAGACCTTTTGGATTCAATCTCATGGAAACATTTCCAAGTTCACGATAAGCTCCAGAGTTATTAAGAAGTCGATTGGGTTGAAGAGTCCCCATGGCATGGTTGAACACAGCAGTGGCCATTCTGAAACTCAAGATAAGAAATTATACAAATGGGTTCCTAACATTTAAGGAAATCAATAGAGCATACTTACGGACAAATACTTCAGTAAATTCACATTAATATACATAAAAGGTAAAGCGGCCACAAATTAGTTGACTTGACTCACGGAACATAAGAACATTACATAGACCTTTTCCACAGTAAAAAGATGAGGAAAAGAAAAGCAAAATAAATAACAATCAAGAAAACAAGCTAACATCAAACTGTAAGAGTTTTAATGCATTTCAAATCAAACTCTCGATTAAACACAATATGTTACTAAAAAGTTTGCATTTTCCAAAGCAAGATTATCTCTTCAGGATTAAAAATTACAATTCAAATAAGAACCCTTCATAACCAACAAATTCATCAATAAACACAACATTAAATGAAGCAACGAAGGATTCGCAGATCCAAATTGAAGATTTACACACAAACCCATATGTGCTTTCATTTCTTTTCACAAACACACGTCACAAAAACCGAAAACACGAATCAAACATAAGAAAGACAGGACAGGAAGAAAGCGTACAATAACAAAGACGACAAGAACGCAACAACCCAGAAAGGAAAATGCAAGTTGGAAGCCCAGAATGAAGAAAAGATTGTACCTTGTTATATAGAGAGGAGAGGAGAGGAGGAGAGCGAGGAAACCCAGGCAAGGAAATTGGAAGAAGAAACAGAAAAGTTGACGGAGAAGAAGATGGAAAGTTAAATAGACAAGTTAATAATGAAAGTCGATTTCAGAAGAGAAGACACAAAGTACAAGTGTTGAAGAGGAAAAGTGGAACCATCACGATCATGTTAATGTTAATGTTAGTGCTCGTGTTCATCATATATGTATAGAACACATCGTTGTTAGTTGGTTTTGTCTTTAAACGTGAACATAACTATGTCGCGAGCCAAACTTGGACAAATTTCTTCTCTGCTTTATTCCAATTGGCAGGCAAAAATACCTTTTTATAAACACACAACAGAACACAAGCACACAATCACAATTTGTCGTAGCTGCGTTTTTTATTTTACTTGGTTTAATTTTACGAGTGAATGTGAGAGGGTTTCATTTTGTTTTGATCCAATTTTTGTGGATTAGTCTAATTTAATTTCGAGTAAATTTGAAAAATTATGTAATTTAGTTAGGGATTCATTTTTCAATAATGGATTATATTATAACCGATTCAAAGATGGCATGGAGTACATGAAATAATAATGTAACCTATAAGATCAATTCAATTTTAAGTAGGGCAGAGGTAGAAATCTGAACATTGTAATTTAAAATGAGATGCAATTGATATGGCAAATCCATGCAAAAAAATATATATATAATTTTAAAATAGCATCCATATTAGACCATGTCTGGGTTGTTGATAATTAAAAAGTGGGTAGAGGCGAGGCCAAGAAGAAATAAGGGTTCAAAGCAACTCTTAATTTAGTGTAGGGACGAAATTGCCGTTACCCACTTGTGTTTTGTAGCACGAAATCAAATAAATAAATAACCAAACATTAGCAACCCTTCAAAGTCTCCAATAAACGCCACCTAACCTAACTCAACTCCAACACCAACCCTGCTTTGCTACTCGTTTGTGTTGATGTAAATGTAACACGTGCTTATGTCACGCACAAATGTTCCACCTAATTCTTCCTCCTTTGATTGCACATCTTGACTCTGACGATTTGGGGCCCAAAGTTAATAGTAAAAAGAATATGCTTTCATATGATTCCGGACTCTATTTTCGAAGACCTAAACTTTGATGTTTCTTCTCTTCTGTTCATTTTATTCTATTCATTACTCTTTGCGTAGTTGTGAGGATACCATGTGCGGCGTGCTATAGCAAAAATATTAAGATATGATCGAGAAGAGGTTCTAATGCGATTTGAAAACAATTTTTCATAAAATTTCATTTTTGTAGGTTTGTCTATATAAATATAAAGAATTGCATTCGAATAAACAAGTTTGATTTATTTAGAAGTAAACTTATGTTTTTCTAAATTCTGAATATATATATATATATATATAAATATATAAACTTTGATTTTGATCTTCAACTCTACACATGAAGCTTTTCAGAGCAAAAAATGGAATAGATGTTTGGTATAGACCAATGCTCTATATTATTAAGTGTATCTTCTTCGGTAGAATTTATGAAAAGTTATCCTAAGCGTTGAATCTGTAATGACAATTGGAACTGTTGCAACTTGGTGTAAAGGTCACTATTAGGCCTATCGATTTACAGACATGAATAAAAATTAGATTTGTAGAGCCATATGCCTGAGGTAAAAAGCCCTAATGGGAGGGGTTTGGTTATCAATTAATGGGATTTGGTTCTAAAATTTATCTTGTCATTGGTTTGATATCTAGACCCATTAAAACTTGTGAGAATTTATTGTTATTACCATTATTATAAAACCTGGAAACTTATTAGTCAAAACTAAATTGTTGTTGTTAAAAACTTAGGTATGTCACAATGGGAGACTTTGCCAATTGTTTAAGGTTTGATTGATTTTTTAATAGTCTTATTGTGTTTTAAGGTAATTTAGTTGTGATACATTAATGTTTTTAATCTTTTGTTTACATCAAAATCATTACAATTATGCGTTAAAGTAACAAGAAAGAAAAATTTTGAATATGATGATTATTATACTAATACTTTATTAAATAAAAAAGTAAGTAATTTTAAAATAATATTAAGTTACCTGTTTATAAGTGGGACAAATCTGATATTGATTTAATGGGTTTCAGACAAGTATGGAACTAAAAACCTAGAACCCTCATGGGTTGGGTTTGGTTCGAATATGGGTCTGATTTTATTCCTCAATTTAAATTGAGGTCTTAGTGAACCCATCGGGTGCCATCCCATCTACAGTGTGTATATATATACATGCTGCGTCTTCGGGTTTAGGTTATCGTTGATGTTTTAATTTAAGCAAGTTTCAAATCATTCAACTTTCAGTTGAGCCCATAAATTCTTTAGGCATTTAACGAATCATGCTTTCATTTCCTATGATACATTAACCAGCCAATTGTCACGCCCCGCGCGATATGAGCACGGGTTCGCACCAAGCTTGCGTAGAAACGCACCAAAGAATGGGAGGATGTTACGGCCCATCCAACTTGCTTGCTAGAGTGGCCCAAAATATGCACAAAGGCTTGGCCTTATTTCTAGAAAACCTACAAGCCCAAGCCCATCTTCTAGAAACTCTAGCAAGTCAACAATATACAACACTCACATGTAAAAATATATAGTCAAGGGTAGTTCACCTACCCTATCTAGATAGTCAAAAGTGGTTCACCTACCACACCTCATTTAGGTAGGACTCATTTATGGCCATTGGATGTATTAAATCCTAGCCATTCATTTGGGAGGTGGAGTAGTATAAATACCCCTCCAAGTCTCATTTGTAAGCATCCAAGCTAATCCAAGCAATTACAATACAAAGCATTGTAAGAGTTCTCTTGTGTAATACAAAGCTCATTTGCATTAGCAATACTTGCCTCTAAGTTCCATCTCTTCTAGCCTCTAAAGCTCTTTTGGCTCAACGGTCCTAACTTCTCCTTGAGCGAGAAGCAAACTTCAAGGCTTACTTAGCAACTTTCGGGTTCAAGTTGTCTAAGTGCCGCACGAGCAGCTGCGCTAAACTCTAAGCTCGTGACAGTTGGTATCAGAGCAAGGTTCGAGCACAAGAGCAAATGGCATCCGACATGGAGATGAATGTGGAGGAGCAAGTTCGCGGACGTGAGGAACAACCTCAACCTCAACCACGCCCACAAGGAAAACGAGGTAAGTCCAAAGCTCTCTCCTCGGAATCCTTAGAGCCTCGTGTTGCTAGCATAGAGCAATCTCTTTCGAGTATGGACAATACTATCGAGGGCCTCTCCGATCGTCTCGAAGGCCTAGAGACGGATTATGGAGAGATCACCCAAGCAACAAAGTCCACAATACTCGAGTTTAGTGAGAACCTCACACGAGAGCTCGCTAGCTTACGAAGCTTTGTGGAGCATGAGTTGCGTGCCATTCGTGCGGAAGTGGAGGAATCACGCACGGAATGGGAGAAGCATCGTTGCGAACGTGCTAGCCCTTCTTACTCAAGTCCTAGTGGGCTAAGCAACATGCAAGTGCCAACTCCCGCCACATACCATGGCACTCGCAACGCCACGGAAGTAGAAAACTTCCTATTCGGCTTGGAGCAATACTTCGAGGCGAAAGGTGTCTATGATGATGCTTCGAGAATAGGCATTGCACCTACTTTCCTTCGTGATGCAGCCCAATTGTGGTGGCGTCGCAAGCATGGCGATGCGGGCAAAGGCATCATCACCCTCCGCACATGGGAGGACTTCAAGAGAGAGCTACGGAAGCATTTCTCTCCAAGCAATGCGGAAAAGGAGGCAAGAGGTCGCCTCCGCCGTTTGAAGCAAAGTGGCACCATTCGCGAGTACATCAAAGACTTCACCACAATCATCCTTGAAATTGAAGGTATGTCCGAAAAAGACTCCCTCTTCTACTTCCTTGATGGCTTAAAAGATTGGGCAAGGGTTGAGCTTGAGAGGCGTGGCGTGCAAAACCTTGATGACGCCATAGCCGTGGCCGAATCCCTTGTTGACTACACATCCCAATCAAAGGAGTGGAAGACCAACCACGATAAAGGTGGGGGAGAGTGGAGTCCTAAGAAGGATCATACTCGAAGGGAAGGTGGTGCACATAAACCATTTAGAGGGGACAAGCGCGACATCCGTAACAAAGGTAAGTCCGATGCCCCTAAGCCCAAAAGTCCTTGCTTTATATGTGATGGTCCTCATTGGGTGCGTGATTGCCCAAAGAGGAAGGCCCTCAATGCCTTAGCCGCTCAACATGAGAGCGTGCAAAATGAGGAGCCTCAAGCGGAGATGGGTTCTCTCCGTACCATTGGCGCACTTGAAAGACCCACCCATGTTCAAAAGGGTCTAATGTATGTGAGCGCCACAATCAATGGCAAGGATGTGCGTGCGATGCTTGATACGGGAGCCACGCACAACTTCATCTCTTTGGAAGAGGCCAAATGGTTAGGCCTCAAATATACCAATGGAGGAGGTACTATCAAGGCGGTAAACTCACCCGCCAAAGCCATAGTAGGCGTATCCAAAGCGACACCGGTACAATTGGGCGCATGGAAAGGCAATCTAGATTTCTCCATCGTCTCCATGGACGATTTTCAAGTAGTGTTGGGTATGGAGTTCTTCGACCAAGCCCATGCTTTCCTCATACCAGCATCTAATTCCCTCAACATCCTCGATGGGAGCCAATCATGCATGGTCATGGTGGAACGTGGAACCAAAGTCGAGAACAAGATGATGTCCGCACTACAACTCAAGCAAGGAATGGAAGAAGATCCGAACTTCCTTGCCAATGTTCGGGAGCCAAACGATGGGAAGGACATTGCTATTGCCAAAGACCCAATGCCAAGCCGTATCCAGGCCATTCTTGAGAAGTACAAGAATTTTACACTGCCAAGACGAGAGGCTCACCAAATCAAGATAAAGCCCGATGCCAAACCTCCATCCATAGTGCCTCACCGCATGACGCAACCCAAGATCGCGGAACCAAAGAAGGCAACCAAAAGGCCATCCAAGCACGCGAAGAGGAAGCGTCGACATGGAGGCAAGACCACTCATCCGCAGCTGGTGAAACATCCTCAAAGACGCGACGAGGACGTCGCGAAATCAGGTGGGGGAGGATGTCACGCCCCGCGCGATATGAGCACGGGTTCGCACCAAGCTTGCGTAGAAACGCACCAAAGAATGGGAGGATGTTACGGCCCATCCAACTTGCTTGCTAGAGTGGCCCAAAATATGCACAAAGGCTTGGCCTTGTTTCTAGAAAACCTACAAGCCCAAGCCCATCTTCTAGAAACTCTAGCAAGTCAACAATATACAACACTCACATGTAAAAATATATAGTCAAGGGTAGTTCACCTACCCTATCTAGATAGTCAAAAGTGGTTCACCTACCACACCTCATTTAGGTAGGACTCATTTATGGCCATTGGATGTATTAAATCCTAGCCATTCATTTGGGAGGTGGAGTAGTATAAATACCCCTCCAAGTCTCATTTGTAAGCATCCAAGCTAATCCAAGCAATTACAATACAAAGCATTGTAAGAGTTCTCTTGTGTAATACAAAGCTCATTTGCATTAGCAATACTTGCCTCTAAGTTCCATCTCTTCTAGCCTCTAAAGCTCTTTTGGCTCAACGGTCCTAACTTCTCCTTGAGCGAGAAGCAAACTATAAGGCTTACTTAGCAACTTTCGGGTTCAAGTTGCCTAAGTGCCGCACGAGCAGCTGCGCTAAACTCTAAGCTCGTGACACAATTCTCTGATAACATTAACTATTTACGCGAGTCCTGATGCAGAGCGCATACCTGACACTACATCCCAAACCACTGCAGTCTGTTATCTGTCCCTCAAGGGAGATCGAATACTCCTTGGGCAACCACAAGCTTAGATTGGGCCTGTTGTGTTTGGTTTGGGCCGTCTGGCTATGACCCAAATAAAAAATAAAAAACCATCTATGCAATTTCACCACTTACTCGAGAAAAACCTCGAAAGAATATTTTAAATTCAGATATCATTCAAATATAAAGCAAAAAATTGAAAAAATAGATAAAATTAAGGGTTTGAAAAAAAAATATAGACACATCCTGATAAATTTTGATTACATAGACACTTTCTTCGTGAAATGACTAAAATGCCATTTGAGATTCAATTTATTCCTAAACTCTTTATTTCTCTCTTTCCTCCACTTATCTCTTCCTATTTCCATAACTGTCCATTCTTGAGCTTTCAATACCCCTCGACACCGTCTAAAACGCAGTCCGAAACGTAGCAAGAGGAACGCGGAACCTCTGAGGATAGAAGCAAGAGGAAAGAAGAAAACTACAAGAGCATTTGGTTAGCATACGGTTCGAGTAAGCTATGATGTTGATTTTTTTTTTAATTTTTTGCTTGTTTCTTGATCGTTTGAAGTGATATTCGCCTTATGAAGAATGAAAATAATGTTTATATTAGGCATAACCTGAAGGAATATAGATGTATATAGGAAATTTACACATTTGAATTAATTAGGGATTTAGTCTAGATTTAGGGATTTTAAATTTGGGATTTAAGTTTTCGATTGAATTTTGTACTTATTCTGTATTTATGGGCTAAATGAAGTGTGATTTGGTTGATTTTTTGTTTTGATATGTGTAAAAATGGTGGAAACCGACGTGTTTCGTCGCGACGAAGACGATGGCGAGTGTCGGTTTTCGCTGGATACTCGACATAAAGTGTCAAGTCCTATCAGATGCATGAACCAACACTTGCCATCAGGGCATTTTCGAAGACATCAAGTATCGATTTCGTGTAAACCGTATTTCGATGTATTGAAACCATGTCTCCGACACTTGACAATGTTGTAATTGAGAATGTCGAGTATCGATTTTATGTAAATGCCCTGATGACGAGTGTCGATTGAACATCCGACAGGACTCGACATATTTCTTCTACGTACCTAATTTCACTTTCATCGAGTGTCGGTTTCATGTAAACCGACATATGGTGCACCAAAACCATGTCTTCGACACTCGACGACATGTAATTATGACGTCGAATGTTGGTTTCATGGGCTTCGGATGTCGTTGTCGGTTAACATGAAATCAACAATCGATGAAAGTGAAAACTTTTGCATCAAGTGTCGGATACATCAATCGAAGAGTATACAATGTCGGATTTTGAATCCGACACTCGACTAGGCCAACATCCGACACAGTCGCATTGTCAGATGTCTGACCTCGCGTATGTCGGTTCCAGGAATCCGATAAAATTTTCTTCGGACACTCAATGGATTTCATCGAGCATCGGTTTCTATATTTGAGCTCCATCGAGTGTGTCGTGTTTCGTCAAGTTGTGTCGAGTGTTTTGACAGATTGCTTGTTTTAGCTTTGTTTTTTGCCTTTTTACAACATATTTAACTATAACGTACTTTTTTTTTTTGCAGGTTGAAGCAAATGGCAAATGAATTGGGACTCTCCTTCACCCTAAAGACTCCGTATGGTGAGCACTACCATACGATTATCACAAACTTAGCAAGTTTAGACTGTATAGAATGGATTCGTGCGAACCTGAATGAGAGGCAACAAAACATGTTTCGTAATACATGTTTTGGGTTTTTCTTAGACATTCTGGAGCTATCCTTTCCGTCTCAGTTGGTGCACAATGTGTTTGAGTGAGAGGTTAACACAGTGGAGTACGATGAAGAGATGTGGTTCCTTATTGAAGGTAAAAATATGGTGTTTTACTACAATGTAGTTAACTAATTTTATTTTTTAGCATTTGATTGTTGTAGTTTTGTTTTTTTACCATTATTGGCATCTTATGTTTTTTTTCTTTCCAAGAAGACTGATTAATTTTTCTACCCACTAGTTCCGTTTGGTAATCGATTTGAGATTTGCTACCCCCGTGCCACCAATACCGAATATCTTGAATCTGTGCCACTTGTTGGATACATACTTTGGGGGTGAGGACATGGAGCTCATGCATTTCTATCCGAGACTTCGGGTATTAAATGTATCAGCTATGCCAGACGAGGATGTTGTAAAGCTGGCCTTATATTACATGCTCGAGCAATTTTTCATGGGACGGGATCGACGCCGATATGTCTCCCGTAAGTGGTTGAATTTTGTCAACACATTGATAGTTTTAACAATTATCTATGGGTTTCGGTATGAAAAAAGCTTTTGATGGGAGGTTGGAAAAGTATAAGAAACGAGCCGAAGCGAAGAAGAAGAAGACGATGGAGAAAGGGAAGCATTCGAAGACATATAACCTAGAAAGGTGCCCCTACGCCATTAAGGTACATACTAAAAAACAAATGTTAGATGTGTTTATTAGTTTCTTTGAATTACATTTTGAAATACCTATTGTCACTAAAAAACCCTTATGTTATTAAGGTTTGATTGTACGAGGCCGTGTCGTACATTGGCGTGACATATGGGCGAGCAGACGGGGTGTTTGCGGAGAGGATACCGCACTTGTTGAAGTGAGAGACACAAAAAACCCCATCAAAAGACATCGTCAAACGTGATGTCATGTTGGTTAGGAGGCAGGTATGTCAGGTTCTACTGATTGTTTTTCCTGATGTCGATCATAACGAATTACTGTTTAATTTAATGGCTTATTTGATGATGTAGGCTCGTCCACTTGTCGTTTTGGAGCCATTTGAGTAGGGTTGGCAATGAGACGGGGCAAGTCAGGGGCATCTAATACCCAGCCCTGCCCCGTTTATTTATATTTTGCCCCGTTTATTTATATTTTGCCCGTTTAAGGGGCAATGGGGCGGGGCGGGGCAAAATATAAATGAGCGGATCCAGACCCACCCCGCCCCGCCCCGCCGCTGTAAAATTCTATAACCACCCAAATCTATTGACAAGTATACAATTAAGCCTATTTTTTAATAAGTTAGAAGACAATATATCTTCAAACTAAAATCATACATACACGCACAAGTAGGGATGTCAATTCACTTGCCATTTGCTTCAACCTATAAATACAAGGCCGTTATAGTTAAATATGATGCAAAAAGGCAAAAAAAAAAGCTAAAACAAGCAACCTGTCAAAATGCTAGACAAAACTCGTCGTGCTCGATAGAGCTCGACACGACTCGACATGTAAGTGTCGAGTATCGGATGATGCATCCTATGCTCGATATCTTAAAAATAGACTGATATCGGATATCGTTTGTGAATCTCGACACGACTCGACATGTAAGTGTCGAGTGTCGGATGATAGCTCTATCGAGCGTATCAAGTTTTGTCGAACGTTTTGGCAGATTGCTTGTT
This sequence comes from Boswellia sacra, assembly GCA_013180625.2. NCBI lineage: Eukaryota > Viridiplantae > Streptophyta > Magnoliopsida > Sapindales > Burseraceae > Boswellia > Boswellia sacra. The sequence continues at coordinate 362,344 of SNVD02009834.1, forward strand.
TTAGCTTTTTTTTTTTTTGCCTTTTTGCATCATATTTAACTATAACGGCCTTGTATAGCACGGATAATTTTGATATCCCTAGATTGGTATGTTTTTATTTTCGTGAGTTGTTTACCTTGATGTATTTATTAATGTTGTCACCATGTACTTGTTGATTTTGTTTGTTGGTGACTTGGTATTGTTTGTTGAATTATTATTTACTTGGAAATTTTAGATTTTGAATGGAATGATGGTTTTTTAATAGTTGATTCTTCTACCGGTAACCAAGTATTGTTTGTTGATTCTTGGAGGGAGCTGCGGAGGTGCTTCGATTTTTACGGATTTCAACAGGAAAGAGTAAGACTCTAAGAGACTTAGAGACGGAAATCGGGAATTATATGGCTTAGGAGATGTAATTTTGTTTATATAGCCTAGCAAAATTACATGATATTGTAAAATATTATAATTTATCATAATCACCCTTAAAAATTACTTGTAAGTTCAAATACTTTATTTTTTTCATTTACATCCTAATACTATGCGGGACGGGGCAGGTCAAACGGGGCTGGAGGGTGGACCCAGGTCAAGATTGGCCCCTAAAACACGGGTCACACCGGGGCCCCAGACTCGGTGGGTTATTTTGCCATCCCTACATCTGAGGTGGAGCAGACGACAGATTGTTATATTAGGCTTGCTATAGTAGTTGGCATCTGGAGAGGTACACATGTAGCATGGGCGACATCTGTGGATGCTCCTTTATTACCCGATGAGAGGATTGAGCTACTTCCCACGGGGATCTATCAGCTCCACCTCCTCCTGGTCAGAGTTCCCTTATTAGACCTGACGTGGGGCTAATCATCGACATAGCCAATCCTACAGATGATTGTGTGCGGTCTCCGTTGTCGGCTTTCTCTGTTAGTCCTACACCTCTAGCATAGGAGAGTCATGGTCATGAGGATCCATCAGGAACTCATCCTGCTGAACATAGTTCCATCGATAAACCTAATGTGGGGGCAGTCATGGACACAGCCGGTCCCTCCATCCCACATTCGACAGCTATGGTCCTATAGGCGATTCAATTCCTCCTTCGGGTCGTGCAACCACCTACAATGACATTTTTCCTCCTGTACATGATGTCCCTTCCAGCTTGAAGGTATATAATGAAAATTGACATTTGTATACTTTTTCGTTCACATTACTAGTTGGTTGGTTTCTCATAGTGATTGTGAATAATGATATAGATGCGTAACTGTTCCATGATGGGTTCGATAGCATAGTTTTGCATGATCTTGTAGAACTCCGCGAGGATATAATAATGTTATGGGCGGAGAACAAGGACATGCAAGAGGAGATAATGCTTCTGCGTATGGCTGTTGTGCTACTGGGTGGCCATTTTAAATACGCTACCACGGTATGTCGCACAAGTTAGTAAACAGAATTAATGATTTTCATGATGTCACATCGCTTAACTCAACGTTCTGGTTTACTGTAATATAAGATTCGGATAATGGTATGGGTGATGACGATGACGGTCAAGAGGTAATAGAACCTGAACCTATGGACACGAGTGTTCGTGCTGTCGTTGCTACTCCTACGGGCTTCATTTCCCTCCAAGGTTGACGACTACTTCCGAAAAAGTATAAACGAAGCCCCTTCGTCAGTCCATGGGGTAGAAAGAGAGCAAGGGTCGTGCCACAGGAACCATCCCCTGACACTCTACATGTACAGCCAGAGGACCTGGTTGTTCAGCCAGTAGAGGGTCCAGTTCTTCAGCCCATGGAGGAGCCCACTTTACAGCGTTGAGAGGCCATGACACAGGATGTAGACAATGTATCCCGTGGCGTCCGGCGGACTCGGGTTCCATTATTTGATCCACATGCCCCCATACCATATGTTGATTGCATCAGCTTCGATACGTGGATGAGTAAGGAATCGACCGATGTTGACTTGGGCATCTGCATAGCTGGCTGTGAGTTCTTCAGGACGTTGACCACACCGACCGAGTGGCTTGCATCTGAGGTTTATTTCACTCCTTGTCGTCTCCTCCTGAACAATATACTATTGCAATATTTATTGATTACTATTACTATACACAGCATATTGACAGCTACTTGTGGACGTTACGCTATAAAGCTGGCGATATGGGCGTAGGTGTTGTCCAGAGGTCTGCTTTCCTGGACACAACTTTCTGGGTAGGTATTTGCAAAACATCTGAAATTATAGTTAATTTGTGCTTCCATCATTATGCCTGCTCGAGAGTTAGCTAACCGTACTCATGAAATTGCAATTAAAAGTTCAGTCGTTGTGGACACTATTCTTGAACAGACTGGGTGAAAGAGTCAAATATTGTCCAGTTTCTCCTTGGGGAGATGCCCGTCATTGGACGACCATGGGTCGATGTGGACAGAGTGAGTTCATTTATATTCAATGTGTTAGTATGTGTTGTTTTAATCAAAATGTTGTCATTGATTTCCATGTTATCAATTTTCTTTTCAACTCTATGTCACTGTTAACATCGGGCGCGAACATTAGGTGGCAGTCGAGGTGGATTTGAATCGCCGTGTCATAGTCATATATGACTCATATGTTGCGTATAATTCCACCGACATAGTGAGAGATACAGTCCGATGCCTGGCAGAGCTAATACCATGTATGGTGTCAATGGATGTTTACAGTCTTCCTGACTACAGCGTAACCCCGTACGACATTGAGCGCATCGAAGATTCGTCTAAGTTACCACAGCAGGAGGCTGGGGCAGGAGCACGCGGCGTGTATTGTTTGAAGTTCATAGAGTTCTTAGCGAGAGGCGTTTCTTTGCTAGACATTAAGGCATTCATGGACGAGACAGTTCGACGAAGAATGGCATTACAGCTTTGGGCTTATTGCATTCATTCATAGGCGGAGGAGGCCGTCTCAACCACCACAGGGCTTGTTGATGTTGTGTCAGCAGATGTAGAGCTGCAGCCCGGCACGACTCTACCATGATTTTGTCATGCATGGTAGACTTATTGTCCTATGATTTTTTCCTACATGTTACACATTTTTTGTAGTGATACACATTTTTGTATATTTACAAATTTTTGTATAGTTACACATTTTTGTATAGTTACACATTTTGTATACTAGCACATTTTTTTCATGTATAGGGGTACGTACTTGTAGAGTCAAGTGAAAAGATCAATATGAAAAAATGTAAATACATTTTTATCCGGATATATTGGTACATATGTGTTTGTCGTCAGATACTTTTCGTACATGAATATTTTATACATTGACAAAGCACATAAATTCGTGTTTAATACATGAATGTTTTATACAATGACAAAGCTCATAAATGAATGTTTCATGCATGAATATTTTATATATTGACAAAAGCACATAAATGAAAGTTTAGTCATTTGAACTAGCCTATGATGGAATAAAATAAATACACTACATCGTTTAGAGCAAATAAATAATGATTCCTCATGAGATCCGTGAAGTTCTTGCAAGGCTGCCTCCTTTGCCCCCATGCCTTATTGTATGTGATATTAACACCCAATGACTCATGAACATCAAACATAATATCCTTCGGATGATATATTCTTGATGCCTAAATGAATTTGCTCTTAATATATTGGCCAATGACATGTGCAGTTGCCTATTTGTGATTTGGGTGAAGTCCGACTCCGGAACATGTGTGATGGTTCTTATACTTTTTCACTTGGAAGAAATGTGAATCGGCTACCTTTGTGGTACGTAAACGCTGTTTACAAGATTCAACATGACATACGACCTCAAACCTTGTTGCGTTGGAGTTCCTCACCTTGAATCGAAAGTTTCGTCTTAATGTCAAATTTGATAACTTCTCACGAAGCTCGGTTTTGCTGTTAAACATCTGCCTAACTGCAATCTCAGTCCCATCAACTATAAACGATGAAGCATCATCGTCAATTGTGGATGATGACTCACAACAGGCAGCATCCACCTAAATGTGTTAGCTCAACGGTTGTCATTTTCAGAGCCCAAATTAGCTTCTTGATGTATAGAATTTGAATCCATTCTCCGCTCATTATTTAACACCGGATTTATTGATGTCCGTATAGTGAAGGAGTAGGTGTGGAGTGAATTAGAGAAGGAATGGTAAACGGCACATCCTGATACACATCATTCAAAATCTCCGTCTCTTCATCATTATCAAAATGTGAATTGTCTACATTCTACTTATCAATAATAAAATCATTCAAACCCTCACCCAAATCTTCAATACGAATAGTGCAATCATCATTTTCATCATCACCATGCTCACAACATCATCACTACTGTCATCATAATCTTCATCACTACCATCGTCATCATTAAAATCATCATTATCATTATCAACATCAATATTGCCTAAACTCTCAAACTCTCTAATGTTATTGACATAACGTACTAATCTCAATGGCACCAACCGGGGCACCCTTTCTTCATTTTCACCTAACACCCCAACTAACTCATGCCCTGTATGTCCTGAATATTGCTCAAAATCAATGCCAACATCATCATTCAATTGTGGTTGTGCACAAATAGGAGTGGACTCACTTAATTGGTTGCTTCCACTTGCTGAGCGAAACAAAGAGGGATGAGAAGATCTTTGTCGCCTTCGTACTGCATTAGATTTTGACCTCTGTCCTTGCTTCTCACTATCTTCAATTTTGACAATTAATGGTGTATATGACTGTTGGTCCTCTAAACAATATTGTATAAAAAAACAAACATCTTTGTCAGTCTCAATAGGAGTCGGCAATGGCGGAACACCCTTAAAAGCAAATTGAATCTCTAAACTTATGTTATGCTTACGAAGATCCCAATCTATTTCAGTACTAATACAGTCAACCAACTCATTATAAGTAGCACAACTACGAATTATCAATGGCTTCGCCCTCCCACCGATGTACAAATAACCACCATTCTCTTGCATAATCCAAGAACCATTGTATAGAATAAGTATACGTAAAGTTTCCATATCCTGCATGATAGAAACATATCATCTAAGGTCCGTAGATAAAAAATCATTACGAAATTGCTTAAATAAGTCACAAAAATGACAATCCTGTCCAAACGCTTGACATATCTTGACGGAATATGCTCAACACTCGATGCTCGACACTCGACACACAAATTCGACACAAACTTGACAAAAATACACATCCGACAATTGACCTCGACACTCGACACACAAACTCGACAAAAATACACATCCGACAATCGGCACATTCTGACACTCCAGTCGACGCACTAACTCGACACTTGAACAAAGCCTCAACACACTCACTCGACATCCGACATTACCCTTTGACATGTCAAGAGTCGGTCTTATATATCCGACACATCAAGTAATCTCGCTCGACAAATCGTGTCTTCTTCCCCCTCGACTGCGATACCATATTTTCTACGATTTGCAATTTTCAGCAAATTTTTGCAAAAACCGCACTATGTCTAAGCTTAGTTCACATATCCCTATTTTAAGCTACATAATGTGGTTAAAAGCTACGAAAATAAGAAATAATGAAAACATTACAACCTATTTCAACATTCTTGCACCATTTAAAGAGAGATTAAGCAGAATTGTTTTACCTTATTGCTCAACTTCAACTCTAAGATTAAACAATAAGATGAAATGAAATAAAATTATTGAAGAGTGTTTCAAACAGTGAGGGAAAGAGTGACAATGCTTCTTTCTTTCTTATTTCTTTTCAAATTTGAGTTACTGAAGATATTTTAGTCATTTCACGAAGAAAGTGTCTATGCAATCAAAATTTATCAAGATGTGTCTATATTTCTTTTCAAACTACTAATTTTGTCTATTTTTTTAATTTTCCCATATAAAATCTTTATTTTAAGATTATAACTCATAATTCATTTTTAAACAAAAACCGCTACCTTCGTGTGATTTTTTATTCCAGAGAAGGAATAATGTAAATAGCTGAAAAAATTGTTGAATTAAAGCAAAGCTTTTAAGAAAGAGCCTCCTAATCGCCAATACCGGTATAAATTAAAATAAAAATGTAAAGCAAACACTTCTCCACCGTTTATAGTAAAGATCATAATTCAGACAAGACCTGACGAGAAAAGTTTGTAAAATGGAAAAACGTTATAGTCGTTTAGATAGAAAAAGAAATGCCAAAACCAAACAACCAATACAAAATTGTCAGGTTCCATGTTAATTCCACATTCAGTGATCTTGGCAAGACGTGAAGAGCTAACAGTTGGCTTTATTCAAACCTGAGTAGAGTAGGGATCAAAACGAAGTGAACAATAGTCAACAGATGTACACGGAGTTAAATGACATTCGGTTACAGCATAGAAACACCAAGTTTTGACAGATTGATCACAGATCATACTTTATTTAAACAGCTCAACATCATTTAGCACACACACCCCATTCCAGCTGCCTACGCTGAGTAGCTTCTAACAAATGTCCAATTACGCAGTTGCTACACAAATCAACCCATTAAGCTATCAAAACTCAACGCATGCCGGTTTACACTGATTCAAAGAATGCAAAGATTGATTTACTAAAGTCATAATAAACCGATAGGGGCAACAACAAAAGTGAGTCACTGTATGTAACTTAATTGTAAGAGTTCATTAACAAGAATAAATAAACAATCCTCTAAACATAGACATAACAGAACCATCCAAACATTAATAACAAATAATACTAGATATGATATAATGATAATGGGGCAAACAGAACAGAGATTAATCCATTAGAAGACACATTAACAAAAGCCCCACCCTATTTCTCTAGTCATTGGATTCTTCTTCCTCGTATTGCTTGAGAACCTCGGTACAGCCTGCATCAGGTTTATCAGCCATATAGCCCATTGCATTAGCATAACGTTCGCGTGAGACCATCCCATTGGTACTGGTGAGGATCACACGGGCAGATTCGCGACCAGGGGTGACTGCTTTACAGTCAGGGCGGGGGCTGTGAACAAGCTTACAATCACAAATCTGGTCCTCATGATCTTCATTGACAGGAATCCTGTATTTGCCTTCTGAGTCTGTTGTTCCTTCCTTGGTGTAAACGAGTTCCATTGACTTCCTGTCTTTGCATTCAATTCTGACTTTGGCACCTGTATGAGTAATAACAAATTAGTAATTAATTGATTATTCACAAAAGAATCCTATAGTTTTAATCCTCAGATCAAATTTGACCAAACATGGTACCTACTGCTAAAGGCTATCTACAATCCAATCCTCCAATGGCAATGGGTCTGTAAACCACAGTCTGGAACACTATACAAATTCTAATTTTTAGTTTAATAATTTCTCAAATATATTCAAACAAGAAAGCGACATTATAACAAATATTAATCATATAAGTAATTTCGACTATCTCACAAATTTGGAAACATACAACACAACTAGACGACCGTAGCTAGATCCAATCAACTCAACCTCAATCTTCAAACTCCAATTTTCGCCTCAAAAATAATAGGTGTCTTTGAAAAAAATAAATAAATCAAATTATGCAAAGCATTTTGAAAAATAACGACAATTTTTTTTTATAAAAAATAGATTTCATATACTCGCTCTGCAGCTCTACAGTCCAGAAAAGCTCTAGAGTCGTATAACATTGGAGCTTATATATATATATATATACTGTGTGGCTACTGGCTATCACATCTGAGTTTTAAAAAATTGGTTATTTTTGGAAAACCCGTCGAAACTTTGGCTATTTCTTTTTGAGGTTCCTATTAGTCGTTCACAAACAGACGGCTAAGGCCAGTTCTAGGGTTACTTAGGTTGTGCGATAGTAAAGTTGCTACATTTATCCGCATTGAACACTGAGGAAAACCCTAGATTCAGGTAGAGAAGAACGACATTGAGTAGATCCAGGAGTAACAATTGATACCATTCCCATATCGTTTAGTACAGAAAGGAAAAAATAGTAAGAGAAGAAAGGTGAAAGTACCTGCGATGTAGTCAATCTTGGAGGTCTCGAAACCGGCCTGGCACCTGTCACAGTATACGCATCCTTGAACATAGTAGGGGTCACTGGCAGGACGAATGGCACTCACGAGAGCCGGAAGCACGCAGAGAGCGATGAGCAAGAATGTTCTAGCCATTGTCTTCGTCGATCGATTCGGATTTGGGAGGAGAAAATGCGAGTCTGTGTATTTAAACGCAGAGAGAGAGAGAGAGCATACAAAACGCAGTGATATAAGGCAATCAGTAAAGTGGCAGAAACAATAACAAAAATATTAATTAAATTAAAATTAAGGAAAAGATAAATGAAAGAACCGCGTGAATATATGTTCTTGTGTGGGTGAGAGTATTGGAATTTTTCGTTAAAAGAGAACGTGGCGGGTGGTGGGTGGTTTAGGTTGATGTTTGGGTGATGTGGCAGAATTTGATGGGATGGTGACGGGAGATGAGTGAAGTGGAGGAGGAGTGGGAATGTAGGTGATGATGAGTGACAGAGAGAGAATGATGAGATGCAGCTGGCGCTGTCGGTGCTCACATGGGATGTGAGAGAGACATATGATTGAATTTGAAGCAGGTAAAGTGAAGATCAGCTGTGGTCCAGCCCATATGAGTGTGAATTTGCCGCCACTAATGCGATGCGATGCCTGTGAGACAATTTATATATTTTGACTAACAGCAATTGCGTGTTATGTTAGCGTGGATAGAGATCATCATCAGTTACTTTTTAAGGCAAAACTGAATGTTGTTGAATCGCTATTTTACGTAGCGTAGTGATTAACAATGCTAATTTTAATAATAATAAGTTGATAAAATCTTATCAACATTTTTTGTTCACTAATAGGATAACTAACTCACATTAAATTCCATCGTTTATTAATTATTTATACTAATTATATAAAAAAAAGTTACCCTTATAAAGTCTAGACGTAAAATTGATGTGATATCTTTAATTTAAGGAATAATTCTAATTTACCCCTTGAGGTTAGGTAAAAAGAAAATTGAGCACTTCAGTTTCCTGAAACCTAAATTTGCCCCTAATATTACTGTAGCACCGTTAGATTTAACAAAAAATATATTAAATAGTAACTTAACGCTTTACAAACTATTTACAAAAGTGTATTATAGTCTATTTTACTACTTATTAGCGTTAAATTATTATTTAATATATTTTTTTATTAAATCTAATATTATCATTAAATTATTATTTAATACATTTTCCGTTAAATCTAACGGTTTAATACGTTTTCTGTTAAATCTAACGATGCTACAGTAACCTCAGGAGCAATCTTAGATTTCAAAAAACCGAAGTCCTTAATTTTTTTTAAGTCTAACTTCAAGGGGTAAATTAAAATTATCCCTTAATTTAATATCACATAATTTATTAATATTTATTATATTAATAAATTTTATTAATTTTTTATTCATTACATATGTTACGTTAATTTTTTTTTACAGATTTTATAAATATAATATTTAATTATTTTAAAAAAAATATATTCTCATTAGATTTAAAGCCGACTTATTCATAGAGTAACTAATTTTAGAAGGCTGTGCATCACCGCTTTAAATGAATTATGACAGTTTACATTGTTTGGTAATGTAATAATTGAAGAGATGAGACAGTAGTGGCGGTGGACCTGCACATCTCGCGTAGAAAAATAAAAATTGTATGGGTTAATAAGTAGTAAGCGGAAAACAAGCCACCTATCCAGCTTCTACTCGTAAAGAAACACGTCCAACTTTATTAACTCCCACGCAGAAATCTTTAATTTCACGAAACAAGCAAAAGAAATCCTTCTTCTCCTCTCCTATCCTCTCACACCAAGCCAATTCATTCAAGTCACGCAACCCGCTCTCCTTTATAAATCATTGTGAAACATTTTTGGATCTTTTCACTCTCTATTTTAGAAAATTAATAGACAATCAGTTAAAATCTAATACTGCACTTATGTGCTTATTATACAGAGTTCTTCCTAATATAAATACATAAAACAGAAAATAAATTAAAAAAAAATTTCTTGAATGTGCCAATGCTAATCATGTTTCAATATTTTCGCTGTAATATTAATATACATGGAGTTGAATTGTGGTGGTGAGAATGAGATCCTATGGTGGACAGCCCAGCTCCATTGACATTTGACAATGCAGGCTGTCAAATCGTCATCGTGAGTTTGGACTAACATCAACAGGGCCGACAAACTCTGGGAAGGACTTGGACCCGGCCCATCATACCTTAAGGGTTAATTTTATTTTTTTTGAATTGAATAATGATACAATTACTACACATTTATAATCAAATCTTTATATAATATGAGTTCTCAATATATTATTAAATAAATAATTACTATATCATAAAATTTAGTATTCTTTATTTATTTTTTTATCCAGTGATATTTTATCAACTTATGTTATATAAGAATTGATATTGATTATAGATAAGTTATAAATGTAGTAGCACACTTTAAAATTACAGAAATAGAATATAAATAACTATAAGACTATATCAAAAGTGCTTTTTATACTCTGATTTTAATAAAAACATGAAAAAGCATAAATATTAATCAAATTATTATTAAAGACATAATAACAATAATTTTATTAAAATACAATTAATTTAAATACATATAATATGTTTTCTTATGTTATAAACTCTAATTTCTTATTTTTTGTCACATACTATGTTATATAATCTTGCACATCTAAAGTCATTGAAAAGCAAAAGCTATTTCTGTTTGGAAATCAATTTTTAAATAAATATAAAACTACCCAACTGAAAAGAACTCCTCAATTTTTTCTTTCTATCTGCAAATTTTGATCAATAAAGTAAATCTAGTAGAGATTGAGAAAGAGAACGAGAGAAAGATTTCTTAAAACAAATCAAATCTAAAATCCGAGAGGTAGATCGCACAAAATAATTTTACAAATGGTTTTGAGTTGGGAATCTTAATTTTTTAAGAAAATAAAGGCCGCTTATGCATTACACAATTAATTAATTTGTTTTCGCTTAGTTTTCTTAGTTTATAGGAAAGGTAAAGGCATATGTGAATGTGATGTTTGAAAGCGCATAAAAGAGATGTGCAGAGATAACAATGGGCATTGCGTGATAGGGAGGACTTACCTTCTAATCTCACCTATTTTTTGCCATTCGTTATGTTATTTTAGGTAGAATGGGGTTGGGAACTTTGATCCCTGCTAAGGAAATGCTTTCTCAACCCTACTTTTTGTTCCATACGAGTGTATTATATTAATTCATAAAATAATGATTAACATATCACAAAAAAAAAAAAATCAATCATCATGGAATAGTAGATAATAATATTTAAACGAAAACCATTAACAACTATATTGTAGTATTTTCAAAATATAAAACAACACATTTAATCAAGTCATGGTAAAAAGGGGTTTATAATAATTAAACAAATAATCGCCGGAACATAAATTGAAAATGATCAATTTAAAAATTAGTTAGTGGCTTTAACAAAATAAGATACTATTATATTTTAAAAAATTATTTTATGTTATTACAATGATTAATATATTATTTATTAATTTAAAATTATGAAACAATTAATTGTTACTCATTTAATTAATCTAAGAGGATGTTGGGTTTGTGGAAAGGAAGGAAGGTAGGAAAGGAAAAGTGGGGCGAGAGGACAAAAGTGGGGAAAAAGAAGAGATGTGTAAAATTTTTCCTTTGTTTGGTTTTACTTAGGAATCATTAGAGAAAGGAATAATTTATAAATTAATTAGATAAAAATATCCCTACATTTAAAAATTTGATATTTATTATTGAATAAAATTTTGTAACTTAATCTATTTTTATGATAAAAATCAAATATCTATTAAAATAATTTGATAATTTATTTATTAAATTAATATAAATATTTTTAAAATACTTAAAAAGTATATTTTTCAATAAATAGATGATATAAAAAGATTATACAAAAAATAATATAGATTTTTCTAAAATAAATAATTTTTTATTAAAAATAAAAAATTTGAAAATAGTTAGTCGATAGTAGAGGTGGAATCGGGCCGGGTTGGGGGTGGGGATGCCATCCCCATCCCCGTCCCCAATTAAAATATCAATCCCCATCCCCTGTTAATCCCCAATTTTTTAAAAGCGGGGATGGGGTTGGGGAATCCCCAAAGCCAAAACGCATCCCCATCCCCATCCCCAACCCCATTTACTTGTTAAAAATTTATACTTTGAAATAAAACATATTTTAAATTACAACTATAAACCTTAAGCAACATACCTACAAATAAATATTAATAAATCTTTAGACAATCAACATCCTTAAAATAAATCTTTAGGCAAACAAAGGTGGGCTAGGTTGGGCTTGGGTTTTATTAAAGTAGGTGGGACATTAAGTTTTATAAGAGGGAAGATAACAAGGGTTTAAATATTAGATTACTAAAAATATATATATATTATTTTATTTTAATTTCGGGGAGCGGGCCGGGCTGGGCTTGGAGCATAATCCCCATCCCCATCCCCATCTAATTTCGGGTAAAGTTTTTATCCCCATCCCCACCCCATTCCCCATTTTAGGTCCCCATCCCCGGCCCAAACGGGTTGGGGAATTGCGGGGCTCCATCCCCATGGGAATGGTTCCACCTCTGGTCGATAGTTGTTCATCGCCAATGACCAATTATGAAGTTCCCCTATATCGTCACCGCCGATGCCATGGATATCTCCGTTTGATGATCTATCTTTCTCTGCAAATATCGTCGATGTAGGAGGAGCGAAATTGCTGCACGCGACTAATCCTTCTTCAACTGACTGCAAATCGAGTTGTCTACTTGGAAAACGACGGACATAAAGCCGATGAAACCTACTGGACCTGATAGATCGCCACTTTATGATCTTCACAGTGCCGATGGGGACAACAACGCGCAGACAATGACAGCACCGGAAGGAGATGGTGATCTGTAATTATTTTGATTTTGATTTTTTATTGTTTATAATTTACTAATTAGTTTAAGTAATTATTTATATAAGAAAATTTCAATAAAAATAATTTAAATAAAATATTATATAACTATTATAGCTATTTATAATTAATTGTAAAATTATTTAATAAATTATTTGAGTAAGGTTATTTTAGAACTTATAAAAAATATGTAACGTTAATTCAGTAACGTAATATAGCTTTTCCTCAGGAAGCCAACTTTCCTCCCAATCTTGAGTGGAAACTAGATTAGCAAAGTTTAATAAAATAAGATTGTTGAGAATAATTTTTCCATCCTCTTTTACTCAAACCGAACAATGCAAAACTTTCCTTTGATACCCAACTGAACACAGCCTAAGGGTGTAAAGAATTGCTAAGTTAGGAAAATAAAATCACCTTTTAACCTCTTTTGATTAATCCTTGGATTTGAATAGATGGACAGTCGTCTGTAACATGGTATGTGCAGATATTAGTATTAAACCTATCAACTCGAAACTCTAATGTGGGGATATAATTTATGCCTTATCCTCACGCTACCACGAAAAAAATATCGTCTCTGCTCCAATAGAGGCAGGACCTTCTGTCATCGCTAAGTGTAGAATATATATATGGTAGACTGTGTTATGTATTAGGATTTAAATGGCTACCCTATTGATAAGTATTAACGAGCTTATTCTACTCTACATTGTCATCAGTGGACAGTTTCATTCATTGCTGGCGGTGATGTACAGGGAAGTGAAGACCGTCGGTGTCAACCGCATTCGAAGGCGGAACTTCCCCAAATTTTTTGTCAACTTGCCTTTCCAGTCAACCATTTGCCTTTTGCCTTTTCACGGCATTTATCAAGTCTGCTTTGACACACAAAACGTCTCAATTACTCGTTAAATGCTAATGTCAACCTAAAAAAGTCTAATAAAATATGTTTTTCACGTTCTATTTCGTATCTGTATAAAGTTAAAGCATTTTAAGAAATAGTAATATTAGATTTACAATTTTTATATAATTCAAAGACTTTGTAACATAATATGACAATCTATGTTATAAAATCATAATGTAACTTTCATTTCCTTGTTCTTTTTCGTTTTTAACTCCTCCAGTAAATTTTTGCTATATAAATTATCACATATATAGAGTTTGGGTTGTATGAATGTTATAAGTTTACCACTACTCTTTAAAAAAACATTTTAATTACTTTCAAACAATATATTCTCATATTAAACAAAAAAAATTCTACTAAACCACTCTTCCCACACCCAATTGACCGAAATAAATAATAGTATAGCTAGCATCAAAGCGAAAATGGTAATTGATGATCATCTTCTCCACTAGGCGCAGCCGCGGAGAGTTTATCTTATCCCACAATAAACAAAGTGGTGCTGCCACTGGGAATTATCCACTAATTAGCACCAGGACTCCATACCATCCATTTGAGTTATCCCCTTTTTGAGTCCCTAGTTACATATCCATTGTCTTGTTAGTGATTTCTTTTCTTATATATTTTAAAACAAAGTTGTTACAACTCCTATCTTGTGTTATGGTCAACTAAGCCTCATATTTCTGTATGCATTTTTACATATATATTGTTCTACCTATTGAGCGTATCCGCCGGCAGTATTTATGAGTTGTGATGAATTTCAGCATTTGACGAAGTCCATAGAATACAAACCATGACAAATTAAGCTCATGAACAATCACACCAGCTTTCATCAATATATTATTCTTAGAATGTTCCATTTCCTTCAAAGTTTGTGTGCTTCCACTTCTTATTTGTCTATGGTCTTTAACTACCAAGTAATCTTCAGGTATTGCGGCTTGCTTGCTATTTTGTTGATAAGGTTAGAAACTTATGACACTGAAACTGGGTGGCAACCATCGCCCAACGTTTTCACTCCCACGCAGGTCAGTTATGACAGTAAATTACATGACCTATATATAGGAGATGTTAAATTATGATTGACTGGATTGAAATACCATATAATATGATAATATAATATAACGAATGTATCCTAAATTTTTTTCTTTTATACTATATATTGAGTATACTCTTTAAAGAAATTATTAACAGAAACGGTTATGGCTACCATGTGTTACTTAAAAAATAGGACAAACCCAAAGTAGATTTGGGGGCACGTTTGGGACTTCGGACTGGACTGGATTGGACTGAGATTAGGATTGGTATTGGGATTGGACTAGATTGGACTGGATTACATATAATGTTATCTTATGTTTGGTGTAGTATGGGACTGGACTATATTAGTATATTATAAACTTTTAAAACATCTATTTTTAAATATAAAAGAATTTAATTTGCTTCAAGTTTAATTTATTATTACATCATATTTATATTTATAGCTAATTAAATATTTAAATATATTTCAAAATTATTTTTATTTAAAAATTATTAAATATCATTATTTTATGAAAAAGTAAGATTTTTAATATTATTTAATATGAATTTAATAATATTATTTTTTTATTTATTATATTTCAACTATAATATTATTAATTATAATAAAAATAAAATTATATTACATTTTGAATATAATTTTATGAATTATTATAAACATAAAAATTGCATTATAATGGAAAATAAAATATTTATAATAAAAATATTTTATTACATCATTATTAAATATTTAAATATAGTTACAAATTATATTTATTTAAAAAATTATTAAATATTACTATTTTATGAAAAAGTAAATATTTTCAATATTATTTAATATGAATTTAATAATATTTTATTTTATTTATTATTATTTTATATTTTTATTATAATATTGTCAATTATAATAAAAATTTGTAATATTATGGAAAATAAAATATTTATAATAAAAATTTTATTTATTACATAACAATTAAATATAGCTAAAAATTATATTTATTGAAAACTTGTTAAATATTACTCTTTTATTCAGAATTAAGTATTTTTAATATTATTTAATATAAGTTTAATAATATTTATTTTTATTTATTATTATATTATATTTTAATTATAATATTATCAATTATAATAAAAATAAAAATTTTTGTAAAACCTTGGGACTATTGAGTCCCATGGTTCCACATGGGACAACTTGTCCCATGAGATTGGCACTATTGAGACTAACAATAGTGTAATCCCAATCTCTTCTTAAAATGCCAAACAAGAAATTAGACTATTTATCCCAAAATATAATCCAATCCTGCATTAGTCCCCCTTCCCAAACGGGTATGTGCTCTAGTCATTTTGTTTTGGAGTTTATGATGGGCATTTTGTTCCAGACAGAAATAAAACGAAGAGAAGGGCGTAAGTATCATGTGCTCCTAGGGTATTGGACAAACTCAATTAATTAGAGCTGATAACTATTGACTGTCTCCCACTGGCATCGCGGAATAATCAAAGATTAAGCTACAGTTGACAGCTAACTCTTAATCTAGCCTACACATATATTAAATGAATGAAAAATATATGGTGCTAATTTCTAGAGATTCTATCAAGACAAGATCTATTTAGAAACGAATTTTCAACGCTTCTAATTGGTCAAAGTTGTTAATTTTCGACGTCTGACTCGAGCTTTCTTTCAACTCCTTGCATGCATATAAATTGTGATAAAACATACAGAAGCCGGCATTGGAAACAAAAATACAAATCAAAATGTCTACATACTTAACAAGGCAGCTACTAAGTATATGTTTCTTATCATTTATGTTATCATTTGCTTATGGCAGGACAAACCCAACTTTTAAAATTAAAGCAGTTAATCTTGGAGGCTGGCTGGTCACAGAAGGATGGATTAAACCTTCTCTCTTTGATGGCATCACCAACAAGGACTTTCTGGTTTGCCTAATGCTATTAGATATATTCAACTTAGTTCCTTTCTATCATTCTTTCATTAAGCAGTTAACTTTCATGTTTTTGCCTGTCAGGATGGGACACAACTTCAGTTTAAATCGGTAACAGTTGGGAAATATCTATGCGCTGAGACAGGTGGAGGTACCATCATAGTTGCGAACAGGACATCCGCCTCAGGCTGGGAAACATTTAGAGTAATATGTTTAACATGCTTTTACTTGTTATATGTAACAGTAGGTAACTACGCAAGTTCACTGATACATATTTATCGTTTGTTCTTATTTTTTATTGTAGCTTTGGAGGATCAATGAGACCACTTTCAATTTTAGAGTCTTTAACAATCAATTCGTGGGACTTGACACCAATGGGAATGGGATTGATGTGTTAGCTGTATCGAGCACACCCGGTAGCTCGGAGAAGTTTGAGATAGTCAGGAACCCTGATGATTCGAACAAGATTCGAATCAAAGCACCTAATGGACTCTTCTTACAGGTGATTTACAATTTTCTTGTGTTCATCTCTGAAAATTTTTGTCCTTTGTAGTACTAGAGATGCAGACAAAATATTTCAAATGGTAAAGTATATACTTTGTTTTATGTTTCCTTGTAAATCTCAATTGGGCCAGGATTTTTCTCGAGTCAAGCTACTTGTTACATAGAATATACAGATAAATAGCGCCACTTATTTAGTTAATGGTGTCAAGCAACTTCCGGATAACATAAATTTTCAGGTCAAAACAGAGGAACTGGTGACAGCAGACCATGCCGGGGGCAATGGATGGGGTGATGATGATCCGTCAGTATTTGTGATGTCTGTTTCTGGAAGGATGCAAGGAGAGTTTCAAGTGACCAATGGTTATGGACCAAACAGAGCTCCACAAGTCATGAGAGTAAGGACACCTTACAGTACTATCATGCCATGACTCCCTTTTTTATTTTCTTAAATGCCAAAACTTCCACAAAAAAAACAAGTTACTCCTTTTTGCTTCATCATCCGAAGTTGTTGCTTAAATATTGGTATGTATATCAGGAGCATTGGAGCACATTCATAGTGGAAAATGATTTCAAGTTCATAGCAAACCATGGACTAAATGCTGTGAGAATTCCTGTTGGTTGGTGGATAGCAAGAGATCCAACACCTCCTTTGCCTTATGTTGGAGGGTCCTTGCAAGCGTTAGACAATGCCTTCACCTGGGCACAGTAAGTACAAAAAATAATTTCTACCGCTTCCCAAAAGCGTCAAATTTGGTCAATAACAGACAAAAATCATATCTTCTTGTGTTCTGTCTTACAGAAAGTACGGGGTGAAGGTCATAATTGATCTACATGCAGCACCTGGCTCACAAAATGGTTGGGAACATAGCTCTTCCAGAGATGGCTCTCAACAGTGGGGCTTGACAGATGAAAATATACAAGAGACAGTTGCTGTTATAGACTTCTTGACTGCAAGGTTAAATTTAATTATCAAGTCTATTGCATTGCATGTTGATTCCCTGAAATTGTAAATAATTTTAAGTACAAACTACTAACTGTAACTGGCTCCTTCCAAATTTACCAATTCTCGCATTTAGGTATGCAAAGAGTCCAAGCCTTTATGCAGTTGAGCTTATCAACGAGCCCCTTTCACCAGGAGTGTCTCTTGATATCGTGAAAAAGTATTATAAGGCTGGTTATGATGCCGTCCGCAAACACTCTTCCACGGCTTACGTGGTGATGTCAAACCGGCTGGGACCAATGGATCCTACAGAGCTATTCCCTCTAACAAGTGGCTTAAGCGGAACTGTGATTGATGTTCATTATTACAATCTGTTCGTTGATTTATTTGATAGCATGACTGTGCAACAAAACATAGATTTCATCTACACAAATAGGAGCGCACAGTTGAATACGATCACCACATCAAATGGACCTCTCACTTTTGTTGGTAAGTCCCTAGCCTTCTCATTTGCAAATTTGAATTCATTGTTACCTATAGTATCTCTGCTTATTTAGACGAGTTCTATGATTTCAGGGGAATGGGTGGCCGAGTGGCAAGTTTCAGGAGCAACAAAAGAGGATTACAGAAGATTTGCCAAGGCCCAATTAGAGGTGTATGGAAGAGCAACTTTTGGTTGGGCTTATTGGACTCTTAGGAATGTAAACAATCATTGGAGTCTTGAGTGGATGATCAACAATGGCTATATCAAACTATAGATAGATTGTAATATCATTAGTCGAGACATAGATTGTAATATCATCAGTCGAGACTGGCCTCCTCTGGATTCCAGTTGACTTGCCGTTGTACCAAGTCTACAGTACCAATACTGTTGACCCATAATATTTTCATCTTTTTTCTAGTACCTTTTCAACCTGAACAAAAATAAAAAGTCATTTCCAATCACCAATGTGGTTCTTAATTATTCATTCAATGATGGGAATCAACAATTGAAACAATATTGCCAAGTAGCATCAAGCCATTGTTCTCAACTTGCACATCTGCTATCATTGTCTTCAAGGAAAAAACTATCCTACAATAAGATCTCACGATTGGACATCTATTTGTTCGACAATAGATTTTCTCATGTCTTTCACTACTTGGTCTTGGAGTCACCACATGGCAAGTATAGATCGTAGAAACCTAATGCAATTTATACGATGACTGATAAGATCGGTTACACTACATATAATGCGAGTGATCAGGTAAAATAGTCAAAATATTGAGAACTTTGCACCAAGTCATAAAGCAATAATATGCCTCGAAATGTGGCATGGAATCCTTTATAGGAGAATGGAAACAGAAGAAAAAGCAAAGCCTTAAAGAATCAATGTGGTATTCTAGCGTGCTTTTAACTGCCTGGTCTAAGTTGACTATAATTATGAGCTCGTTGGGCCCGCGGTTCAACGACTAAAACCCACTTTTTTTCATAGTCACAGCAGTTTTAGTGTTTAGTAACATCATCAAAAATAGCTTTTACAAGTAGCTAAAGTTGCCAACCATAAGTAAATAGCAACTTTTTAAAATTGCTTTAAAAAAGTTAAAATTTGAATTAAGCAACATATTAAATTTATTCCTATAAAATAATATAAATACAAAAATATCATTATTTATTAAAAATTTAAATATTTATTTAATAAATTAAAAAATCTAACTTATTTAAAATAATTTTTTGAAATAATTTTTTACAAAATAAAAATTTGTCAGACGTCAGTCAGCAGCTTAGTTGCCAGAATTTCACATCATCGTCACTGGCACTGGAATTATGATGCATCCAATGATACCTCCACCATCTCTGGACTCGTCGTCAGCAGCCCTCCCTGAATCTAGCATTTTTTTTGAAAAAGTTACTTAGTAATATAAATCCAAAAAAGTTATAATGTACAAAAATCCGAGGGGCATACCCCAAGAATTACAAAAGGACGTAAAGTTCAAACATACAATCCAACAAAAAGATAGAAAATGAAGGCCACAAGCAGCCTAAAACAAAGTAAAAAAGCCACAAACGGCCTTAACAACATAGAAGAGAAATGATCACAAACGGTCTAAAACATAAAAATACAAGAGCTTTAACCCTTCTTGTTTTTCTTCTTCTTACCCTTCTTTACCGGGGTAGCTGGGGTGTCCGAATGAGTATGGTCAATCCTATCAGATTGATCATCCTCACTAAGCCCATTCAAAGGCTTAAAACGAGTGGGAGAAGACTCAGGAGGTATCCGCCCTGAGGAAATAGATGCCTCACGATTTGTAGAACACTTGATAGTGCCTAAAAGTCTACTCTCGTCAGTCGCAAAAGGAGATGGAGAATCAGAATCTGAAACTGACTCTGCACTCGGAACTGTAGTAGCCTTCGGAGGCTCAACTTGCACTGCAGAAATTTCTGGAATAGTAACTATTTTTGTGCAATCAGTTGTTAGCCCTAAGGCTACATGATAATTTTGATGATAACAATACATATTGATTAATTGAGATTTACTAACATGTTTATTTATGTGCAAGAGTAAGATCATTGAAATAATTTTAAAATCAAGAAGAGGCTTATTAAAATGAAGTGTTGAAGCTAAGGAGAAGACTACATGTTAAAGGCACCAAAGTTTAAGAACAAGGATTGACTCAAGGAATGTGACACATGAACAATGTTCAATCAATTGGTCATATATATCTCTACAAATATCCAAATGACGTGATTCTTGAGCCTTTGGAAAGCTTACTCAATTTATAACATTTCATATGTTTTAATGAAATTCAAATTTCAAGTGCAAGGTTGTCCAAATCATCATGCAAGTTGAAAGACAAATGGAAGCAGCTGACATGAGCACCGAATACTCCTTTGGACATATCTTGAGCTAGAAAAATCAAAATGACTTGATTCTTATGGCATTGGAAAGATGACTTAATGGGGCACATTTCATATGTTTTGAAGAAATTCAAATTTTAAATGGAAGGCCAACATAATTGACATGCAATTCGGTGGACTGACACAAAGAAGAAAAATCAACTCACATAAGCACCGAATGGTGTTTTGGCCATATCTTAAGATAGAGATATCCAAATTCTTTGAATCTTAATGTTTTGGAAAGCTTATTCAAATATGAAGATCTTTTATGTTTTGAAGAAATTCAAATTTCAAACGGAAGGCTGACAGAATTATCATTCAAGTCAGTGGACAGACACATAGAAGAAAAATCAAGTCACTTGAGCACCGAATGGTGTTTTGGCCATATCTTGAGCTACAGATATCCAAATGACTTGATTCTTGATGCGTTGGAAAGCTTATTCAAATGTGCAGATCTTTTATGTTTTACAGATTTTCAAATTTCAAACGGAACATTGACAAAAATGGCAGACAAGATTACGGTTTTTATGGTGGGCAGAAAATTTGGAGATGGTGTCTTCACTTGATTAAGTTCATCCTATTTGCCTATAAAAGGAGCCCTTCTCCCATGCATTCAGAAGAGCAAGAGAAGTATTTTATCAAGCAAAAAGCAAGAGAAATATCAAGTCTAGAGAGCTTTTATATTATTTATCTACTCTTTGAAGAGAGTTATACTTTTGTTGTAAAAATTATCTTTGTTCTTGTATTGTGGTGAGAGTGAGATATTATTGTAAAGGATAATAGTTATCCTTGAGAGAACTCTTGTTGTGTGTTAGCAAGAGTTGAAGGAAGTTGCCTTGGTGAGGTTGTTCATCAAGAAGAACTCTTGGTGTGGTGTTATCAAGGGTTGAAGGAAGTTGCCTTGGTGAGGTTGTTCATCAAGAAGAACTCTTGGTGTGGTGTTATCAAGAGTTGGAAGATAAAGTCTTGGTGAGGTTGTTCATCAAGCAAGTTGTAAAGATTTCTACAACTTAGTTGAAAGCTTAGCTCGTGGAGCTAGGAGCCCGTGGACGTAGGCAAGGTTTGCCGAACCACGTAAATTGAGTTTGCACTCTCTCTATCCCTATGCTCTTTACATTTACTTGCACTTGTGATTGTTCTTTATTGCTATTCTATTGATTGCATTCTATTTTCATCTTCTTCACCTTTATTCTCAAAGAAAGGGTTAAATAATTTTGATCTTTCAAGAAAAGTTTTCTAATTCCGTATTGATAAATAAAAACCCAATTCACCCCCCCTCTTGGGTTGCCATACATGGGTCAACATCAGTGACCTTGGTCACATCCTTTTCTTTTCTCAAATGGGCACTATCAGAGGTGCTAGCCTCATTCTTATCTGGATTTGAAGTCTTTACCGGTTCTGGACAACGATGACCAAACTGGCAACATTTGGGGCAATGTTTTGGAGTCCACTCATATTCAACTTGAATTTTGATGGGCTCTGGAGAGAGTTTGCACCTGAACTCAAAGTTCTTAACTCGAGGGCGTCTTGCATCAATAAGAACACAAACCCTCGCATACTCCAATCTAGATAGATCAGAAGTCGCCTTATCACAAGATTGAGGTTCTCCAACCATGCTGGAGATAATGCTAAGGCCTTTGGCTGTCCACAAAGGAAACGGCAGGCCATACAAACGGATCCAAACTGGTAGTGTCCGGAATGCTGTAAGATTGAAATCCAGATGCGGATGCCATTGCTGCAGGTAAATGAATTTACCTCCAAACATCCAAGGACCGCGAGCAATGATTGCATGTACCTCATCCTCAGTTCTAAAACGGAAGATGAGAAATCCCTTATCCATGAAACGGACGTCCTCAAGACCACTAGATTTCCATGCACGCATCGCCATCGAACGTACAGCATGGAAGGGCATCACATATCCCGGAAAGAAGCCAACAAGACATCTACGCCATTCGGCTAAATTCTCGTCGATAATCTCATCTGGAATCTCAAGAATTGTACCCGGTTTCTTAGGAGTAACCGGACTCAATTTGCATCGGGTACTCGAATCAGTGATCTTGATTTTATCAGCCCAAGAGCCAGCAGTTGTCTTGGATGGATCCATCAAGTGAATTACAAATCAAATACAATGCAAACTCATAAAAAAGAGATGGAAAAACGAAAGCAAACCAGGCACCGAAGCGGCTTGGCTTCCAAAGTCGTCGTCACCTCTTTAAAAACGATAATCCACAAGGAATCAGGAAATTGACCAAGAGGCAAAGTTGCATGAAATAACCTGAAGAACAATCGGGGTGGGGCTTATGAACAGAGTCTCCGGTAAATGAATAGTAACCACCGCGGTGAACAGTAAAATCCGAATTGAAGAAGCGGCGATTTGAGGGGTTTCTGGTTGGAATCAGATGACGGCCAAGAAGAAAAAGTTGGTCAGTGTTGCCGATCTACTAGATGGTGGCAAAGGTGAGATACAACTCGCCGTTTTCCGGTGAGATGTGGCGGTGAATAGTAAATCCGAAACTTTGAGGCCTTGAACGGAGGTGTTGCGGCGCGAATCTGGTGGTGCTGATGAAGGAAAACTTGTAGAACGTCGCCTGATCTACAAGAATTTGATGGAGGTGAGATGCCACTCGCCGGTGACAGCGGCAGGCGGCGGTGAATAGTGAAAAATCCGAAACTTTGTAGCCTTGAGTGGAGGTGTTGCGGCGCAAATCTGATGGTACTGATGAAGGAAAACTTGTAGATCGAGTCAAGACCAACACGGTGATGGCAAAGGTGGCGTCCCACTCGCCCGCCGTCGACGATGAATAGTGAAATCCGAAACCTTTTTTTTACAATTTTAACCGTTTTTCTGCCGGAAACTGAGGGCGACCCAGAATAAAATTTGTCTCAGGATATCCCGATCTACAACATATGTAGATTTGAAAGGCTGATTCGCAAATTGGCCAGAGTGAACAGTAACTCCGGTGACCCTAATTGAGAGAAAAATTTTCTCTCCTCCCCTGAATCGCAAACCCCTTAAACCCTCCCTAGCAACATCTCAACATTTCCAATCGTCGACTAACAGGATCGAATAGCTAAAGTTTCAGCATCGAAATTTTAACAGTTCAATCCCATCGAACGACGGCTAAAAAGGATGAGATATTGCTAGATTCATGGAGGGCAATCAATGGCGAGTTCAAAGGCAGTGGCTGTGTCTCCAACGCGTTGCTTCAATATTTTCTAGTTGCCAATAGTGGCTGAAGTTCGGCGAGGCATTTTTAATTTTATTTTTATAAATAAATATTTATTTTAAAATTATTTTTATAATAATTTAGTATTTATATTGTATACAAATTTTTTTAAAAGAAAATGTTATTAAAAATTAAATTTTAATATTGTAAATTAAAATTTAATTTTTAATAACATTTACTTTTAAAAAAATTTGTATACTTTTATAGTTGCACTAAAAATTAGCATTTGAAAATCAAATTTATCAAACACATAACCATAACTTTTGAACATCACAGTAATTTTGAAATATTAATTTATCAAACACCCTAAACTTTTTTTAGATAGCATAACTAATAGCAGTTTTTTTTTCTACAGTTCTTTTATATAGTAATTTTCTACAGTACAACATCACCAAACACACCCTATATCTAGGAATCATATTGATGGAAGGGATTTTATATTTTAGAATTTAGATGCTACAAATGATGTGTGTTATGGGTACCAACCCATTCACCCCATAAATGAGACTTAAGAAACAAACTCAAGTGGAATCAAAAGAGGAAGGAATTGATTGTCTAACCTTTATACAGCCATCATAAGTTTTTGTCCATGCCTATGTTGTTAATAATTCAATAATTATATGAATATATGATCTGATATATGAATTAAATAACATATACTATATTGTATGATTTGTGCGTACCTTGATCCATTAGTGAATTGCTAGATTTCCAGGGTAAATTAGTTTTGCCTTTTAGCCTTAATTTTGTATCTAACTTTTAATAGATAGATAGAACTTTAAACAATTATGTGATGACTCTAAACTTTTATCGACAGAGAGAGGACCGGTTTTCTAGTCTAATTGTAATTTCTATTTTTCATCAAAATAGGATAACTTCTTCAATAAGTAGTTTACTTGACTATAAACTCTAATTAATAATAAATAATTACATAAAGATTTATCTAATTAATTATGTATTAAACCTAATAAATACATCATCATATGGACCTAATGGTCTTGTGGGCCAAATAATTTTTACATTCTCCCGCTTGGTCCATATGAAAAATATTTACTTTAGGGTTTACCAAATAAAACATTAGGCAAGCAATACAAGAAAATCTAAAATTAGTCACATAAACACCGAAATGAAGCAAGATACCAATGCAAATCTTGGCAGTTTTACACCATTAACTCGACATACTTTCTTTCAAATACTACAAATACTAGTAATCAACTTAACTTGGTCTATTAATGAGAAGTTTCATAAGGTCCAACAATAATGTTTTTAGACAAATCGTGTTATTATTTGCCAAACAACATTCATGTACATAACATAATGGCAAATAGGGACAAATTAGAAACAGAAATATTATTGAGCTCAAAATGTCAAATAATAATAATAAACGTTATGCAAAATCCATAAATAAACTATGAGCGACTACTTCTTAAGACTTATTTTTCCAACATCCTTTGGGAAATCTTAGGTGATAGCCTTTTCTTAATGGATTTGCAATCATAAGTCCAGTACTTATGCGATCTATTGACATAATCTGTTTTTGAACTTCTTCTTTAATAGAAAAGTCTTTTAACTCCATGTGTTTATCACTGTTAAAATACTTGTCGGTCTTAGAAAAGAACACAACTATAGAATTATCACATAAATTTTCAGTAGCATGGCAATAAAGTCGATAACCCCAAGTCCTGAAATAAAGTTTTGCAACCATACAAAGCTTGAATTGTAGCCTTAAAAAATGCTAGAAACTTTGCTTCTATAGTAGATGATACTAAAATAGATTGTTTACCACTTTTCCATGAAATTCTCTACTAGTAAATGGGAACAAGTAACAAAATGTGAATTTCCTATTATCAAGGCATCCAGCAAAATCTGAATCTAAATAACCAATCACTTCTAAATGATCAGATCTTTTCTATGTGAGCATGTAATCTTTTGTTCCTTGCAAATATTGTAAGACTTCTTCGTAGCTTTCCAATGATCCATTCTAAGATTACTTTGATATCTACCTAACATTCCAATAACAAAACTAATGTCTAGTCTAGTACAAGTTTGGACAGACATTAAACTTCCAATGACTGATGCATAAGGAATTTTTTCTATTTGCTTACGTTTTAGTTCATTGTTTAGACATTGCATGAGACTAAATTTATCTCCTTTCTGAATTGGGACAACACCTGATGAACAACATTCCATCCCAAATCTTTCAAGAACTCTATTGATGTATACTTTTTTAGACAAACCTAATAATCCTTGTGATATGAAATATTTCAAAATGTATCACATAGGTTGCCTCTCCGATATCTTTCATTTCAAAGTTCTTTGAAAGAAATTTCTTAATATCATGCAATATCCTAAGATCATTACTCGCAAGCAAAATATCATCAACATATAGAATAAAAAAAATATAAACTTTCTCCCATTGATCTTTAGATATATACACCAATCAACAGTATTTTTTTTAACGCTAAAAAAGATGTAGTAGTATCATTAAACTTAAGATACCATTATCTAAAAGCTTTTTTAAGTCCATAGATTGACTTTTTAAGTTTACACACCATGTGGTCCATTCTCTTAATTGAGAAGCCTTCAGGTTGTTCCATATAAACTTCTTCTTCCAAATTCCCCTTCAAAAAAGGCAGTTTTCACATCCATTTGTTGTAACTCTAAGTTAAAATAACCTACTAATGCCATGATAATTCTAAATGAATCTTTTTTAGAGACTGGCAAGAATTTCTCTTTATAGTCAATGCCTTCTTTCTAAATGACACATTTGACAACAAGTCTAACTTTATATCATTCAATATTACCATTAGAGTCAAGTTTAGTCTTAAAGACCTATTTAGACCCAACCTTTTTACAACGTTCTAGTAATTCAGCAATATCCAAGACTTTATTTTGACCCATAGATTTTAACTAGCCATTCATGGCTTCAATCTATTTAGTAGAATCACTTCCTTCTATAACTTATGAAAATGTTATTGGATCCTTATTAAGTCTAATACCAAAATTTGACTCTTGTAGATATACCTCATAATCATCAAGAATAAAACTTTTTCTTTCCCTTTGGGACCTTCTTAATGGTATTCTTTATGGTTCATCCATATAAGGTTCATCAATGATAGTTTAATTGGGAAGGGGATTGTCATTAGTTTATTGTTCAATGTTTTCATGGTGTTCAACAATTAGAGTAATATAATTTCGAGAAGTTAAAAGTAATGTGATTTCCACCCTAACTTGAATAATCACATCTCGCAGTTTATCACTCCTACTAACATTACCATTTTTAACGAACCTAACATTAGCAGTTTCAACAATTCTTGGATTATGACTAGAACAGTAAAAACCTACACCCTTTGGATTTCTTGGGTAACCAATAAAGTAACTGCTCACTGTTCAAGAATAAAATTTCTTTTTATGTGAACTATAAATTCTCACTTCTGTCAGACAACTCCAAATATTTAGGTATCTTAAATTAGGTTTTCTTATAGCGTAAAGTCCAAAAGGAGCCTTTGGAATTGCCTTACTACGAACTTGATTTAATAAATACATGATAGTTTTAAGTGCATGCATCCACAACGACACGGGTAAAGTCGAATTACGTAATAGACTCCTAACCATATCCGTTAGTGCATGGTTACCTTTCAACCATACCATTTTTTTATGGCATGCCTAGCATTGTGTATGAAGCACATACGACACACGTTTCTAGAGATGTGGTAAATGGACCTAGACATTATCTTGATTCGTCATACTTTTCATAATATTCATGACCTCTATAAGATCTTATAATTTTCACTTTTCTAGCTAATTGCCTTTCAACCTCATTAATGTATACCTTAAAGGCATTTAAAGCTTGAGATTTTTCATGCAATAAATGGATATAACCATAATGTGAAAATTCATCAATAAAGGTGATAAAATATTTTTCTCCATTGAAAGATAAAGCATCAAAATATCCACATATATGAGCGTGAATGATTTCAAGTAGCTGCGTACTCCTTGTGGGGTCTTTTCTTTGTATGTTCTATTTTTTTCCTTTAATGTAGTCAACAGATCCACCGAGATTAGTAAAATCTAAATTTGGAAGAATTTCATTCATTACCAATCTTTCTGTTCTTTTTTTTTGGATATGTTACCCAAACGTTTATTCCATAAGAAGGTTGAACTTTCATTAAGTAAGCCTCTCTTAGTTCCAATATTTTGATGCAAGGTTAAAAGTGTCTCAACAAAAAAAGTTGTCAAGATTTAATTTTTATAAACCATCATATAAAATCCTAGAACCAAAAAAATATAAATTTTTAAATAAGCTAAAATTTCTATTCCCAAATTCAAAGGTGTAGCTAATAATATCAAGTTTTGATAACGACATTAAGTTGCAAGAAATTGAAGGAATACAAAGAGTTTCTAACCAATCCAATTGATAATAGAATCCAAAACTATATGATAAATCCCAGCGCCTTAAATGGGTGCTTTGACTTGATTTCCCATAAAAGGAAAACTTTCAATTGGATTTGTCATTTGGATAATAAGGAATCCCTACATCAAATTTGAAACATGAGTGGTTATATTAGAATCAAGCCACCAAGTATGTAAGGAACTTCAGTTAAATTTGAATCGAAATATAATGTTGATGCTTCATTTTGTACAAGCCTATTAGGTCAATAATAGAGGCCTAATAAAATCTGAATATGATATTTGATACAAATAGTCTATGGCACTTCAATATAATCGGCACAAATAGTAAAAAGACTTTGAACTCTGAATTTGATAGCCTAACATGTAAAGTCTAGCTAGCATCTCTCTGTAAGCACGCAAATTCTATTTGTAAGAAATTCAGTCTAACACTTTGGGCTTAGCTTCTGGTATCTTGAAGCTCAAGGCCAAATACTGGTAAACCCAATCTGTATCCAATCTATATACAATTTGTATTTGATCCAAACGTTTCTTTCAGGCCAAGTGGACACAAGCCACCCATGAGGCTCTTAGATGGGTTATGGTTTGGTTAGCACAACAAGAGATATGAGACCCACTTAACCCAAGCTGTTAAAACCAAAGCCCACTTGGAGGGACTTTGGTCACTAGTAATTGAGGATAAAAGGGCAACATGGTAAAAGGGTTGTTAGATTAGGTTCCTTTATCCATTATTTTTATCTTACAGTGTTTTATTTCTAATCTAATTAGTCTTAACTTTTATCTCATAACATTATCACTTATATAATTAGTGATAATTATATTATTATCACTCATTATCCTTATCCCGACCTAATTCATATCATCTAAAACACTCATACCCCAATTATAAAAGAGGTCTAGTTGTCATATTTAAGAATCATGCCAAGATCCAACAAAACATACTGTTTAGAATTAAAGCCTAGCCGATTGTACACATTAGCCCTGGAGTTTATTGCATAGCATTGAAACTCACTTCCTTTTACTAAAACACTATCAAAACACGTTGCCTAATCAAATTTCCTATAAATTGAAGTTGTTTCCATGACGAATTCAAACCTCAACAGAGTTATCTATATCAAAACCAGTCCTTGAAACTCAGATACTTAATCATTGAAGTGTTTATAGTCATTCCTCCTCATCCTAAATATGTCCATTAGTCATTCAATCACGATTAAGCTATTTTTTGGTATTGTTACGGTTAAAATTGTTATATAATCATTCCTTCTAGGGTCTAAACTAAATGGGCATTTAGAATTATTTTCTCATTCATTTGTTCATCCTTAAGCTGTCTGTAGTAAAAAAGAACCATTTTTGATTGGTCATGCATCCCGCTTTATCCATATTTTGAATTATAAATGCTTACATCTTGTCACAATAGTGTTAACCTTTTGTTTATCATCACTCATATTTTTTGCTTGCTTGCACCACTACATTTTCTCCAGGAATCCTTGGCCTATTTCCTTATAGAAATTTGCCATTACATATCTGCAACATGACACTTCCCAGTCAAATGGAGATTTCAAGGTGATATGGACTGACTCTTAGAATATAGGCAAAAGTCTTATGGCAGCAAGGATATTTTGAACATTTTCTCGTGAAGGGAATTTTCTATAATTCCTTTGTTTCTAATAAGAGTACCAAAATGATCCAGTCGGGGCTAGGGAATTACCTAAAAAATTAGAGAAATTGGCCAGGGTTGGAGTACAAATTTTCTGCCTGGCTGGGGCTGGGGCTGGGGCTGGGCACGGGGTGGGGGTGCTGGGGCCAGTGACCCGGAATTGAACCTGAGGTAGTAATTGAAATTTGGATATATATTGAATTCATTTTACATCCCTTAGTTTATAATACTTATTTATAAGCCCTTATTTAAATTCAAGCCCATATCCTACTTCTTTTAGCCTAGCAACCCAAGGTCCCAAGCCCAGCCCATCCGAAAATTTAAAAAAATAAATGAAAAGAAAGCTGCCATGCATGCTCAAACCTAGTCCCTTACGCATTGTAATGGCAAAACATAGTACACAAGCTACCCCTGGGCTACAGCCCATTTGGCTATGACTAATGAACGTAAAAAAGATATATAGCTTAATTAAAGTCCCTTACGCATTGTAATGGCAAAACATAGTACACAAGCTACTCCCGGGCTACAGCCCATTTGGCTATGACTAATGAACGTAAAAAACATATATAGCTTAATTAAAAAAAATGAAATGAAATAAAGCTGCCACGACTTGAACCATTCCCTTATGCATTGAAACAACACAACAGAGTACAACATGCCACCATTAGGCTGCAACCCATTATAATGTTACTACTAAATGTCAAAAATATATATAGTTTGTAAATATATCAGAATTTAAAAAGAAAATACAACCCGGATTTTAATCTCAAGTTATTAAAAAACATGGCCCCGCCAAGGGTACCGAGGCGACAGCCTCGTTTCTGGGAAAAAAATTTTGGGGAATTTTCTGGTGCTGGATTTAGAAATTAGGGGTCGGCACTCCCTGATCCCGATCCCGGCCTTAGGTTTTGCCATCCCTAGTTTCTAACAAGGTCAATATTTTCTTTTTAGTTTGCAGTAAAAACGAGACTCAACATTACGCTACTTCACTAGGGAATTAGTTAGATATGTTGCACGGTGAAACAAAAGAAATAACAGTTTTGAGAAAATGCCAGAGACTAGGAGGAAATACATGGGAGAATCAGAGGAACAATAGAAAATTTCTTATGGACATATTAGGGACCTAGAGAAAAAGTATAAGGTTTGAAACCAACCATTTAGAACATGCAAAACACTCAAAAAATTATCATAGAGACACTTAAATAGATTCGTGAAGATGTCCAACCGAAGAAGAGTAGTGGTGGGGTGAAAGACAATGAGGTTAGTGTATCAACCAGTAAAAGAAGGAACATCATGAGCAATCTAAAACTATTGAAGGATTATGTGATAATTCTAGGAGGTTTGTACAAACAACTTCCAAAAAGAGTCATGACCAGATGTTTAGGTCAAGTGGAAGTAATTCAAAAACTCCAACAGATTCATCAAGAGAATTGTGGGACAAAAGAAAAAGTCAGTCTATACAGAAAAATACAAAGAGTAGGCTTTTTCTATCTAAAAATGAAAAAGCAAGCTGAAAAGATTAAAGCTGCTTGCTCAAATGTTGTGTAGAATAAATGCTAGAAGAGGTATTAACGAATCCATATGAAGAAGATTGGCGATAACAAATCCTCAAGTTCCTAATCCAAAAGGAATAACCAATCAATAAAAAGGAAGCATATCAAGTGAAAAGAGCAACAAAGTGACATTTCATCCACAAAAATATACTGTTCAGAAAAAGGCTTATCGAGGAGCTTTTAAGGTGTCTAACTCCATCAGAAGCCAAGAAAGCCCTACAAGAAAGACATGTTAGAGATTACAAAGAACACCAACGAGGAAAGAGACGAAAAGATAACTCTTAGACAAACTCTATATCTAGGAAGGAATGAAGTAACAAGCAAAAGAATTTGTGAAAAAATTGCCACATATGTTAGATACATGGTAATGTACTTCATCTGCATCCTACATCTCTGTAAGATATAAAGACCTCTTTGCCTTTTCACACTTGGCGATTTGACTTAATCATACCATCCATCCACCTTCATATGGTCACATATGGATCCTCACAACTACAGAATATTTTACCAAATGGGTGGAGGCAAAGGCCTTGAAGAGCGCTTCTGGAGCTGTAGTTGCAAACATTATAAGGGAAAATGTCATATATAGATACGAGGTCCTATATAGAATCATTTCATATAATGACATTCCATTTGTCAACAAACAAGTACATTCCACTCTGGACGAATATAAGATAAAACATGTGTGACCTACCCTCTACTATCCTTAAGGGAATGTCAAGTTGAGGTAACAAACAAAACACTACTCAAAATACTCAACAAAATGATTCATGAGTACATTGAGGGTTGGGATGTTCACTTGCATGATACTTTATGGGCATACCAAACGGCACCAAGAACACCAACTGGGTCACTTTACCTATTGGTGTATGGGAGAAAGTAGTCTCACCTATGAAAATGGAGATTCCTATAGCGAAGACTTTAATGTCTGATGATGTAAAAAATAATGAACATATCAGAAGGAAGCAATTGGAAATAGTTAAAGAGGAAAGAAAAAAAGCTCAAGACAGAATGCAAGTATATCAGAAAAGGGTAGCCTTAGCTTATGCAACAACAGTGAAAGAAAGAAACATCATTGAAGAAAGATTAATTCTTAAAACAGCAGATTATGCTAGAAAGAAAATGGCACCGTCTTCAAAATTATCTCCTTCTTGGATTGGCCCCTTCATTGTCAGAAGAGTTTATGCAAGTGAGTATTTTCTCCTATTAGATATGGGAGGAAAGAACTTAGTAGGCCCTATCAATGGCAAGTGGCTTAAACTTTATTTCTCTTGAAATTGTCTTACATCAATAAGTGATTTCACACTTTTTCATTGTCATCATTCATACAAATAATGAGAAAGAAATAAAGTCAAAAACTCTTGCAAAATATTTGATTTCTAGCTATCAAACATAATATAGTTCCAAAACAAAGAAACAAAAATTGAAACAGTTGCAAAATTAGTGCAAAAAACACCAATAGTACCAAAAAAAAGCAAAAATATCCCTGCGATCACTAGACAAACATTCAGAATAGTCCATCAGTAGCATGACACCCCTTCCAAGCCTCAGTAGTAGTTATCAAAGCATTAGGAGCAGATGAGCTACCAGAGAAGTCTTTTCCTACTCCAAATCAAAAATCTTCTTTTGCAGAATCTCTATTTGCTTCTACAAATCCGCATAATGCGCTTGGAGAATAACGAGATCAAATTGGGGCAAAGCATAGTTGAGAAGCCACTTGATAAAGCTTATCACTTTTGTGATGTAGGACATAAAAGGCCTTAGCTAGATTATTAATATATGCCTTAAGAAAAGCAACATTCAACTTTGTTCGCACAAGATCCCTACAAGAGGCCTTTCAAGAAAACAAATCACCAAAAAAAAAAAATTCTTAAAAGAGGTAATCAGCATATCTTTCAGAACACACCCCAAAATAGTAACTCTTATTTGTTCGGAATATACCCCAAGAGTATACATATTTTTCTATAATTTATACATTAGTAATAAATAAAGTTATTATTATTTATTTGTGCTCAAATATGATTGTATCAATGATTAAAGGCTCCAGAGCTTGTACACTGATAAAGTTTTGTACGCATGAGATATTTATGAGACATAGAACTTTTTTATAGCTCAAAACTAGTTCACAACCTATAAACAAAAGCTAGACGATTTGTTTGGACAAGGTTATAGTGTTGTTTGTCTTCAACGGGGAAATGGCAAGTCTCTAACCAATTGAAACTGAGACTTCAGGACAAAGACACTAGTACATTAATAAACGCATTGAACATGAACCACATGAAATTATATCATTTGATGAAAATGCCGTAACTGAATGTAAATTATCGCAACTGAGCACTAAAAGCATTCTTACCTTAATCCTGAGTGGGTAATGTATCTCTAGAATATGGGCTATAGTCTTTGACAAGAATAAGAAAGTGACACATCCGAAAAAGGATTGTCTCCCAAGTATAGGAGTGTCGAAGTAATAAAACCCGGTGAGACCGGGGTCGATCCACGAGGAAGGGAATTTAAGCGTTACAAATTATAAGCTAAACAAATGTGATATGGATGATTCAAAGAGGTGACATGATAATATCAACAAGTATGTAAGATGGTAGGTGGTATTACCGACCATTCAAATATAAAACAAAAAGCAAGAGGAGGTAAAACCATCCATGGAAATAGGTGGTATAACCAACCATAGTAAATTAAAGAACAATTTCATAAGGTGGTAGAACCTACCATAGTAAATAAAATAAAAAGTTCATAAACAATAGAATAATTAAAATACAAGAGGAATTAACACAATAACAATGAAGGCTAAGGTTAGGGGATCCGCCCTTGATATTTCAAATAAGGATAATTAACCCATTTTAGTTATATGAATTATATTTGTTTCATTACCAATATTTATACCACTTCTTGTAAATGGGTTCAAGCATCCAATGTGCCAATCACCATATGTCTACAGCAAATCAAGGTTCCTAACTAGACTTGTGTCGGTAAGGAAGAACCATACGACGTCTAGAAAGGATCCAAGCATTTGATGTGCCAAGGATTGTCGACAATGGATCAAGACCTCCACTTTACAGTGGTGTCAAGATTGATTAAGAAAAGAAATATAAATCATATAAAATAAACAAAAGATTAAGATTATTAAGTACATACCTATGGGTTAGAGAATCCTTATTCTCATATCAAGGGTTTCACCCTTTCACCTTAGCAAGAGAGAAATTAGAAGAACATTATAATAGAAAGAAAATAAAATGCAAGAAAAAGGAAATTCATTAATAACATAAACACACAAAACACAATACAAGATCCTAGCCAAAGCCAAAATGTTCCAGCCAAGGCCAAGATGCCCTAATGGGTCACAAGGCACCTCTATTTATAGATACATCCAGGGGCAAACTTGTCAAATTACAAGGGCATAATTGTCAAATATTAGTTGTAAATATCTTTGACAATTGGGATCATTAGGCACCGACTTTGACCATCAATTTTGACATCGAAATGTTGTGAATTTTAATCACATGTCTTCATGAAAGTTGTAGATATTTCTCTCAGCTTTCTAGAACATATTGATTTGCACAATTTGGATACGTATTTTGAGAGATACGGTCCAAATACTGAGGCCTGGTCAGACTGGGCCGAGACTGTAGATGGGTTCACTTCAAGCCCAATTTTGGTCACTAAAAGCCCGAATTTGATTATGCTTGTGAAATTCAATCTTGTAGAGAATTGAATCAGCTTTCCAAAACATTAAGAATTGCACCATTCTGATCTATAAATAGAGAGTTATGCCCATTTTACCGAACCTGTAACAAAGCCAAAATTAAGAGGAATTAATTCCAAAGATGCAAATGCTACAAATATGCTTAAGTTGAGGAATTTAATGACACTATTAATGCAATATGATGAACTAAACTCTTATTAAACATGCATATTTAAGTGTTCATCACACCCCCCAACTAGCTTATTGCTAGTCCCTAGCAATTAAAGCGTTATTATTTAGAAGTGATTTATAGAATTTTACATCCAAGGTGGTCATTATTGCACTCTCCTTGATTTTATCCAAATAAACAAACTCTCAACTGATTTTTTTTTTAATGACTCATGTACCCTTCAGTCAAGATATCCACAAACTTTCTTTTGTGCTCAGTTGACACATGACTATGGGCTTATTAGAAAGAAGCCATATCGGTTCTAATATTTGTTAAGGCTAACAACCTTAGGTAGGGGCATCATTATTTATGTATTTTTTTTTCTTTTTCTTTTCTCTTTTTTCTCTTCTTTTTTTTTTTTATTTTTTTATAAAGAATGCATCTTTAACCCATGTAGCGAGTCTTAGGCTAATGACTCCCAGACCAGTTGGCCTTAGGGCACTAGGTGTTAAGACACCCCTACGAGCTTAACGACTCGGGTTGCGGATGCTTTATTTTTACTTAGAACTTGTGGATAGTGCAATGTTCGATCCCATTAAGCTTTCTCCTTAATCCATGTAGTGAGCTTTGGGCCAATAGCTCCCAAACCAGTTGGTCTTAGGGTATTAGGTGTTTAGGCACCCCTCGGGCTTAATTGCTCGAATTAAGGAGGCTACGAGACCAAACTTATCCACAATTGCTTTCTCTTTTTTTTTTTCTTTTTTTTTCACTTTTTTTTTTCTTTTTTTTTTTTAAACTTTCCCTTTCCTTTGTGTTGTTATCCTAAACAAAACAAAAGAACTCAAATAGTACAACATTTCATTTCGCCACCCACAATCATGCATCAAGGTATGTGTGTGTGTGAAGAAAGGTTCATGAATACTTGCTTAATGAGTACATAAGCACATAATTTATTAAATGATAAAGTTGCGAGAGTTCATAGATTTGAATAATTCAAAGTGAAATGAATAAGACCTCTTTGTTATAAAATTCAAAAATCAAGACTAAATAATATCAAGTTATAAGAGTTCACAAAATCAAAATAAAATGACAAATTGGTTAGAATGGGTTTCAAGAGTTTAAACTGGTCCTCCCTACTCTGCCATTCCTGACCCAGAATGCGTCTCAAGAGGATTTGAACTCCTTACACCGCACTCTGAATCTAATTACTAACTCGCTTTTTTTTTTTTTGCAAGAAGAAAGATAAAATTCAAGACACACTTATGTCTACTATCCTTCCCCCCCAACCAAATGAAACATTGTCCTCAATGTTTAAATGCAGAGAGATAAAGTATAGGAGACATTACCTGAAGCTTCTGTTATTCAAGAAAGATGACCTGAAAGACTCATAAAATAACATGCTAAAAATAAAATAAAATAAAATAAAGGACAAGAAAAAATTACAAACGGAGATTCAAATCCAATTTGCACTTTTTGTTTTGCCCTCCTGCCTAATTAATTTGAGTACTAGCTGGGTCAGGTTCATACTCAACTTCTTGTAATTTGTCAAGTAACTCACCAGCAGAAGTGGCAGAAACAAGGATCTTTCTCGCTGAATGAGGGATAAAATTTTGTTCCACAGCTGCATCAACAAAACTTATCAAAGGATCAAAGAAATTTTTAACATTCAACAAACCTATTGGGTTTTTGATGGAGATTCAGTTGGGCCCAAGAGGCAATTTGAAAAATTTCTTCAAGAGTGCCAAAGCCACCTGGTAAAGCAATAAAGGCATCTGAATTGATGAGCATATGTGCCATGCGTTCATGCATAGAGGAGACTTGCATCTCTGTCCCAACCGTTTTTCCAACGATGCTTTCTATAGCCAATGCTTTAGGAATAATTCCTAAAACTTGACTACCTCCTACATGTGCAGCTGTTGACACGCAACCCATTAACCCGAGGCTACCTCCCCCATACACCACATTAATCTTTCTTTCAGCTAGTAGCCTACCAAGATAATTTGCTACTTCTACAAACTCCTCACTTTTACCCGGTCGAGATCCACAGAATACACATATCCTTTGGATTGGACGTTTTGAAGTTCCCTCCATGTCTATGCAACTCTCTAACTATGTGTGAAGAGGAGAACAAGTGATGCGGTATTTATGGAGTGCAAAAAGATATGCTAATGATGACATCTAAATATGTAGCTCGGTTGCTTGTTGAAAAATTTGACACGAATGCATAAAAATTCAAAAAGATGATGAAATAAGACACTATAAGTCAAACAAATTCAAAAATGCCAATCTAATAGCATTAAATTGTTCAAAATGATGGCACGCATGCATAGGTACAGGTAGTTGTGACTGTGGCTCACATCTTCCTCTGGTTTTACGTCCAGAAACGGCTTAAACACCTTCTATGAGTTGGGGATATGCTTCCCATCCAGTTTTTCTTATAAACTGGCAAACAGGGTCGTTTTGAGTCAGATTCCCAAGACTATAGCGTTCCTGCTCATCTCGGAATTGTGTCCACAATTTAAAAATTTCACGCTGCACAAGTCCACAAGAATGCGTCTCAAGAGTCGTTCGGATATCATCCAAAGACTCCTTACTCAGTCCATTCTTGATGAACTGTAGTTTATCCTCTCGATTGTTAGACAAATATCCCAAGGAGCGGCAACGCTGGTTAAAAGTCCATCTTGCACATTTGGGACAAACTTGTAACCTTTTCGCTCTTCGCTTTTTGGCGTAAGAGCTTTTTCCCATACCTGGCATGTGAGAAACAAGATTATCTGAAAATTCATGAGAAAATCGAACCTTGACTTCAATTAACCATCTTAAATCAGCAGGAATACCCTTGTGCATCAACATCCTTAGTCTTTCTACGCGAGCATTGTAAATTTTAAGCAAATCATTTTGAGGAAGAGAGGGAAAATGTTTGTGCAATTTGGAGAGAATGATATCCATGTGAAGAAAATGAGAGAGAAGAAAAGAAAATGGATGCAAGCAACAGTTTTTTAGGGAACTGAAAAACCGACTTTAATAGTCACGGAGTACCGTATCCGCCACTTGACCGGGAAAAATCAATCCTTAAAAAGGATCAACTAAAGCAATGGACTCTTCATTTTGGTCAAAATTTTCAAAGAATGGTTTTAACCGTTGTCTATTAACTTTAAACACAGTACCATTCTTTGGGTTCTCAATTTCAACTGCTCCATGAGGGAAAACATTTTTAACAATGAAAGGCCCAGTCCAACGAGACCGAAGTTTACCAGGAAACAAATGCAATCTTGAATCATACAAAAGAACTTTTTGTGAAGGTTCAAAAGATTTTCTAACAATGGCTTTGTCATGAAAAACCTTCATTTTTTCTTTGTAGATTTTAGAATTTTCATAAGCCTCATTCCTGATTTCTTCAAGTTCACTCAGTTGGAGTTTACGTAACTTGCAAGCATCATTCAAGTTTGTGTTAAATGTTTTAATGGCCCAATAAGCTTTATGTTCAATTTCCACTGGCAAGTGACAAGGTTTTCCATAAACTAATCTATAAGGAGACATTCCCAATGATGTTTTGAAAGCAGTTCGGTAAGCCCAAAGTGCATCATTAAGTCTTAAAGACCAATCTTTACGATTTGGGTTAACCGTTTTTTGTAAGATCTGTTTTATCTCCCTATTAGCTAATTCAACTTGTCCACTTGTTTGTGGGTGATAAGGTGTAGAAATTTTATGGGTTATTCCATATTTCTCCATTAAAGTTTCAAATGGTTTGTTACAAAAATGTGTACCCCCATCACTAATAATGGCTCGAGGAATTCCAAATCTACTTAAGATATTCTCTTTCAAGAATTTGACAACTGTTTTGTGATCATTGTTTCGACATGGAATTGCCTCGACCCATTTTGAAACATAGTCTTCTGCAACAAGGATGTACACAAAACCAAATGATGGTGGAAAGGGTCCCATAAAATCAATACCCCAACAATCAAAGATTTCAACAACAAGAATGGGATTCAAAGGCATCATGTTTCTTTTTGAAATGGATCCCATTTTTTGACAATTTCCACACGTTTTGCAAAATGCATGTGCATCTTTAAATAAGGTGGGCTAATAAAATCCACATTGTAATCTTAGCATGCTGTTTTTCTTAGATAAAAATGTCCCTCCCACATGCTTCAGAATGACAAAAGTTAATTGACACTACTTACCTCTTGTCGGGTTCTCTTCTCATTAATTTTGTCTGGACAATATTTGAACAGATATGGGTCATCCCAGTAAAAAATTTTCATCTCGGTTAAAAATTTTCTTTTGTCTTGAGCATTCCAATGAGGTGGCATTTTCCCTGTCGCAAGAAAATTTACAATGTTAGCAAACCCAGGTACAGTAGCAACAGAAAATAAAAATTCATCAGGAAAGGAATCATTGATAGGTGAAGTTTCAATTTATGTCTCTGTCGTTAGTCTTGAAAGATGATCAGCAACGACATTTTCGGCTCCTTTCTTATCCTTTATTGTGATGTTGAATTCTTGGAGCAATAAGCTCCACCGTATCAATCTAGGTTTTGCATCCTGTTTAGTCATTAAATATCTCATAGCTGCATGGTCAGTGTAAACAATTGTTGGAGAGCCAATTAAATAAGATCGAAATTTGTCCAATGCAAATACTACTGCAAGTAGTTCTTTCTCAGTTGTTGTGTAATTCATTTGTGCATCATTTAAAGTCCTACTTGCATAGTATATTACATAAGGCTTACCTTCTTTTCTTTGTCCTAGGACAGCACCAACGGCATAGTCACTTGCATCACACATCAATTCAAAGGGCAAGGACCAATCAGGAGATTGCATAATTGGAGCAGTTGTTAAAAGCCCAATTAATGTATCAAAGGCATTTTGACATTCTTGAGTCTATTCAAAGGAAGTATCTTTTATTAAGAGTTTACAAAGAGGTTTAGATATAGCACTGAAATTTCTTATGAACCTCCTATAAAATCCAGCATGCCCTAAGAATGAACGAACCTCTTTAACTGTTTTTTGGTGGAGGCAAATGGGAAATTAATTCCACTTTTGCTTTATCCACTTCAATTCCTTTAGAAGACACCACATGACCTAAAACAATTCCTGAAGTGACCATATAATGACATTTTTCCCAATTCAAAATAAGACCTTTTTCTACACACCTTTTTAGTACTTTTTCTAAATTTTCAAGACAATTATCAAAAGAGTTTCCAAAGACAGTTAAATCATCCATGAAAACTTCTAAACAATCCTCAACCATGTCACTGAAAATGCTTAACATGCATCTTTGAAAAGTGGCTGGGGCATTACAAAGTCCAAAAGGCATTCTCCTAATGCAAAAGTGACAAAGGGGCACGTGAATGTGGTCTTTTCTTGGTCTTCAAGTG
Source organism: Boswellia sacra (assembly GCA_013180625.2). Classification (NCBI taxonomy): domain Eukaryota; kingdom Viridiplantae; phylum Streptophyta; class Magnoliopsida; order Sapindales; family Burseraceae; genus Boswellia; species Boswellia sacra. The sequence goes on from SNVD02009834.1 coordinate 403,474, forward strand.
CAATGGGGATTTGATAGTAGCCTGAGTATCCATCAAGAAAGCAGTAGTAGGGGGTTCCTGCTACTCTTTCAAGAATTTGGTCAAGGAAGGGTAAGTTGGAAATGGTCTTTTCTAGTGACAGCATTTAATTTTCTTATAATCAATGCTACATCCTCACAACTAGATGAGACTCGAGTTGCAATGATTCCCCCTTTTCATTTTAACTACTGTTATTCCCGCCAATTTCTTAGGTACTACTTGTGTAGGGCTTACCCACTTACTATAAAAATAGGTAGTTATAATTCCCCCATCATCGAGTTTGGAACTTGCGCCTAATGACCTCTTTCATGTGTGGATTTAATCTCCTTTGAGGTTGTTGTTAAGATGTTTTGGCATTTTCCTCTAAATGTATTCTATGTGTGCAAATTAAAGGGTTAATGCCTTTTATATCTTTTAACGTCCACCCAATTGCATTTTTATGCCTTTTAAGCACTTCTATCAACTTACCTTGTTGCTCGCATGTGAGGGATGAAGAAATTACCACCGGATATGTCTGATTCTCCCCAAGATATGCATATTTCAGTCTTTCAGGCAAGGGCTTCAATTCTAACTTGGGAGCTTCATTTTCCTTGCTTTCATTCATTTGTCCCAATTCTTCAAATCTTGATTTTGAGCCTTTTTCCATCACTTGTGCACAATCCAATAAGGAGCATATATCAGAAAGATCAGACTCTAGTTCCATGCTTGATTCTAATGAATTCACTAGAGAAGTTTCCAAAGGGTCAGAAGAACTCCCTTTTTGGATGTGATCTTCCGCAATAGATTCAATTACATTGGCTTCATCAACTTCATCTTCTTCTTCATTTGGTTGTTTGCACATATTAAAAACATTAAGTTCTAATGTCATGTTCCCAATTGATAGCTTCATGACTCCATTCCTGCAATTAATCAAAAGCTCGACGTATTAACCAGATTCATGCGTAAATTAGAAGTAGCTAGAAAATGGAAAGAATCACGCACCTTAATAATAAACAGGAATTGAATTACATACTTCCACTGGTTGTGTGTCCAAGACAATAAAATCCACTGGGTACATGAATTTATCGACTTGAACTAACACATCTTCTACTACTCCTCTTGGTACTTTAATTGATCTATCAGCAAGCAAAAGAGTGACAGAAGTTGGTTTTAACTCACCTAGATTGAGTTTTTGAAAAATCGAGTATGGAAGCAAATTCACACTAGCACCAAGATCAAGTAAAGCTTGTTCAATTTTATGGTCTCCAATAACACATGAAATTGTAGGACAACCTGGATCCTTATATTTCACTGTATTATTAGTTTGAAGAATAGCACTTACTTGCTCGGCTAGAAAGGCCTTCTTTTTCACATTTAGTTTTCTTTTCACGCGTGACATGTGCACAAGTCTTCAAAAACTTTGCGATAGGAAAACGGTACCTGTTGATCACATCAAGCAGGAGGGAATGTTGACCTTTACTTGTTTGAAAATTTCAAAGATTTCAGAATTGTGAGTTGGCTTCTTTGGTGTAGCTAATGCTTGAGGAAATGGAGGCACAGATGAGGATTTGGTTTCTTCTTCGCTAGGTGTTGGGTTGGCAGCCTCTTCCTGTCCTTTGGAGATCGATTCTTCTTCTTTCTCACAAGGATTAGGAATGTGTTTTTCAACAACCTTACCATTGCGAAGGGTCATGACGGACTTGGCTTGGTCAAAATAATGGTTATTTGAATTCCCTGCATTTGAGTTAGATTGATCTTTGGGGTTTTGCAATGTTTGAGAAGGAAATTTTCCTTTCTCTTGGATGCTACATGTAGATGCAAATTTTGCAAGAGTTTCTGACAAATTTGCTAGTGTTTGAGTAGTTTGACTATTGAAAGTCTCTTGCTTTGTACTGAATGAATGCAATGTTTCTTCCAAGTCATTCCTAGGAGGAGGAGCATATGCATGATCATGAGAATTTTGAAAATTTTGTCGTGTTTGAAAAGGGACTTGTGAAGATTGTGCATGATTGTCATTTTTCCAGCTAAAATTTGGATGATTTCTCCCACCAGGATTGTAGGTTTGTGAATATGGATTGTGATTTGGCCTTTTGAAAGTGTTCAAGGCATTGGCTTCTTCATGGAGACATTCCCTAAAGGCAGGCAAAGTTGGGCAATCATCAGTAGAATGGTCATTGTCATCACAGATGTTACAGACATTTTCTTGAATAGATTTCAATTGACCACTCTTTTTCATCTCTAAAGCCTCGACTTTTCTAGCTAGGGATGCAATTTGGCTTGAAGGTCATGGTCTTCCCTAAGGTTGTAAATACCTCTATTGGATGTCGAGGTTTGGGCCTTGCTTGGTACCTCATAGGTGCCAGCAGTGTCCCAATTTTGTGCCTTTTCTGCTAAGGAATCTAGGAAGTCAAGTGCTTCCTCAGGGTCTTTTTCTTTAAATTCTCCTCTACACATTAATTCCACTAGTTGCCTATCTTGAGGTGTTAACCCTTCATAGAATGTGCAACTATTCTCCAAGTTTCAAAACCATGGTGAGGACAGGTATTAAGTAGTTCCTTATACCTATCCCAACATTGGTAAAGGGTTTCCCCTTGTTTTTGAGAGAAATCAGAAATTTGTCTTTAAAGAGAATTTGTTCTATGGGTAGGAAAAAATTTTTTCAAAAATTGTTGTTTCATCTCATCCCATGAACTGATGGAATTCGACCTCAAATTTTGTAGCCATGTTCTAGCTTTATCTTTTAAAGAAAAAGGAAAAAGCTTTAATCTAATTGTGTTTATGCTACAATTTGGGTCAGTGTAGGAGCTACATACCTCTTCAAAGAGTTTCAAGTGCGAATATGGGTTCTCCATGTCAAGGCCATGAAAAGTGGGTAGAAGTCAAACAAAACTTGGTTTAAAATTGAAATGGATTGAATCTGGAGGAGAAACTACACAAGATGGTGTACTAGTCCTTACCGGATTCATGTAGTTTACGAGGGTTCTTCGTTGGTTTTGATCATTTTGTTGCGAACGGTTGTCCCCTTCATCCGTGAATATTTCTTCATGATTGTTGGCCATGTTTTCTAAGGAAGATGATGTTTTTCTAACAAGTCTACCACTAAATGTTCGTGACCAAATTTTCATGCAAGAAAGAGAGAAGAAGGGAGAGGAAAAGATGAACACACAAAAAAATAAAAAATTTAGATCTAAGATGAGAAAAGAGAATACTTACAATTTTGCACGCCAATTTTTTACCTTCCCCGGCAACGGCGCCAAAAACTTGACACATCCGAAAAAGGATTGTCTCCCAAGTATAGGAGTGTCGAAGTAATAAAACCCGATGAGACCGGGGTCGATCCACGAGGAAGAGAATTTAAGCGTTACAAATTATAAGCTAAACAAATGTGATATGGATGATTCAAAGAGGTGACATAATAATATCAACAAGTATGTAAGATGGTAGGTGGTATTACCGACCATTCAAATATAAAACAAAAAGCAAGAGGAGGTAAAACCATCCATGGAAATAGGTGGTATAACCAACCATAGTAAATAAAAGAACAATTACATAAGGTGGTAGAACCTACCATAGTAAATAAAATAAAAAGTTCATAAACAATAAAATAATTAAAATACAAGAAGAATTAACACAATAGCAATGAAGGCTAAGGTTAGGGGATCCGCCCTTGATATTTCAAATAATGATAATTAACCCATTTTAGTTATATGAATTATATTTGTTTCATTACCAATATTTATACCACTTCTTGTAAATTGGTTCAAGCATCCAATGTGCCAATCATCATATGTCTACAACAAATCAAGGTTCCTAACTAGATTCGTGTCGGTAAGGAAGAACCATACATCATCTATAAAGGATCCAAGCATTTGATGTGCCAAGGATTGTCGACAATGGATCAAGACCTCCACTTTACGAGTGGTGTCAAGATTGATTAAGAAATTTAATATAAATCATATTGAATAAACATTATAAGATTAAGATTATTAAGCACATATTAAGGGTTAGAGAATCCTTATTCTCATATCAAGGGTTTTCACCCTTTCACCTTAGCAAAAGAGAAATTAGAAGAACATTATAATAAAAAGAAAATAAAATGCAAGAAAAAGGAAATTCATTAATAACATAAACACACAAAACACAATACAAGATCCTAGCCAAAGCCAAAATGTTCCAGCCAAGGCCTAGATGCCCTCATGGGTCACAAGGCACCTCTATTTATAGATACATCCAGGGGCAAACTTGTCAAATTATAAGGGCATAATTGTCAAATATTAGTTGCAAATATCTTTGACAATTGGGATCATTAGGCACCGACTTTGACCATCAATTTTGACATCGAAATGTTGTGAATTTTAATCACATTTCTTCATAAAAGTTGTAGATATTTCTCTCAGCTTTCTAGAACATATTGATTTGCACAATTTGGATACGTATTTTTAGAGATACGGTCCAAATACTGAGGCCTGGTCAGACTGGGCCGAGACTGTAGATGGGTTCATTTCAAGCCCCATTTTGGTCCACTAAGAGCCCGAATTTGATGATGCTTGTGAAATGCAATCTTGTAGACAATTGAATCAGCTTTCCAAAACATTAAGAATTGCACCATTCTGATCTATAAATATAGAGTTATGCCCATTTTACCAAACCTATAACAAAACCAAAATTAAGAGGAATTAATTTCAAAGATG